>JASFYC010000522.1:0-327831 GCA_030412335.1 Botrylloides violaceus | reverse complement strand
GACGTAGCGCAGTATAGGATTCGATTTCGGACAAGGGATGATCGAAAACAGGAATCCATAGAGAAACTCTGCATGAGACATCACGCAATGTATTTTCTTTAAAAACGGCTTCTTATCAAATTGTACTTTAAATATTCTATTTGATAATAGCTCGATATATGCGTTCGGTTCCCAGCCACAGAACGAGTTATGATACATGCTCTCGATATGATATAAGTTCTCGCGGTGTAGGTTTTTAAAGAGTTTCCTTTTTTTCTTTATTTAACTTTCTTGATCTTCTTTTTTCCACGGTTGTAATTCTCTCGCTTTCATTTCTAGAAAACACCATCTCGCTCAAGTCAACGACTTCGGAGGAAATCGCAATGTTAAGGAAATCTGAAATAAGGCACTTTCCAGTTCAACGCACTTTCTACCTAAAGTAAAGAACCCAAGTTAAATACTATGAATGCATTATAGTTCTAGTATTTAATAGACACTGTTTGATATAGTCTCATCTCCCTCAAGTCAAAGACTTTAGAGAAAAACGCCTTGTTAAGGACTTCCAAAATAACGCACTTACTACCTAAAGTATAGAACTCAAGTCTAAATAAACGATTGCAATATAGTTCAGGTAACTGCTGGACACTGCGCGATATAGTCTCATCACGCTCAAGTCAACGACTTCGGAGGAAATCGCAATGTTAAGGAAATCTGAAATAAAGCACTTTCCAATTTAACGCACTTTCTACCTAAAGTAAAAAACCCAAGTCAAATACTATGAATGCATTATAGTTCTAGTAACTAATAGACACTGTTTGATATAGTCTCATCTCCCTCACGTCAAACACTTTAGAGAAAACGCCTTGTTAAGGACTTCCAAAATAACGCACTTTCTACCTAAAGTATAGAACTCAAGTCAAATTAAACGATTGCAATATAGTTCAGGTAACTGCTTGACACTGCGCGGTATAGTCTCATCTCGCTCAAGTCAACGACTTCGGAGGAAATCGCAATGTTTAGAAAATCCGAAATAAAGCACTTTCCAATTTAACGCACTTTCTACCTAAAGTAAAGAACCCAAGTCAAATACTATGACTGCATTATAGTTCTAGTAACTAATAGACACTGTTTGATATAGTCTCATCTCCCTCAAGTCAAAGACTTTAGAGAAAAACGCCTTGTTAAGGACTTCCAAAATAACGCACTTTCTACCTAAAGTATAGAATTCAAGTCGAAATAAACGATTGCAATATAGTTCAGGTAACTGCTGGACACTGCGCGGTATAGTCTCATCTCGCTCACGTCAACGACTTCAGAGAAAATCGCAATGTTAAGGAAATCCGAAATAAAGCACTTTCCAATTTAACGCACTTTCTACCTAAAGTAAAGAACCCAAGTCAAATACTATGAATGCATTATAGTTCTAGTAATTAATAGACACTGTTTGATATAGTCTCATCTCCCTCAAGTCAAAGACTTTAGAGAAAAACGCCTTGTTAAGGACTTTCAAAATAACGCACTTTCTACCTAAAGTATAGAACTCAAGTCTAAATTAACGATTGCAATATAGTTCAGGTAACTGCTGGACACTGCGCGATATAGTCTAATCTCGCTCAAGTCAACGACTTCGGAGGAAATCGCAATGTTAGGGAAATCTGAAATAAAGCACTTTCCAATTTAACGCACTTTCTACCTAAAGTAAAGAACCCAAGTCAAATACTATGAATGCATTATAGTTCTAGTAACTAATAGACACTGTTTAATATAGTCTCATCACCCTCAAGTCAAAGACTTTAGAGAAAAACGCCTTGTTAAGGACTTCCAAAATAACGCACTTTCTACCTAAAGTATAGAACTCAAGTCTAAATAAACGATTGAAATATAGTTCAGGTAACTGCTGGACACTGCGCGATATAGTCTCATCTCGCTCAAGTAAACAACTTCGGAGAAAATTTCAATGTTAAGGAAATCTGAAATAAAGCACTTTCCAATTTAACGCACTTTCTACCTAAAGTAAAGAACCCAAGTCAAATACTATGAATGCATTATAGTTCTAGTAACTAATAGACACTGTTTGACATAGTCTCATCTCCCTCAAGTCAAAGACTTTGGAGAAAAACGCCTTGTTAAGGACTTCCAAAATAACGCACTTTCTACCTAAAGTATAGAACTCAAGTCGAATTAAACGATTGCAATATAGTTCAGGTAACTGCTGGACACTGCGCGGTATGATCTCATCTCGCTCACGTCAACGACTTCAGAGAAAATCGCAATGTTAAGGAAATCCGAAATAAAACACCTTCCAATTTAACGCACTTTCCACCTAAAGTAAAGAACCCAAGTCAAATACTATGAATGCATTATAGTTCTAGTAACTAATAGACACTGCTTGATATAGTCTCATCTCCCTCAAGTCAAAGACTTTAGAGAAAAACGCCTTGTTAAGGACTTCCAAAAAGACGCACTTTCTACCTAAAGTATAGAACTCAAGTCTAAATAAACGATTGCAATATAGTTCAGGTAACTGCTGGACACTGCGCGATATAGTCTCATCTCGCTCAAGTCAACGACTTCGGAGAAAATCGCAATGTTGAGGAAATCTGAAATAAAGCACTTTCCAATTTAACGCACTTTCCACCTAAAGTAAAGAACCCAAGTCAAATACTATGAATGCATTATAGTTCTAGTAACTGATAGACACTGTTTGATATAGTCTCATCTCCCTCAATTCAAAGACTTCAGAGAAAAACGCCTTGGTAATGACTTCCAAAATATCACACTTTCTTTTTAAAGTATAGAACTCAAGTCTAAATAAACGATTGAAATATAGTTCAGGTAACTGCTGGACACTGCGCGATATAGTCTCATCTCGCTCAAGTAAACAACTTCGGAGAAAATTTCAATGTTAAGGAAATCTGAAATAAAGCACTTTCCAATTTAACGCACTTTCTACCTAAAGTAAAGAACCCAAGTCAAATACTATGAATGCATTATAGTTCTAGTAACTAATAGACACTGTTTGACATAGTCTCATCTCCCTCAAGTCAAAGACTTTGGAGAAAAACGCCTTGTTAAGGACTTCCAAAAAACCGCACTTTCTACCTAAAGTATAGAACTCAAGTCGAATTAAACGATTGCAATATAGTTCAGGTAACTGCTGGACACTGCGCGGTATGGTCTCATCTCGCTCACGTCAACGACTTCAGAGAAAATCGCAATGTTAAGGAAATCCGAAATAAAGCACTTTCCAATTTAACGCACTTTCTACCTAAAGTAAAGAACCCAAGTCAAATAATATGAATGCATTATAGTTCTAGTAACTAATAGACACTGCTTGATTTAGTCTCATCTCCCTCAAGTCAAAGACTTTAGAGAAAAACGCCTTGTTAAGGACTTCCAAAATAACGCACTTTCTACCTAAAGAATAGAACTCAAGTCTAAATAAACGATTGCAATATAGTTCGGGTAACTGCTGGACACTGCGCGATATAGTCTCATCTCGCTCAAGTCAACGACTTCGGAGAAAATCGCAATGTTGAGGAAATCTGAAATAAAGCACTTTCCAATTTAACGCACTTTCCACCTAAAGTAAAGAACCCAAGTCAAATACTATGAATGCATTATAGTTCTAGTAACTAATAGACACTGTTTAATATAGTCTCATCTCCCTCAATTCAAAGACTTCAGAGAAAAACGCCTTGGTAAGGACTTCCAAAATATCACACTTTCTTTCTAAAGTATAGAACTCAAGTCTAAATCAACGATTGCAATATAGTTCAGGTAACTGCTGGACACTGCGCGATATAGTCTCATCTCTCTCAAGTAAATAACTTCGGAGAAAATTGCAATGTTGAGGAAATCTGAAATAAAGCACTTTCTAATTTAACGCACTTTCTACCTAAAGTAAAGAACCAAAGTCAAATACTATGAATGCATTATAGTTCGAGTAACTAATAGACACTGTTTGACATAGTCTCATCTCCCTCAAGTCAAAGACTTTAGAGAAAAACGCCTTGTTAAGGACTTCCAAAATAACGCACTTTCTACCTAAAGTATAGAACTCAAGTCGAATTAAACGATTGCAATATAGTTCAGGTAACTGCTGGACACTGCGGGGTATGGTCTCATCTCGCTCACGTCAACGACTTCAGAGAAAATCGCAATGTTAAGGAAATCCGAAATAAGGCACTTTCCAGTTTAACGCACTTTCTACCTAAAGTAAAGAACCCAAGTTAAATACTATGAATGCATTATAGTTCTAGTATTTAATAGACACTGTTTGATATAGTCTCATCTCCCTCAAGTCAAAGACTTTAGAGAAAAACGCCTTGTTAAGGACTTCCAAAATAACGCACTTATCACCTAAAGTATAGAACTCAAGTCTAAATAAACGATTGCAATATAGTTCAGGTAACTGCTGGACACTGCGCGATATAGTCTCATCTCGCTCAAGTCAACGACTTCGGAGGAAATCGCAATGTTAGGGAAATCTGAAATAAAGCACTTTCCAATTTAACGCACTTTCTACCTAAAGTAAAGAACCCAAGTCAAATACTATGAATGCATTATAGTTCTAGTATTTAATAGTAATAGTAGAACTCAAGTCTAAATAAACGATTGCAATATAGTTCAGGTGACTGCTGGACACTGGGCGATATAGTCTCATCTCGCTCAAGTCAACGACTTCGGAGAAAATCGCAATGTTAAGGAAATCTGAAATAAAGCACTTTCCATCACAACGAACAATGGAAAAACAACCCCGAAAAAAAAATACTTTACTTCCAGGGAACTCTCATATTTGTAACCGAGCAAATTCAGACAAAATATCAGTTGAATAACAACATTTTCATAAAGCACCGTGCACAAAACCTTCGCATCTCCAGCGACGGAAACATTATATTAGACGTTTGGAATATCTACGGCCCACCAGACGTCGGCAACTATCAAACAAACTTCTTTAAAACAGTAGCGGGGATCATCACGGAACAGACATCAGTTAAACTAATCGCCGGTGACTTTAACATAGTCACCAGCGCAAATGACGTCCAAAACAAAAAGGGCTTTCGACTAACAGCCGCGGCAAAGATATGGAAAGAACTCACTTACACTGAGAACTTACTTGATGTATTTCGACACCAGCATCCAATAAAAGAAATATATACAACTGAAAGATCACACCAGAGTCGCCGTGTGGACAGGCTATATATAACAAAAGAAATGAAGCATTTCGTCGCCGCTTTCAAATATCAAATCAATACCATCTCAGACCACAAATACCTTCTCTCACTAACAACCAAGCCGCCGGCCCATCAAAGATGGGGAAGAGGAACGTGGAAAAACAACACACTACACATAGAGGAGGCTGCATCGCAGGACATCATTAAAAATACAATTTGGGAAATGGAAAGCAGTAAAATCGAACATGGTACAATTGCACAATGGTGGGATGCAGTTAAACTGAAAATAAAAAAAAGGATGATTGCGTATGACATAAAAAGAGCAAGAGATAAAAGGCAAAAGACACAGGACATCGAAACTCTGATAGAATCGATACAGGACGATCCCGACAGAGACGACGATCTTACCATCTTACGTAAAGAGCTTGAACAAGAAGAAAGGCAGAAAATTGACTTTGATATCCTAAGAGATAAAAAATTAAACATGGAAGAAGGTGAAAAACCTACGCGATACTTCTTCAACAGAATCAAAACAAGAAAGGCAACAAAAAATATAAGAAAACTCAAACTACAACCGGAAGATATTACAGAAAACAAGACAGAAATAATTTTAGCAATTGAAAATCACTACAGCAACATATGGGAAACCCAACATGTGGTTGACAAACCATCCCAAAATTTCCTATTATCAAACATTAAAGCGAGGCTCACCGATGAGCAAAAAACTGACCTAGACCAACTTATATCTCTTCAAGAGGTCAAGGACTCGGTAAAATCTATGCCAAATGGAAAATCCCCAGGACCAGACGGCCTTTCTAAAGAATTCTACGTGATAAACTGGACCATAATTGGAAAGATCCTGACTGAAGTTTATAATAATGCATTCGCCTTTGGGTCAACCTGTGACTCGTGGAACGGAGCAAATGTCGCGCTCATACCAAAAAAAGGAGATGAGTCGCTGATCAAGAATTGGAGACCCATATCTTTATTGAATTTTGACTATAAAGTGCTAACAAAAATACTGGCAAACCGAATTAGGAGGATATTACCCGATATAATAAGCGACTCACAAAAATGTAGTGTACCAAATCGCTCCATCAACGACATTCTTCGAAACATGACAAGCATAGTCGATTATTGCAATCACAAAAAGCTGCCTCACATTATCGCAAACTTCGACCAGAGAAAAGCCTTCGACGTTGTCGATCACAACTTTCTCTTCACACTCTTGGAACTCTTGAACCTTGGAACAAGGACAATTGCAATAATTAAGAAGCTCTACAATGACGCTCACAGCAGAATCGACATCAACGGACACCTCTCAACAACAATCAAAATGCAACGCGGCCTGCGTCAAGGATGCCCACTCAGCATGATACTGTACGCTATCGTCGCAGATCCAATAGCAAGATGCATAAACAAAGACAAGCAGATAGTAGGCATCAGAATAGGTTCAACAGAATCAAAAATACAACAATACGCAGACGACATCACGGCAACAGTAAAAGACACCTCATCTCTCGATAAGATAATGGGGGTTTTCAAGATATATGAGAAAGCGACAGGGCAAACATTAAACTTGGACAAAACAGAAATATTTAGCAACCACCACGGGACCAAGATGCAACTCCAGACCTCGTCGCACAAAACTTACATGAAACAACGGATCACGGTATTAGGACAGATGATAGGACAAAACCACGAAAAAGATACGTGGAAACTGGTGCGGGAGAAATTAGAAAAATCCCTAAACATTTACCGAGGACGCAAACTTACCTGGATTGGAAAGACTACAATATTACACAGTATTGCTGCAGGAAAAATCCTTTACCATGCCCGAAGTATCACTGCAAGAAATGAAGATATTAGAAAAATGGAATCCATCTTTTACTCATTCTTCTGGGCACCTGAAAAAATAGAGACGATAAGTAGGAAAAGGCTGATAGCAGAGAAGCAACATGGAGGCATGCAGCTTCCACACATAAAAAGTAAAATATGGGCTGCACACATTGAAAAATTAGCAATTCTCTCGCGAATAAACCAATACACGGAATTCTGGCAACGACATCTTACGTACGTCTTAGGAACAAAAACAAAGAAAATAAATCCGGAAATATACGCCAACAACCACATCTACAGTGAAGGAAATAGCAGCTATGCGCGATCTCTAATAGCAACATGGGAAAGTTTCAAATGGAGCAGGACAGATTGGAACGAATGCACATACCGCGAAATCTACAAAAAACTAAAATTGGAAGTGGAAAATAAACATCAGGTCTACACACAAGATGGAATACTAATGCCATGGGAAAAAATCACTAACAAACTACCTTGGCAACAAGACCTAGTAAAAAACAAAGAGAGAATCATAATATATAGAATTGTGCACAATGGCTATATACTCGGAAAAAGGAAACACGACATGGGATTCATCAACAGAAAAGACTTTGACTACAAATGCGTTGCATGCCGATCTCAAAATTACACACCGGAGCACCTCTTCTACAGTTGCCCTCTAGCTCAGATAACACTGAAAACAATCACAGAAAGGAACACAAATGATTTGAAACAGGAAATGCTGCTGAACAATGTGAATAAGAAATATAAACTGCAACAAATCGAAGTATCAATTACAAGAAACCAACTATTGAAAATGCACATTAGATTAAGCATTGATAAAAAAGAACAATTGCTGACAGGACTATGTGACCGCCTTATTTCAAAGGTGTCAAAAAAAATCAAAGAACGATTAACCGTAGTCAACTTACGAAAAGTACTAAACGAAGGTAAACCCACGTCAGAGCCACAACAACCTAGTTCCTTATGATGAGCTAGGTTAAATGGCAACTGACAAGATGAATATCTGAACGAACAAACGGCGGCCACTCATGTGTGGTTAGCCTAGGACGAACAGAAACAAAAAAAAAAAAAATAAGCATCACGGCGGTTGCGACCCCATTTTTCTTGACGTTGGATCGAAACAGTGCTTGTGGCGCGACCTGGGCCGGTCGCCGCCGTGCCTACGGACTGAGCAGAGAGGTGTGGAGGCGCGGAGACGAACAGCGGCAAGCGATCTCTCTCCCTTGAGCCGACCAGTTGCATGCGTGCATGTATGCATGCATGCATGCATGCATGCAAATCGAGTGCTGGTCGATATTTGACGCGTGAAAAAATCCGATTGGGCAGTCCTTCGAAGACGGGCCAGCCCGCAAGTCAGAAGGTGGTGCCGTGGGCTGCGGCGCCGCCGTTTGCTCCCGCTACCGGCTCAAAGGGGATCGCTCGTCCGGTCAGTCACCACAAAGTGTAGCGGCGTGTGGCGAGGTAGGGTGGCCGGACGCAGCGTGAAACGTCAGCAGCGGAGTTGAACTAGCTGGGCGACCCCACGTCGGTCTGCGGACCGACCCAAATCTAAAGAAGGGCACTCTCGGCCATAAACTATCTCATTTTCCGGTTTTATAATAGGCTGTGAACGTGTGGTCGATATTTGGCGCGACGGCGAGTGTCAGGGCGTGTCGTCATTGTCGCCGAATCTCGCGAGCTAGCACTGCAACGACCGCTTGACGACAAGCTTAGGCACCTACCGTCGCTGGCCGTGCCACGAGTAGCCGTCGTTACGACAGTCACAGCGTATACGGCGACACCATACGGCGACGGGCGACTTGCCCTCGGGTCATTGGAGTATTTGGTTGTATTAAGGTAAGCATCATGGCGGTTTGTTATAGTGCTATTTAGTTGTTGGATTATCTTTGCAAGCGGCATCTTGTTGCGTAGCGGGGCTTACTGTTTGAAGGTGCGCCTGATCAGTGCCTACGGCGCCTAGTTGCTCAGTAGAGATAATTCCGACGTATAATATTTGAAATACTTAGTTATCGTTAGACCTATTTTACTCTTAGTTGAACTAGTTGTTTTTCTGAGCTTTTCCTTTCTAGTCTCTGGCTTGGTCTGTTTGGCTGGGATCAGGGATTGCTTCTCGCAAGCGACAACTTGTGCGTAGCGGAGTTTACTGTTTGACGGTGCGCCCGATCAGTACTCACGGCGCCTTGGTGTTCAGCGGAGGCTTTCTCTGGTAGCGGAATCAGCTGTGATTCACCCCTGTCTCTTTAGGGGTCTTTTTCTTCACGAATTTCTTTCGCGAGAACATACCCGATGGCCTCCATCAAGAAACACAACCGGGATCGATCGATCACTGCGGAAACCGAATTAGAGCTCCTTGACACCGATGAGCTCATCAACACACTGTACGAAGCGCCCTTGACTGTCATTGGACATATACAGTCAATCTTTAGTTGTGGACCGAACCTCTTCAACATAACCTTCAACGACACTAAAAATGTTGACGAAATCCGAGCCAAATTTCTACAAGAAACAAACAACAAAATCCATACCTCGAAAGGCACGGTCGTCTTTTCTTTGCCAACTCCGCCTTATGTCAGGATATCAATTAGAGCGGTACCAACTGAACTCTCTGACAAGATGGTCGCTGAAGCTATTGCGAAATACGGATGTGGAAACATTATGAAGATTGAACGGACATACCACAAAAATAAGAACACATGTCATAAAATTGAAAATGGATACCGGGTCGCGTATATCCGACAATACGTAGCCTTCAAACTCCCGCCTTTTATTTATCTTGGAGGATTTCGATGTAAAATCTTTTTGCCTGATAATGAGAAGAGGTGTCTGAAATGCCTTGAAACTGGACATACAACGAAAGATTGTCAAAATCAGACCACCTGCATTTACTGCAACGAACCTGGACACATACGTGCGTCCTGTCCCGCCTTTGCTATGGACTTTCCTTCTACCCCAAGCAAACAACGACGAGACAAACAAGAACAATCGACAAACTACAAACACCGGCAATCCGTGAAAGACAATCTACGACTGAAACCCACCAAGAAAGCTGAGATGACAGAAGTTGTGACACTACACAACGAAGACATAAGAAATAAGGACGTTCAATCCAATCAACCTACTATACGTGGAGACGCTGATACTGACTGTCTAGCAGAAATTTCGGACAACTACTGCAACGCTCCTGGACATCGACGACGCGCATGCCCAGACCTTGCTGAACACTACCCAACAATCAGCCAAACATTGACGGTAGCCAATGCCAGCCAAATCAAAGTTGTTCGACAAGAAAAAGAAGTAAAAGAAACCGTCAAACAGCAAACCATACATCAGCCTCAGCTTACAGAGACGACTTGTGCTGCCGCAACAGAACCCGAAGTATCAACTCTCGATAGCGCCGCCAACGAGCTCTGCTCCTATAGCTCTGTGATGAGGAAAACGACACCAATTAGTCAGGTCGAAGGCGGAGAAACCCCTATCGCAAAGTACAGTACTCCGAAACCACCAACAGTCAAGGAAAAGCAGCGCCCAAACCCCAACAAATCTATGGTAAATCTGTTTTCCACGAAACTCTTACAGTACCAGCAGCCAAACTTTAAAGAAGCAATCCTTGGATCGCCAAAACTCAAACGACGACTATCGCCAGACGACAGCAACTCACCACCTGAACATAAACCAAAAGAAAAAACAGGCAGAACAGAAATTGCGCCTTGCTTGAGTGAAAGCGGAGAAGACAGCATTGACATGAACAACGACGAAGTCTTTAACGAAAGTCTATTCGTCAAAACCATTTAACTACAAGCCAAGACAGACCTCACCAAAGCGTAGCACATTTAATCTTACTCAGCTTGGACACTATAATAATCCTCATGCATCTTGCCCTTTGTGACCACATTCTGCATTCTATTCACGTTGTAGTATGATTAAATCTTTTGTATTCATGACACTTGTTTTAACCCAACCTTTTTAGGGTTCTGTTAGTTTTTGCTTTGTCTTTTGTCAGCCACTTCAATGCCAGCACGTATATAGGCTACTAAGTTTTTTGGTACGTTTGGTAGCCCACCTATTTTCCCGTGGAAATACCATTACTGATTTTGTATTAAAATTGTGTCATATTATCCGCTTGAATGCCGCGTACTACTGTATAACGTTTGCCACATTGAAATTAATGCGCTTGAGCTTACCATATGTATGTTTTGGTACCCAGCCTGTTTTACCATGGAAATTTGTAAATAAAACCACAGATTTTGTATTAATTGTGTGATATAATGCATCACGACGACGGAAGCAACGGAAAAGGCGTTTTGTGGTTCGTATTTTAGGGTGAGCGTGGGAGGAAATTTCCTATCCCACGCAAATACCATGGTGAGCTGTACATTCCTATCCCACCGAAAAACCACCCTCAGATTGTGGTTTCCCCATACTGTAACCATGCAATGCCAGCGGACAAAAGTGTGTGGTTACTGCGTGGTATCCCACCCGGTTCCCGTACTTGACAGTGTACGGTTACCACATCCTAACCATACAGTCGTGTTGACTGGGAATAGGCTTCACTTTGATAGTGTTTTAAGCTCTGGGTCAGCGTCCCTGGAGCTTTGTTGATTTCAACACCTACCTTTATTGATTGGTTCATTGTTTGATGAAGGAAATGAAATGTGGAACTTATATATAATGCTTCCAGTTAATTGTGACATCGTACTGTCTCCTTGCATGTCCGTTAAATGGATTAGTTGTCTTGACACAATGGTAGCCAATTTCTACCATACTGTACTCGCCAATGGCCCTGAGATAATTCGCCTAAAATTCAACTACTTCTCCAATACGCACGGTAGTTCTTGAAGTTTGGCTCACTCAGATGCCTGTGACACATGAAATTTGAGTCCTATCATCAGCGATAAAAGTACAAGTATTGTGAAAATTTTATCAACGTTTCCCGAGCCATTGCTTCGCGATTAATTCATCGGAAATGCTGGGAGATGTCGTCATTTTATTGCAAGGCTAAATAGAGTCTTCTGCTACTGATTCTATGCATATAGTTTAAAAAGATAATCTATATCGTTAAAAACAACATTCTCCTATTTGGATTTATACGGTCCGTTTCCAGTATATACCAGAGATCGCCGCATAAAAGATAGCAGATGGAGAAATGGCCAGGCCTTTCATCACTCTATACGCTTGAGTGATCGCCGGTCTGCCGAGTCGCGACTTTGTCGAGTCGCGCCTCGCTGTTGCGTGTTTTGAGTTATATTACGCTGTTTATGACTATAGCCTTCATTCTATCGCAAATTAGGACGAGGGTAAGCAATTGGAATATGCCTACCGTTGTCGAGGTCAGTATACTTCAAGATACGGATTGTAATTTCATGCACTACCGTAGTCGTCCGTAAGTCGATAACTCTAGTAGACCTAGGTAAAATCCGTCAGGTCCCAATTTGCTGTGTTTTTGTTTGTCCTTATTTGATGGAGGAGTGCTCCTAAAACTTGACGTATGAATTTATGCGTATATAGCTGTTGTAACTTAAGCACACCTTTTCCAAACTATGGCTTTTATTAACATAAGGCTACTATAACTAAAATACAGAAAAGATAACGATCACTACACGTACTTAGCTACTGCATAGGTAGATGAAGTGCTTATATAGAGTGACACAAATAGTGATTAGTTATAATCCACGCGAAAGTAATTAAGCGGATAACGCATCACAATTTATAGCCAACCGATCCGATCCGATCGCGAGGTTCCGGGTTCCATTCCCGACCGAGTCAAATCGAAGACTATAAAATTGTTATCCGTTCTCTCCCTGCTTGGCAGTCGGTATCGGGGAAGTGCGGAGAGCCGTGATTGCAATTGTGATCAGGGCTATAAACCAAAAGTATTGACAGGTATACACTGAGAATCGACCTGGCGTAAATAACCTTAGTAGTTGAAAAAGCCATAAATTCCAAATAAAAATAAAAAAAAATAAAAAAGAATAGCTAGTCGTCCAACCCTTCGATACACCTGCTTTATCATGGTATATATGTTTGTTAGTGGAACATGATGATGGCGATGATGATACCATGGCCTACTTAAGTAGGGTAGGCCATGATGATACACTGACTGAATGCTGGATTCAAACAACAAGACATTGGCAGCCGTATCGTATATAAATGGATATAATGAGTCGCCACACATTTAACGTACAGTTCAGTTTACTCGAAAGTAATGCCCAAGCTTTCGGAGATCCGCCCCTTTCATCAGGTGAAGGTTGATAGTTACTTACTTACAGCTTAGTGATTAACTCTACCAGTTGATTATATCTTTGTATATCTCTTCCTACTGTATTTGACCTAAGGCTCTACAACTGGTACTTCGCAATACATTATTGATCACGGTTTTTTTGACATCTACATAAATAAAAGAGCCGGCATGTATGTTTATAAACGAATCAACTTTTTTATTACTGAAGCTATCGCCATAAGAATTTACAGGAATGTAGGGACGGACGTTATGCATGCGACTTGGTGGCTTTTTAGTGCTGCCAGCGTGTATATTCTAAGTTATACATCGCCCAATGCTGCTATTTCCACATTTCGATACGCCAAAATCCGAGATGGACCTTTTAAATCGCTTCTACCATCTAGCGGAACAATTTCTTCACCACTTCTGGTCGCGTAAGGTAGCCTGGCTACAACGTTCTGCTTACGTACTATCCTTCGGTTCGGCGACTTAGATATATTTCATACGAGTTTAGATGATTTTTATGAGAAGTGAATCGGGGAGCCATTTTCTTTCGTCAAGAGAAGAGACGGAAGCATCTCTCTCTCTTCGCGTCGGGCTACAATGTCATATGTTGTATGCCCCGAGTAAAACCGGTATAGCCAGCTAGTACATACTTGTGATACTGGTGATAATTGAGTATATCCAAACTTCCTTCACAAACACGCACTAACTCGATTATTTGACCAAACACGCCAAATAAGAAAGTAGACACGCTTATCAGCGACCAAATGTACCATTGGAGAAACTAATCATGTCTATCTGCGCTTTCATCCTTACGATAACGTTGGACTGGCGGTGATGACGGAAATATGTATCTGATCACAGGAATGACGATAGTCTAAATTACATACGTTTAGTAATAAGTGGTAACAATAAAATTATCGTGTAATCGACCTACAATTCAGCCCCAAACTGATAATACTTAACTCGTCGTCGCAGATACGTTTTCGACGCGGAGATACTACTTCATGAAATGCGACGATATGCCGTACCTGTTGCTATTGTTTATTGTTTAGTAAGCTTACACAAAATATACACAATGCCCCGCTGGATCGAATTTCGTAACGAAAGAATGATTTCAATGTTTCGTTGGAAATCTTTCAAACTGCCATGAATATAGTCAGAGGTAGCATACTTGTCTCCACAGAGAAAATGAGCGGTGCGTTTCAAGTTTCAACCACTGTACGCAATAAAATTGTGTCCAGATAGTAGTCAGGTAGGTATGCAGTCGGAAAGTAACAATTTGTGCACCTATGGTGTCTAGTGGCTGACAGAGCAATCGTTCCTATGTAGTCGATTGAAGTTATACTACTTTATCAGGTGCTACAATTCTGTTAGAAATTCCGTGTTTCCTAATGCAGATTCTTATTATAATTACGGAATATACTGTAGCTAGGAACGCAACGCTTGGCTGTTTTATAAACACACATTAAACCTCGTACACAGCTGCAAATTTGGCGAAAAGCCTTTAATAGTAGAAGAATATGGAAGAGATAAAAACATGGCGTATGGGAATTTGTTCACAAAGATTATCGGCTTTCCGCCGTCCTATGTCGTCTACTAGTGAAAACTGGTACACCGTGAGAGATAAAGTGCACGAAAAAAGTTTCGGTATGTATCAGGGGATAACTTCTCTAACCGACTGAAAAGCATGCCTCACGGTCTTTTTGCTGGGTTGGGCCAGTTAGATTATGCTGTTTCGGATAGGGATATAACGTGTTCGATTCCAGTATCGGAGAAGTCTGGTCAGTTGTGGTAGCGACAATCATCTGCGCTACAAATCGGAAGTACCCAAGATTGCGTATTATATCGGGCGTACAGATTTGAAAGATTCGTAAACTCCACTCAAGGACTGAAACGTGATGGCTGCAGCGTCAAATATAGACACCAGCGATATGTGTTCAGGTGTGTCAACCGGTTCCTGCTGTGTCGCACCGTTCAAACTACTTACGCATATTACGCGTGCATGCATATGGGCGACGAATATGTATGTACACCATGTTTTCGTCTAGTAAGTCTGTATCTATTTCCACCTCTAGATTTATAAAGTGTCCGAATCCAGTCATACCATGCCTGGACGACTCAGTTGGTCGCATAGCTTGACGGTCCGTATACTGATCGGAAGACCCTGGGTTTGATTCCCACCGGATTCAAAGATTTTGTAATTGGATACATTACCCATTTGCGTGACATCCATTATCGGGGGATTACGGAGGGTTGAGACTATGATTAGCCAACTCGAAACGTCGAGTAATCCGTAGCATTCAGGGTTGCAATGTCCAGTTCCTCTCCCGAAAAACGGAACATCGAAGAAGAAAGATACATTTACTTTTGATTGAAGATATCGGGTTAGAACCAGATGTTGCAATTACTGGGCCCCCTGCCATTCAAAGATCTGCAATGATTGCATAAAGCAGTCTGTGTGTATGACTCATGTTTTATCAATGTATTTATACCGATGCCCTTGCTGTTGCAACTCATCCAAATTTTCTGGACTCAGTATTTGTTGTGACTGGGGGTCACAGATACCAAACTCATTGTAGATCTTCGATAATTTATGTGTCATGTTTGACTTTTGGCAGAGTTTCGGGTCGTTTTGCTATTTATAAAAGGAAAATGTTACATATACGTGGCAATTTTACACGTCCCCTTTACTGGTCGCAATACCCCTGACATGGGATGAACACTTTCCGCAAGCCTCTGGCTCATGCAATGCCCAATTTAAATAAATAGATTTAAGCTAATGTATTGACCGATTAGGGAAAGGGATTTCACGAATTTCAGATTGGTTTCAGCACTCATAACTAGGCCTAGAAGTTTTCGAAACCAGTGTTATGTACTGTTTCATGAATGCAAATACAATTTATATCGCGCATAATTGTTTTGGTGCTGATTTTGTCGTTGTTTTTGAATTTATGGCGTTTTCGTCTGCTTAGGTCATGTACCCCATGACAATGTCACAGTAGGCATATTCGATGAAATACTTCTCTTTATAGCCCAGAACACTATTACAGCAATACCATTCTGCACCCTCATTTAATGACTGCAAGAGGAAGGTAACGAACCTTCCCAATCAGAAGTCATATTTTCACTATATAGAAGAAAAAAACAATTGGGAAAAAACAACTTATCACTCTACAACGCTATAGACCTTATCTGTGGTACTTTCTTACTTTGCAACGCATATTAATTGAAAGTAAACAAATATATGCATCGTAATAGTCATTGCGACGTAACGAGATGGTAAATTCATCCTTGATTTTTCGAGGAGACGAGATTATTGGAAGTAATCTGAAGAAATTTCGCCAGAAGGACGCTGTGAAATCTTCGTTGAAAGCCGTGCCTACATCTAAATTTCCACAATCGTCAGGAGTACCTATATTATTCGATATCCCTACAGGAACTCAAGTAACTCCAGGTGGGAAGCAAACATATTTTTAATTTAACGGCCGGGTAGCTGAAGTGAGAAAGCAGGCATGTGTGTGAATTAAACGATGTAGATACATCGCCGGTTACCTTCGCCATTTACAAACTACCTGAGGAGGACGTACATTGCAAGTTTTTCACTAGTCCAGATAGTTTCTTAGCTCTCATAACTGTCTTCATAACATAAGAAGGAGAAAATAAACTCACCCACATTACAAATTTCACTTCCAACATATATTGTAAAGAAGATCACCACAGATTTAGCGTCCAGCCTTAGTTTATTGAGAATTAAAACATTCACTAGCTTTCGGAGCTCCGCTCCTTCATCAGGTGAAGATGGAATGAATCGTAATTCGTAATAGCACAATTTGAATTAAAACAGAATCATAGATATTGTGACGTCATAGAGTGGGTAAATGAATGAACCAATTATATCACAGCTGAGGTGGGCACAGGAGAGAGGGCGGGCGAGTAGGCGATGGAGGTGGTGAAACCTGGGGCCGTTTGAATAAAACATGCATCAACGTACATTCTCATGAGAACGAAGCGAGAATGAGCACAGACTCACTACCTCTCGAATCGGCTTGAATAAAGATTTTGAGTACATTTGTTGAAGTACTCAGAGATACTTCGTAAATACGTCACGGCGATACGCTCGTACGTATGACCGCACAATCATGGCCTACTTTAGACATGGCCATGCGGTACACCTTTTGCCAAAAAAATTAAGAGGCCGACTTTTCGCCCGAGTGATACTCATCGCTAAATCTACTCGGTTGTCATTAGAATTGGAGAATTATTCCTATAATCAAATTATCACTTGATGGGATGTTAAATAATAATCATTAGGAGCATTTTGCGACTTATTGCTTTTCTACATACGCGGGCAAGCGGAATACGTCAGCAACAAATTGTTTGCGCATAATGAGTTCACGCGCGGAGAATCCTACATTCGTTATTCTCTTATTATTCACGGGTTGTGTCGCGCACGGGTGGGAGCTTGCGGTAGAGTCGTTTGGTTCTATCGCATCGTTGTTGTGCTTGGCAGTCAGGTTAGTTGTAAGGTGGTTATTATCAGAAATCTGTTGCTGCTTATATACATTTAACGACACAGCTTTGTATGGGCGTTTATCAGGTTGCTTTTCGTATGTAATCCATTGGATTTGTTGTCCGTCTACCCTGCACCCAGGCTAGGCGAACGCCGTAGACAGGCTAAGCGCTACAGGCTTGATGGTATTGATGCACTCCGTACGAAAATAGCCCCCTGAAACCACCATCTTATGGTATTAGTGCATATATTTGGTTACCTGAAGGGTATTTTGTTTAAGCCTCTGACCAGAGTCGAATCTGACGCGTGTCTCGCCAGTGTAGAGGTTGGCGCGTGGCGTGTACGGTAGTCGTAGCCTTCACGCGATGAGGTAATGTAACAGCGGCAGTTCAGCAGCGTTAGGGTAGGATAGACTGCCGATTCCGTCATTATCGTGCTACAGCGATGTGGACGGATGATTTCTTTGCATACACAGCAGTAGCTATAGGCAGTTCGCAGTTGGGTATTGTTTTTTTCATTTTGCCTAGTGCAAGCTTCTGTGCATCTCATACAGAATTGATAGTGTCCAAAGTTGATATGGTCTTAAAATGCTGTGTTGTTGGTTGTAAATCTGGATATAAAACTGACGAAGCACAAGGAATTCCAAGGTTTCGCTTTCCATTTAAAAATGAAGAGATTTGTGCCGAATGGCTGCGATTTGTAAACAGAGCCAATTGGATCCCGTCAAAGTATAGTGCAATTTGTTTTAAGCATTTTGAGGACAAATACCTGAAGCGTGGGAGCCGTACAACCTTGCGATAATGTCCACCTGGTGAAGAACATAAGGAACAATTTGATAAATGCGAAAAAATTTGTCTTCCCACCATTTATGTTTAACGTCAACAGTAATTGCATCTCCAGTAATGCTGGCTACATATCATGGCACGACTTGCATTTAGTGCACGAAAAAGATGACACTGTGAAATTTGAATTGAAAAAGGCTCCACAACTGACACAGTCGGTACTGCATCCAGGCAATAACAAGCAGAGTGTAAAGTTAGCATTGGCTATTTTCAGTGAGTCCACCATTGCTGCGTGCACAAGCTATTTTCCTGGCCGTCATGACGTGAGTGGATTTTTGAAGCTTATCCACACATGGTGGACAATTGTGAACTGCAGACAATGCTACACTCCTAACCCTTTGGGAAATGCAATTGTTGCTGAAGATGATAGACTACACTTCCTAGACGCTTTCACTGAGTGGTTGCTCGAGTGGGATTCTAATGGCGCATCCATTTTCAGCTTGTCAAAGCAAACATCCAATGCACTGATAACAACCCTTAAAGCCCAAACTACGTTAATCAGGGAGCTGCTGAGTGAGGGGTATGACTTTGTGATAATGGGCAAATTCCAAAGTGACCCATTAGAGCGAAGATTCTCTCAGTATCGTCAGATGAGTGGGGGAAGATTCCTTGTGAGCCTACGAGAAGTCCTATGCTCAGAAGACATCATAAAGTGTAACTCAATGCTTCATGCGGGAATAGTATTCTGGAAAGAGAATGTAAAAGTTGATCATAGTCTTGCATATCAAAACCTCAAAGATGATGTCGATGCCAGTTTGCAAGATCTTGAAGCAGCTGCAATTTCCGACGATACTGTTGAGGTGGCATATGTTGTTGCTGGTTATATTGGAAAAACTGTTGCAGATCGACTGCAATGCAATGCATGCTCATCGACACTTATTGGAAGTAGATTTAATGACCATTCTGAATATTTCAACTTGCTGTCAAGGGGTGGACTGACTGCCCCATCATCGGAATTAGCACATTTTGTCCCGAACGCATTTGCCGTCTTAGACTCATCATCTCCTATAATGTCAAAGCATGCCACTGTCCCGAAAAGAAAGGCAGCCCTGTATATTTTGAGAGTTGCTTTTTCTATCAATTATATTGGATGTGATGTGCATCGGGACAGATGTATTAAAATGGTCTGCCATAAAATAATAAATATCTTTTTCAACAATACCCAAAAATCAACTAACTCCAAAGCAAGGAAAGACGCAGTGAAGGGGTTTAAGCAGCGACAGCGACGTAAGGAAGACTAGGTAGAGTCTCAGACAACAGTTTTTTTTTTCTGTATTTCTGTAATTTGTATGAGTTTGTAATTCAATGACTTTTCTCGATGTATCTTATCTGTCTTATTATTGTGGATAGGCGATGACATAGCGAGTCTGACTAACCGTTCTTGAGCTAGCTGGAGTTGAGGCTTGGGAGGAGCGATAATGCTATAGAGTTGGTGATGATTTTTGCGTATTAAAATGTTGATAAAAAGGCAATTTCGCCATCTGTCGCACGATGCTGCGCCATGCGATATCGATTAGGCTGTGTAGTCGAAAAGGCTAGTGTGAACGTGATGCGTCGATTTGTAAGGGGGAGGGGGGTGGGCTATAATACGGGTCACGATTACCCCAATTGGCTCGAAAAATGTGGTGGTGTTTGAAATATGTGCTTAACTGAGTTATTTATGCGGTTTTCCAGCCTTGAAATGCGGTCTGCTCGAAAATAAAATCATTCGTGTTCGGCCTACTTTGGCAAGAAACGCATGCACATGCTCCAAAGTAGGCCAGGCACAATGGTCGATGTTTACAATCGATCCTCGTCGCTACCGGTACCAGTTGTAGTTTTTAGTTCATGCGACAGAGCAATAACGCTTTATCTCCGCGAGTGGGCTATAAAGAGTACGATGAGCGAATCAGAATGCTCATATGAGGAAAGAATTTCCCGAGATTGTAGTGGTGATGACATCCTTGTGGCGTTCCTCACAAAACACCGAAGCTTATTATCCAAAAGCTCTACGCCAGGAATTAGGTCCACGAAACGGGATGATTTAGAAAAGCTTGTGTGGTTGTATGGAAACAATGGAACTATTCGGACAGTTAAGCAATTTAGAAAAGCAATATATAACCTCAGGAGTCGAGTCGCTCAAATCGAAAAATCCGCTTGTATTCATGTATAGTAACTTCTCGTCTTTCATTGTACACTTTTTGTGGGCGAAAGAATGCCATTTCCGACCGTGACCAGCATAAAATACGTCGAAAACCTCTATGCCGTCCTCACGATGAGGGCTGAGAGTTTACTATTGTGCATGCTTCTGATTTCTTGAGTAAATACTACTCTCCGACCTATCGTACTCGGTTTATTCAAGTCACCTGGAGCATTTTTTCGTAAATCTCCGTACTCACGAGCATATACTCGTGCTCACATTATTCAAGCCGAAATCTAAATGTTCTCCGCAAAACGAGAGACTGCTCGAACGAACGAATGCTCAATTTTTATTCAAACGGCCCCTTGTGGATAGGAGACGCTGGATGTTGAATTCAAGTTTCGTAAACGTATCCGGGACGTAACGGAAAGTGATATTTGAGTGTTACTGGTAGGAAGTCCCTCGGAGGCCAAACTAAAACCCGGTTAAAGTGAAAGACTATCCAGGTTCTCAGAACCCTTTCTCATCAAAGTGGCTCTTAGTGAACAAAAACCCGATTAACTTCACATGCAATGTCCGGAAGTTGTGGTCTGGATGACGGTCTGTGAAAATGGGCGCAATAAAATGGGGTTCACTGATAGATAAATAATAAAAATGGGTGTCAAAGCGGTGGGGATGGTCCGGCCAGAAGTCTCTGTGTGTGGAAGAGATGTCGTTAGTTGCATCTGATCTTGGACGGTTCTCTCTTTACCGTGGAGTCCATTTTCGTTATTTTTCGCTCACTTGGTGTAGTCCGCCAGATGTTCCAATTCCTTGATGGGTCGCCAGAGTTCATGCAAAAAATGTTTCTGGTGCAGAATTGTGAGTATATTTTATAGGTATGCCTAGGCCATGTCGGAAAGTGAGGTATGGGAGTGGAGGGTCGGAATGCGGGAAGTGTTGGGGGTTGCAAGGCTACTGTGCGTTGGTATTGTTGTTATTAGTGGTAGTGATGACATATTGAAGAGTTAGTGGAGCCGATGGCGGACGATCAATAGATATTGTCACTTCCGGTTATGTCCCGGATACGTTTACGCTACCGGATTTCAACATCCAGTGGCTCCTATCCACAAGCTTTCACCACCTCCATCGCCCACTCGCACGCCCTCTCTCCTGTGACCACCTAAGCTGTGATATAATTGGTTCATTCATTTACCCGCTCTATGACGTCACAATATATATGATTCTGTTTTAATTCAAATTGTGCTATTACGAATTACGATTCATTCCATCTTCACCTGATGAAGGAGCGGAGCTCCGAAAGCTAGTGAATGTTTTAATTCTCAATAAATTAAGGCTGGACGCTAAATCTGTGGTGATCTTCTTTACAGTGATGACATAGTGTGACATGCATCCTCTATTCCGGTTCAGGCCCCGTTGGTGAGTGTCGAAATTTGTCCACTAACTTCTGTTCCATTGCACGGCGTAGTGTGGTGTTATGTATTGGTCCCTGTAGTATATTGATTATAATTATATTTATCACTAGCTGGTTTTCCCGGTTTCACTCGGGGGATACAACATAAGACGTTGTAGCCCAACGCGAAAAATGCGACCTCCATCTAATCGTGGGTGAGAAGCTTCCCTCTCTTCTCATGGCGAAAGAAAATGGCTCCTAGATTCAATTCTCATATGCATTATCTAAACCCGTATGAAATATATCTAAGACGCCCAACCGAAGGACAGTAGGCCTACATAAGCAGAACGTTGTAGCCAGGCTAGCTTACGCGACAGAAGGGAAGAAATTGTTCCGCTAGATGGCAGAAGCTATCTAAAAAGTGCATCTCCCATTTCCGAGTGGCGAAAAGTGGAAGTAGCACCATTATGCGATGTATAACTTGAGAAATACAAGTAGGAAGCGTCCCTACATCTCTGTGAAATCTTATGGCAGTAGCTTCCGTAATAAAGAAGTTGATTCGTGCACAGACAGACAAACAGACAAACAGACAGACAAACAGGCTCTTTTATTTATATAGATGTCGTCTTTCGAATGCCCATGTTAAGAGAAGTGTTCACTGACCGGTTTGGTGTAGTTGGAAGGAACTGTGTCGGTTCTATGTCCGTTGAATCGTATGTGTAGTGGATCACTTGTTTCCACGATGTACCAAGCGTTGTCGCACCCATGTTTGCAAAGAATGAGGGAAATAATGTTCTTCGATTGGCATGTAAAGTTTCCCCGTGTAATGTGATTTGTGTGGTTGCCTCTGGTTATTGCGGCTTCGGTGTCGAGTACCGTACAGGAATGATGTAACCCCAAGTGCTAAACCTGTCTTATCCTCGACACCGAACCCGCAATAGCCTATCCCGAGGCGAGAGACGACATGATAATCAATTAACTACATGGACCAATACAAGCCAGTGAATGTTTTAATTCTCAATAAAATGATCGTCCGCAATCGGCTCCACTACACTCTTCCAACATAGTAATATTTTAAGACCTCGTGAGATTGAATTATATATTTCTCCATGCGCTTTTGCGGATATCAATCGGCAAAAATAACTGACTTTTGTAACGCTTACGCCAGAGTTTACATCAAATTGATTTTTCTCGTGGGCGACTTAAATTAGCATGGCCTGTTTGAAGCGCATTTATGCAATCGCTAGACCTTTTGATCCCAATGCTGCAGCATTCGTGCAACACTAGGCGGCGACATTAGGGAAAGGTTCCAAGTCTCTCACCGTGAATGCCTATCTATACCGGTTATTCTCCTATTGGATGTAGTTGCAGAAAATACATCAGCTATATATTTTACGCGACGCGTGCTGGAGGGGGAACGGTAATCACGGTACTACCTAGTAAACCCAAACTTAAACATCCGGTAAGCATAGAATAAAATATATAAATGTTTATAAAACATACATTAATATAAAAATATGGCCCTTAACTCTCCGTAGGCCTACTCATAAAACTGCAGTATAGGTGTGACATCATATCGGAATTATGTCTAATTGTTTTTTGATAGTTCCCCGCAAAACGAAGAGTTCGAACAGGAGGTATATGTCCACATCGACTAAGAGCAGAACATACTATCACAGATCAGAAAATCAAATTAATGCGCAGCGGTTCTGCAATGAAGACACCAACTCGAAAGTCGTAATTGGAAAGAGTCATCAAGTAACTGTGTCGGCCTTTGCTGAAAACAATTTGTCAGATGTGATGATTACCGAAGATCACCCTTCGACAGCTGATTGTAAAACGGCACAAGCAAAAAAGAATTCGTCTTTTCCAGAAAGCACTGCTTCATTCTTACAACTGAATACAATAGACATTAACAAAGAATTTGGGAAGATATTTGGAAATGGCACTACAGGGAACTTAGCTCTCAATGAAGCTCTTTGTCGCAAACACATTGCGAACTGTTACGCTCCGCTGAAATCGGCAAGCACATTTCATCCGTATTCAAGGAATCAAGCAACATACAGTGTCAGTCACTTACCACTTCGTGAGGTCTACCTCAAGGCAACGGCTGTAACGGAAGGACTCAATGCTCAGCGAGCCGTCGAATATGATAAAGAATACAGAATTCGGAAATGGCTGAAAACCCTGAATTATTTTGATCATCTGCCTCAAAATTTCTGACTGTCAAATACCTCTATAACATATTTTTATATCACCTAAATCCCAGCAAATTTAGCACATTGCCTCAGAATTCCACCTTATTCCCTTCCCTCACGGTAAGACTTAAGTTTATACTTGCGTTAAGTACTAAAATTAATATCCATATAAGTTCCGTTTGAGGCTGTCAAAGACGATATAACGCAGAATAATGAAACTTAGCACGGATGCCTTGAATTACGCAGCGTATGCATACCTATACCTTAAATATTGATGAAATATACCCGTTTTTGTGAGGTAAATGAAATTTTATCCGATCGATTAATTCCAGTTATCGTACTTGTATGACGTATGACTCATTGTACTCATGTTGAATTTGGGGATGGAATGCATCCGATTTTGAATATGCGGCCGGTACGTTTGCATTAGCCTGACGGGAGTGTAAAAAAGGAAACACTGGAAAAACTCTGCAGTGGTGTAAGGAGAACAGAGGGGACCGAAGGTACGACTGTCTTGAAATGACGCAGCCTACTTTGTCGTGATCTTTTATACTTATTCCCATTTAGTAAGGCATAGTTTGTGTAGGGGAGTTTGGATGTGCTTCACACACTACCGTACCGTAGTACTCGAATTTGTTTAAGAGAAGTTTTGTAGACAATTGATGTAGCTGTTTATTCTATCTGAGTTTCATATATTCGTCTCCCACATTCAAGCTGGTACATTTACGTATCGCGGTGTTGTAATCAAGTGTTTGCGTGTAATGTGCGCGTAACGCTTGATCAGCGTATCTAGTAAAGATGATTTTCTGATAAACAGTGAATTCGATGGTAGGCCTGCATTAATGTGGGCCTCTTTGCGCTGTTCCTCAGGCATATGGCAGCTCAGTGTATCCTTTGTCAACACGGATTTATACAGTCGCGTTATAGACTCGGAAAGTCCGCCTCTCGCTTTGCTACAAAGTGGAGAGATCATCACCGAACGGTATGGCGACGAGACCACCTTCCACACCGACCGTTCGAGTACATTGCATTCGATCGGAAAGCGGTGAGGTTCGGTCGCGACAGATATCAATTTGCAGATCCTTCATAACCAGCTTTCGAGTTATTTCGTTGAGATTCAGACCCTTCGAGCTGCACTGACGTGAATCCAAGAAAACGGACACTCATCCAAGAAGTACGTATGTATATGGCCTAAGTAAGTATGTGATCCTCTGATTGAATATCTGCCATTCAAATATTCTGGTTGTCAACTATGTAGAAATCGATATCGCTCTCTATAAGCAATGGCCGCGTTTACATGTCCTCAGCAGTTCTAAACAGCTAACATTCAAAATCAACAGAACTATGGTCCGCGTCGTTGCATGTCTTGGTTAGAGACGAGAATGATCACGTAAGACTACGCGTCTGTTGATGTCTAGTCTGAGAGAGTGATTTCATCGTTTCCCGTTTCAGAAATATTCACCATCGGTTTCATACCTTCAACTTTTTAGAAGTCAAGGAATTAAAGTTATATATTTCCTGGATATAGAATTGTACAGTACGCCAATTTAGCATTGACAGCGAAATGCTGACCCTATGGTTACCCTTTACACCGTCTAATCGGGAGGTCTTGGGGGTAGGGGAAATGGGGGTGGAACTTAAA
The DNA here is from genome assembly GCA_030412335.1 of Botrylloides violaceus. Classification (NCBI taxonomy): domain Eukaryota; kingdom Metazoa; phylum Chordata; class Ascidiacea; order Stolidobranchia; family Styelidae; genus Botrylloides; species Botrylloides violaceus. The sequence continues at coordinate 301,888 of JASFYC010000522.1, read as the reverse complement.
ATAAATTGTTAACAGTTCCACCTCTTCTCAGTAGTCAACATCAGGGAATGTGGAAGGCTCTGATGACGTGGGTACCTGATCTCAACAGATAAAAACGCTATAAATTATTAGCAATGACAACATTGACAGCGAATATTCGAAGTTGCGTGTTTACATTGATAGATAAAGAACCTACATAGGTCTGACTAGATTTATATAATCAAGGAGTCTATCACGATATGAGAAAATATAACAAACATTTCTCAACGTATATGTAGTACATATATATATATGATGATGGTGATGGTGGTGGTGGTGGTGATGACGATGATGATGATGATGAGACACAGTGCACTCTTTCGATGAAAGTTGTAAACGTTTTCAGCGTGTAAGCCATATCATATGACATTCGTCGGATAAGAAATCGCAAGCTTTAGTAGTAGAGCTGATAACGGCGATCTGATTTAGTTAGTAAGTAAATTGTCACCGCAAATGTGTCCTCCAGCCCTTGTTCATTCAAAAATAATGTTCACTGATTTTTGGAGCTTCGCAAAAGCATCAGATGAATAAACGCGTATGATGTTATGGTGATATTATACTGTTTGCCATAATAAATTGGTCGAGGTCTAACGCAAAATCATATGTGATTCAATCGGTTGTGGCCACCAAATATTGGGATGGTGTCAAGTGGTTTTGGAACCCGTTTTTGTCGTCCATGACATCACGAAACATATTGGAGCCGATGGCAGACGATCCAAATAGTAATAGATATAGTGCGTCACCCCATATTTAACGTCAGTCTAGTTTATTGGAATATAATTCACAAGCATTCGGAGCTCCGCTCCTTCATTTCATTCATCAGGTGAAGGATTGGAGCTCCGAAAGCTTGTGAATTATATTCCAATAAACTGGACTGGACGGTAAATCTGTGATGAATTACTATATCTATTGCCCGTTATATTGTATGAAGTGCAGTAATAAACGGTAATAATAATAAGTAGTAGGATTAGAAAAGTTGTCCGACAAGAAAGATCATGATATTACAGCCATGGCCGAGACAGGGCCTCCTATAAAAGATATCGAACGTGCCTAATTTAGAACAAGGGCGGAATTCGGATTATACGAAACTTCGGATATCACGAAGAGTTTCTTAAAGTTCGTAATCTCGGGAATACTGCCATTATCACGTTGATAGAATGAGTATAGTCACAGTTTAAACAGTGATCCAACTTTTTTCGAAACCAGTGCATAATCTCTCGAGTCGCCGCTCCTTCATTCAATGAAATCAGATATTAAGTCGTTTTATGAAGTGTATCGAAAATACGGTAGAGATTGCGTTATGAGGCTGACTGCGGCACGGGTCTATTTCTTGGTTGTCATACATTAGTCCAAGGTGACTACTAAAAGGATTGCTTATAGAAACTGGTACCAAATGAAAATTATTCAATATCTCATGATGCTGCATTTTAAATTCTTGAATCTTGCATATATTTTTCACATGAAGTTCGAATAGGTATCAAAATTCTGAAGATATTCGAGAACTCCTTCATAGCAAAGTGCGTATTGTTCCTGAAAAGAACAGCGATAATTAATATCCGAAAAACCAGATTGAAAAAGGGCCGTGGAATATACAAACGCCCCGATGGAGTGACTGGTCTGAAGAACCTACATGTGGAAACGAAAGGGTGCTGCTCTGTGCCTTCTCTGACATCTAGTCCGAAGAAATAACAGCTACGCGAAATGAAAGAAGAAGGTTTTCGGAAATAAAGGTAAAATTATCCAAAGCCTTACACTTTCATCAATGGACGTTAGATTTGCAATAACTTTACTTTTTGCCTATATCTGACAGTCCGTTACCGGGTCCATTGCTCGTCAATTTAATGGGAAAGTGATAGACAGCACTGGTTTAATTTCACTAAAGATATTTTTGAAAACTAAGTTAATTCCGCGGAGAGAGCGAATTTCGTGATCATATAGCGTATTATTGCATATTTCACAGTAGGACATGCGCTTTCGTTAGCTCAATCAATTGCTTCAATCTGCTGAGCAACTTGAAGCAGTTGGTCGCGATAACGAACTGGTTGATGTATAACGTACCGTACAAAGACCAAAGATGATGTTTCGTGTTACTGATCGATAACAATATTTCATGGAACCGAATTCTGGTCGTGCTAATATTAGACGTTCAGCTGATGCAGATATCCAGAACCCCAAAAATCAGAGGCTTCAATTTCCTACTACCGAATATGTAGTATAGCTTTCATCTTGTATTGCCAGTATTGTCATTTCATACAGAAACACACGCTGTTTATTCCACGACTTATGGTGGCGGACGTGACCCGAACTGTGGTCTTTCGATATTGGCTGCTGATATAGACGCGAGACGATAGGAGACACAGAGTTTACAATTACGTATTTCTATGACGTGGGAAGCTACTCACTTCAAAACATGAACAAAAGTCATGACCCTCCACCGGGCACATGCCTTGTGAGCAGGGTTGCGTGGTATCACGCATGGTCGCATTTGCATACACCACACTTAGGCCTACCTTTGTTTCTATCATTCCTTCTTTACAATCTCGAAGATCTTTGAGGGTTCTGAACACATCGACACGATCCTCTACTGCCATTCTCTCGAAGATGTTCATCAAGGCACAGAAAACACCACTCATACCTGTTCCAGTTCTAAAAGAATGCGTGTATTATAACACCCTGACTTAATTTGAAGACACCCCAACGCTGAAGGCGAATTTAAGATTTCGGCCCGAATCCAAAATAGCCATTTCAAAACACCCTACTTTCTAGCAGACAGTGAGTGGCACAAGATCAAGATACACTTGCATTGTACTAACTTGCAATGGATCAATGTGGCACCATGTAATTCCCGATGTTCCTTTTTCAGCCTCTCTATGCAATCTTTAATTTTAGAAACTGTCTTTCTTGTAGCTTCATTTGAATCCAGATTTAGATGCAATTGAGTTACGGATTTCTGTAATTTTAGCAGGAATATCTTAATATTACCTGGTGAAGGACAATTACTCCGATAGATAGAAAGTGAGAGCTCCGAAAGCTTGTGAAGTATGTTTCCAATAACATTGGCTAGACTTTAAAGACTTTGAACCTTCTGTAGCTGATACCAGCGTGGGGAGACTTGTCGATAAAGCAAAGACAGTTAAGATGTAGGTTTGCTGGCTGGCATACAATCCAGCAAAGATTGATTGTCATATTTTTATTCCAAAGGGAACATACTGCATTATAATATCTCCTATACTTACAGTTGCAGTCCCTTCAATCGTAAGCTTTCTAACTGTGAAATTCGGCATGGCTTCTTCCGCTTCCATCTGAACGGTGAAGTTATCACCATCAGGCGAACTGTCCCAATATGCAAATGAATCGTCCTTGAATAAAACGTAGAGTAGGCTACATTAGCATGTACTTATGCAAACTGTGTTGTAACAATTTCAGAGAGAGCCCGCACTAGCTATAATCTCGACCATGGCCAACCAATGCTAAATGTGGAAAAGGCAACCTGGCATAAAGCGACATGGAAATTACGTGTTCGTTAGCGCGTTCGTCTGAGTTATTCGCTGCGGTATCACAAAACGGAATATTGAAAGACGCAAATTTGTAAAGACGGAGAAAAATCACCTCAATTTCGGTAATCGTTACAACCGCTGTTATATTCAGATTGCAAATTAACTTCCAAAATAATTCAACTTGTGATTCAACGGGCTGTCTCGATATGATGATCTTCAGATCTTCATCATAAGCCTGAAGATAAAATATATTTATGATAATAATATATATTACCTGGTTATTGCCAAGAGAAAGATTCTTCAACCATTGTTTCATGATTCTCGAACTTACCCACACCAGGTAATTTTCATTTTCGTCAAGAAACTGATGACATTGTTGGCGCTATTGTAGCCCGTATAATGGTAACCGAGTTATAATATTGCCGGTGGTACTGTCAGCGCGAAACTTCAGTTTAGGGGTCGACCGATTTTGCTCTGCGAATTATCGAGGCCAAAACTTGTAGTTAACGTTTATCGGTATTGACCGTTTGCAAAATTCGAAAATCAGTATTGGGTATCTGTCTCAATAATCAGCAGATAACTGGTAAAAACTGAGTCCGATCTATATTCTTTAGTTATCAAAATGCCGTAACTGCGATGGCTCCAGTCTATCTCCGCAGCCTGCTTTAGTTCTAGTTCTACCAAAACTAAAGTAGGCCACGCATTACACCTCAGCCCAATTTTCATCTCCATAATGGCAGATCTTCACCTTCAGCTATATTCGCAGCCTCGCAACAGCGTACTTATTAGTGTTGGTCTTCCAAAATGCGACTGCATTAGATGAGTTACGGATAAGGTTACGGCTCGAGCTGTAATTCTACCGATAGTGAGATGAATAAGTTTTTTGCCGATTTCTGCCGATAGTGAAATAAGTTGCGGGGCTTGACCGACTGGTGACCCTTCCCACCTGGGTTATGGCCTTTGCTGACTGCTTTTAAAAGCGATACAGCGTGAACGCTTAGTCACATACTTGCGACCCTTGGAAGCAATTTCGTTCCATCTGTGATGTACGTCGCATTGGCACAAATAATGTCAGTGTGGAGTCTGTGGTACAGTATAACATAGCGAAGAAAATTGCGGACGGTCAATAGATATCGTAAGTAAGATTCACTACATATTTAACGTACGTTCTTGATTCACCACAGATTTCAAATTCTCAAAAAATCAAAGCTTGACGTTAAAAATCTGTGGTGAATCTTGTTTACGATAAGTATGGACTTATACAATTAGATTGAAAATTGATTGAATGATTTGGCATAACTTCACTTAATCGCCGAACAATTCCGCATCCATGTGACATGAAGAACTGTTCTGCTTTATATTTGTAATGAACGTTCTTACCAGGTGGTGCACAATTACTAGACACAAAAATATTACAAACGTTTGGTGGCATAAATATTATTATTGCTGTTGTTGGCTTGCTTATATCTGCATTATAGAAACACAGTAGCTGTAATTATGATGAAGAATGGGTTCATATACATATACCTATACCTATACCTATACCTATACCTATACCTATACCTATACCTATACATATACATATACATATACATATACATATACATATACATATACATATACATATACATATACATATGCATACATATACAATGAGAGGGAGATAGCATTTAGCATATAGTGGCACCAGGGAAATACGCTAGTTTTGTTTTCACGCATTCAAATTCAAGTGCCTATCTATCACCACCAATAAATACGATACGATTGGAGGTCGGAGCCCAAACCTACCGATACCGGTTTCTCTCATTTTGTAAAGATAGTACATATATCATGCATCATGTTGTTTATCCTTATTTATTCATTTAATAAAATCGGTGATTTTCTTTGGGCAGGTAGCTTGTTGATTTGGAAGCGACTGATAGTATCTAATAGACCCGCTTACCGCTACGAATAAACTCTCGAGCATTTTGACTCACTTCGATATATGACGCTGATAGATGCTTTGCAATTTCTGATCCATGCTCATACAGTTTCACTCTCATTCTGTCGTCTGGAAATTGAGCCAAATTATTATTATTGCGTGCTGCCAGGCACAAACAAAAGAAACTTTATAACATTATACGTTTAGTCATTCGATGTTTGACTCAACCTGCTACCATAATCGCGCGATTGTGTTAATCGGAATCATATATTCTTTTCATAAATGTAAAAAATGTCATATGCCCTAATGTTATCGAATATCAAAACAGTCTGCTTGTAATGTTCAGCGTGTCCGTTTTCTATCTTTGCATGTATGTCAATGTTGCTGTATTTGGATGCATTTTATAGAAGTGTATCTGTGTATAGCATACAAAAACTTCGCCGTACAGTATTTATGATTTCAAAACGAGAGTCGTGTTATTGTCTAGCTCCTCGAAGTAAACGGTACAAAAGCATTATTCCGCAATGGTATGCTGTACGTTAAATGATGAATTTTCGTTAATTGACTATACAGCGTTCAGTTGGACGAGTGATTTAGACTGTCAGCTTTTTATCGGGAGGTTCTGGGTTCGATTCAAGTCAAGTCAAATCTAAGACTTTAAAAAAGGTATTAGTTTCTCTGCTTGGCAGTCAGTATCGGAAGAGGGCGGAGAGACGGGTTGTATATAATATTGATCCGGGCTATAAACCTGAAGTATTGACGCATATTCCGTAAGCATTGACGTAGCGTATATAACCGTAGTAGTTGAAAACGCCATAAATTCCAAATAACAAAATAGCAAATGCTATTATTGATTTTGTTACTGCACGCAACCTAATTCTTTAATATCCTATATACGTGACACTGGGATTACTCTTAATTAGCCTTGAATAAGTTTCTAAACCTCCTATATTGTCTGTGGCGCACAGCACCCTTCGGTGAAAACTGCTACTGAAAATAAAAAAAATACATTTTTCCGAGTTCTGCTACCGAGATCGTGTCTATGGTCGCTAATGCGCTAAATTCACGAAACACCCGCCATGACTCAACGTCCGCTATGAACACGATCGATAGGAATCAGAATGTCTGTCGAGTACCAAGGAGTTTGGTATCGGTAGAATATACAGTACCGCACAAATGCTTTCAACTTTGTTCGCATTTAGTATATCTTCCTTCTAGTCAACACTTCATAAACACAGTGACAGTGTTGGCAACTTGACAACATTTCTGTCTAAAGAAGTTCGTGTGTCTGATATATGAAATAGGATAAGGAGATACAGTAGGCCTATTTTATTTGATCAACAAAACATCTATTCGACGTTTTACCAATCACGGGAAGATATATAGGAGGCTACTCCAATGGCCTACTCTAGCTACGGCCTGATTTATTACATTCGGCCGGGAAAATAAGAGGGCCGATCCCCAATTGTTCGACGTGAACGCTATTCCATAACACCGATTCCCTACCTTCATTGTCGCCTACAAACTGAAGTAAAACGCATAAGCGTATCTTGTTCATGTTTTATAGCATTGATAAAATGACCTTTGTGACATTGCAGAAGGACATTTGCGGTACAAATATAAATCTTTAATGTCGTCAAATTGCGGCAAAAATTACAGTAGGCCTAATTATGCGGAAATTGTCAGACAATTCAACATACACAATCGAGGGCTAAATAGAGACAGTGGATGCATGGTACGTAAGTACGTAGTCACACGACCTTCACCTAAATAGTTCGACACCTCTACCCGTCTGTATTACGTTCTGTTATAGGCTTATATCAGTTCGATTTCTCATACTCCTTCCATCCAGGCGCAGATACAGAGGGGGGTGTTTAGGTGTTCAAACACCCCCACCCCCCTGCATAAGAGCGAAAAGATGACGAAATGTTTACATGCGTGTTAAACGACGCATGTTCGCCTGCGGGAATCGTGCTCTGTCTCGAAGCACCGGCGCTACGCACGTTTTTGCTGCTGCGGCAATCTGCAAGACAGTCAGTCATGTCCGCAAAGCGTAAACAACTACGAACGCGAAAACAACTTCGGACGCATAAACAGCTGCGGGTGGACAGTCATGTTGACTGCTAGGCCATGTGAGTGATGTCACCGTCACAAGAACCCCGCCCACATAGCGCAAACACCTGGATCGGCATTTAATCCTATTGATGGAATCTGTTTTCCGCGTGTTTCTTTACGTCGTACGGATAGCTCTGCCTTCAATCTGGGGGACGAATTGCGAAGACGCGAGCGGGAAGCACGCGTTCGTTCGCAAACACGCTAGTTTCGGTATTTGAACCTCCGGATGTTTCATTTCCGGTTTACGACATAGCGTGAACCGTTCTATAGCGGTGGCGCCTAGTCTGGGGGTGGCACAAACACTCTAACGTCTGGATCAAACCAGCGCCGCGCTGCCCCAGAGTGTGAACAAGAGAAATAGCGCAAGTCCGATTTGCGTAACAGACGCGCTGTTTCGACATAGTGAGAAGAGTGTGATACTGAGATTTGTAGCCACCGGTGGTGTTGCGTGGCCAGTCGCCTTAAGCGCGGCGTGATTACTTCACACAAATTGATGTTAGTTGATACAAATGAATACATATATGCTTGCTAGGGACGTATAAAATTTCAAAATAGGGGTGGGGGTGTGGGGATCCAACCGTGAAAACTACCCCTGGCTACGCCACTAGATACGGCACACATTTCCTACATTACAAGCGTGATTTCGTCTAGCCAAGTCGAGAGGAAAGTGAAGCGAGACTACTGCGCGTGCGGGCTTAAATACTCGGATACTAGTATCTGAAATCGAGGTGGGAGAAAAGTTAGTGGTCAAAAAATGACGTCATTTCCGGACGTGCCTATTTCGTGAGGTGAATACCCCCGACAATTTCTAGATCGCCCCTGCTTTCATCACATAGGCCTACACTTTATATATTACCGCACCCCCTATACCACTGTTTTGCGAGATACGTCGGACAGAGTATTACCAATGGAGAACTACGACAGCGACGAGGAATAAACCTTCAAACAGCGTACCTGATACGTTATCACCACACCGACGATCCGATATCTCCGCACTTCTACCTACTCTGGAACACGACCTCGCATCATGCATCTATGGGATTCTACGAAAGCTTGTGAATTATATTTCAATAAAGTGGACTGCACGTTAAAACTGTGGTCACTTCTTATATCTAGTACTATGCTGATAATGTCAGGAATGAAATGTATACAGTATCTGCAAGATTGCAGATACGTGCAGTCTCAGTCGCAGTATGCCTAACGATACTGGTTTTGAAAAATATGCAAATACAACCGAATATACGCAGTGAATCTTATATACGAGTGTCTGTACATATGGCCTAATAAAGTCGGGGAATCGCCGAAACCATGCAGAAAAATCATTGTTTAGTGGTAATGATATTGGTTCCAACTCATCTTTTCCATGCACAAGGTGTAAAATCATGCCAGGAAATGTAACCATCATTACTCGATAGCCTACTAGAATGTTGGTCTTATCTAATCTGACTGACAGAAAGACAACTTTTTTTAATTTAGCAAGTGGTTTTAAGGTCATTCTTTATGCGGAGCACAAATCAAAGAACAAGTTTTCTTGCCGAGGCATTAGACGAACCTAAACCATTACCGAACTGAGTTAGCGAATTATATTGATGGGATTGAAATTTAGGATGTGGTCGTTTCATACAAAAGTCCGAAGTTTAAAACCCATTTGAGACATATTAACTACAGTCTCTTCAAGTTCGGCTAAATCCATGTATTTCTATCTCAGGTATAACTTTGTACACAAATGACTAGGATGTTTTTAATCCTTTCAGCGATATTGCTAGTAGCCTATACCCTTGAACAGGTTGTCTTCTTTATCCCTAAAAAGAAAATATCCCTCCATGATATTGCACAGTTTCTGGAGGTATAATTTCATCAATCAATAAAATTAGTGATCGCATATCTCTCCAAACATGAATGCTTTTGCAGAATCAATAGAACCCGTAAATAGCTTATACAGTAGATGGCATAGGTAAGATGAATCCAAGACATCTGTATGCATGTACCTACTAATGTAAACATGAAGTTGAACAGCAAACAGTTTCGTATCGAAACAATTGTCTAGACCGGTTGTAGGCTTACATGGGACTTATGATACTTTATTTCATCGAACAATGTTGTCCAAATAACTAGAAAAATTCGGAAGCATATGCTCTTTCTTTGTGCCTTTATGACACTTGGTAAGACCAGTTGGTAATGGCAAATCTGCACGACAGCACAGCGTTGTTGCTTTACCTTTACCTTTATTATGGCATTCACGACTTCTGGAAACCCATCAAAACTCATTTTATGATGTATATAACGTATTTGTCTTTATGTGTATAAAACCAATAGAGAGGAGATCTTTATCTTCAAATCTCGCCAATTTGTCTCGTTTATTATTGTACTGCTCCAGTTCATCGAGGTCCAACGAGCGATTTAAAAGGGGTATTTGTCATGATACAGGAGTTACGCTACTCACGTGACAGGTTCTTCATTTGAGCGTTCGTCATTACAGTAAGCACATGCCACAATTCTCAGGCAAAGTTGTGCGTTTGACATCTTCAAAGTGATTCGCTCATATCACAAAGTGGTTTGTTACCGTCTCATCAGTACGATTAACACACATTAAGGACATTTTTTCTTTCTTGAATGGGAAATGAAAGACGTCCCGACATTCTTTTGAATAGCCAGTGGTGCAACCCTCCGCACAACTTTTATGTAACCTACTATACTAGGCCTACTGAGGCAGAAAAGGAATCCACAATACTACAGCACTGAAAAATATCCTACCCTCATATTTATAAACATGGTTTACTGCAATGTAACTTAAGCCTAATAACTAACATAGAGTAGCAAGTTTCCCCTTCTGCAAAACCAGTTAGCCCTGGTCGCAGTGGAGTGTTCGTGTACCGGTACCGGTAGGCTACTGTTGCATTTGGGGCTGCTCGCGAATTACAACAGCTATCTGTACACATTTTACGGTACGGTAACGTAGACCTAACTGCAAGAACTACACATGGCCTGAAGTAGGCCATGAACTACACCGCAACTACGGTTAATGTCACCTGTGCGGTACTAACAACGCAACGCAGTCGCAGCGTCGGGAATTAACGTACGGTATAACAGAAGCCAACATTTTACCTGTCTCTACAAAGCTCACAACTAATTGAGGCGTAGTTACCTCTTAAATAAGTCCGTTAGCAAACTGCCTTCCAGTATAATGCAATAACTAACTTGAACAACATAACAACGCGGCGACGGGAACGAGCGCTAGAAACCTCTACCGTCGAATTTCCAATTCAAATCAATGGCGTATCGACCGTAATTGTGAGTAAGTGCAATAGCGCTCTCGACAAAGAATCATCGGTCCACTAATTGTCTCTGCCGAATGTGATAATGTGATAAATCGAACCCGAACTAAAGTAGGCCATGCTATTCCTTAGTCTAGAATCTATCACAGGTACAAATTGTTATAACATATCAATTTCGACATATGTTGTTCAATATATTATGTAGATAGCCCGGGCAAAACATGGCGCTGGTTCAAGTGTGCCACTGTAGAGCGCATCAGCGCAAATGTCAATCGTCAATGTCAATGTCAAACTCCAGTACCCAAAGCACAGTATTAATGATTCGTTTTCTTTTGATAACATCATCAAAGATTTTGATTTGGTTGATTCGGAGATATTCCTTTGCTCGTTTGATGTAAATAGTTTGTTTACCAATGTCCCTCTGAGCGAAACAATTGGCATTTGCGCCGATGCGCTCTACAGTGGCAAACTTGAACCACCATGTTTCCCCGTGCTGTTTTTATTGAGCTCATGCAAATGGCTACCAGCTTCGTGGAGTTCAGTTTTAACGATACAATGTATCAACCAGTTATTATGTAGATAATAACAATATTATGTAAGTCCTTATGAGTCATATCGGTCACTGTAAGTTTGGCAATAATCGCCCTCTGTAAGCCTTTTCTAATTATAGGCTAATAATCATTGTAGAATAATCTAAACACGATTACTCATGTGGCATCCAGGCACGTAATGGTTAGGAGAAAATCTCATTTAGCTCACAAAATTGGTATATTCCCCCTAATATTTAAGGTAGGCAAACAATGTTACACTAACGCTGTGCAATGAAATGTCGAAAATCTGTGTCAAGTTCCATAATTTTTCGATGTGTCATCTGAGATGCGCACGAAAGGTAAAAATTATTATTAGTAAATCGAGTAAAGACGTCATTCTCAGGAAGCCAAATAAATCCGATGATCAAAATGCGAGGTACATATCTGCACACAATAGCAATCAATAGCAAGCTGCATCTTGGTACGCGGACACAAGGAGTATAGCTTACGAACTCTGTCTACGAAGTTGGAAAATAAGTACTATAGGTCCTAATGCAAACATACAACGACGCCCGTGAAAGCATAAAGAAAGCAGAAGACTCTGTAGCAAGCGGCTTGTAGACTAGGGAGTACATAGAGAGTATTTTAGGCTGGAGCAATGAGTGGTCCTCGTCATGTACATGGCAGCGAGTCGCGGGAGAATCGGCTGATGTTGTGTTACGTCATCAACCTACAATGATGACGCGCCTATCTGAAGGCTAGGCACATATTGACCGGATAATATAGTTCTGCGATCTCAACGGAAGTCACCAATACCAGCTACAATAGTGAGGTATGAAAGGTAAACGAAATTTCCATGCCGTCAACAGCCAATGGCATATTTTTCAGGTATTTCCGAAACTTTGGGAGAAAAAAATCGACTTTTCGTAACTATAGCAAGGACACGAACCCTGCATTGCGATTCTAACAGTAAGCCTAAATATCTTCAAGTTTGTGACGTACGCCTATATGTACATCGAAGACTTACATGTACATATTTTCTTCGTGTTACACTGCTGCGTCATGTCCATCGGCCTGACTCTCGATAAGTTTGCAAATTCTTCAGCAGTGGTTTTCTCCCTGCGGATACACGATATGTGCATTAGTTTAGAAGAACATAAATCAGTCCAACACTATAAATGGTGTGTCTAAACTGGAACATGTTATACAACAGTAAGACGGTATATAGTCATGCTGATTCGTTTGTATTGAGGAAGTTACTTTCTCGATTGTCTGGTCCATGGGCACTGTTAATACGATAGTGGCTAAATGTACTGTTGTTGTTGTCTTGAACTCGGATTTCTCACCACAGTAGGTCTTGCATGCGAGTTCAATACGTAAATTACTCGATACGACCCCTTTATTATAGTATGGGGTTATATATAGTGTGGTGATACGGACGCGGTTCTAATTATGTTTTGCGCTCCCAATCCCATGATACTAAAATTATTACTGCCTTCCTCACCACAAGAGCTTGGTCGTTTTCACTAAACGATAGTCTTGCTTTCTTGTCTGTTGCTGTTTGTCATTCTCTCGCTATAGTCGCCTTTCAGTTAATAAAAGCCTTGGGAACATTGCAATAAAAGGCCATCTGAATTCCGCGATGTTGAATCAATGCCTTATTCCGGTACAAGTGTTGAAGACGGTGCCAAAAGATGCAGAAGCTGAAAAGGAGTATTAACACTGGGAGCGGATGATCAAATATGCGTACTTGGCCGCCGCTGAAGCTACAAGGAATGAAAATGACCCTGCAATTGATAGATTGAGCGTCTTGAGTGGCTACTTGTCGGCTGAAGCATACGCGTTTATCGAATTGCGACTAGTTTTGCGGCGGTATAGCTTTTGCAGGCTCTTTACCTAAGAAAGAACAATGTAGTTTATGCGCGTCACGAACTGGCCACTAGACATCAGCCACCATCTGAGAGAATTTCTGAATAAGCCCAAAACCTTCAAACTCTAGGGAAAAACTGTGGTTTCAAGGCCGTTACAGCGGAAATGTATAAGGTAGACACCGTAATTAACCGCCTTTCTAACCGGTTTGTGTTCCTCAAGTAAGGCAGCGATTGCTGACTCGCTGGAAAACGCACAAAACTTCTCCGATAACTAGGCTACGCGGATCCAAAACAGATTCATCCAGTAGCCCATGTTGTAGAGGTCACAACAAAGTGCGATAATCAGGGAGCATCCGCAACGGCGGTGGCCTCTGCAAAGCACAAAGAAGGACTGAAGCAATTTTTTGATTCCTGTGGGTATCGAAACACACCCGAAAGACGATTTTGTCCCGCAAGAGCTGTAGAGTGTTTTAAGTGCCAGAGTGGGATATTTCAGAAAAGTGTGTCGAAATACCGCTACGCACCGTCAATCCAATAATGCGTTTCAACGTTTCATAAATCGTTTCATAGAAAAGAACAGACTAGAAGGAACCATTGCGTATCTTGACGACATTATAATGGTGGGAAATACGAAGAACGAACTCGTCAAGCGATTGAGGGAATTCATGGTCGCTGCAGAATCTAGTAATCTGACTCTAAACCACAAGTCAATTTTTTCAGTAACCAGGTTACGGCTTCTTGGTCATTGTGTATCGCATGGAGATATATAACCGGATTCGGATAATCTGCGTCCGCTGATCAAGTTACGGCCACCGGAGAATGGTGCTGCGCTGAAGCGTTTCATTGGTATGTTTGCTTTTTATTCCAATTGGATCGCTAAACTCTCAGATAAATTAAAACTGTTAACGGGAAATATTGAATACCCATTGAATGAGCATGCTCTGTTTGCTTTCAATCGTCTTAAAGAAGGTTTGCTGAGCGCTAGTCTTGCATTTATAAATGATGAATTGCCGTTTTCAGTTGAATGCGATGCATCGGATTATGCGATCGCAGGCATACTTAGTCATAATGGCCGGCCCATCGCCTTTACCTCTAGAGCATTGTCTAGCGCAGAAAGGAATTATCCATTTTCTCAGCCGAAGAACGAGTCCACGTTGATCAAAGCAACCCGGGCGATGGAGAGACCAAGTATAGATTAGGGGCCGGTCTGAGGAAGGAACCGCTATATGTTGATCGTATTTGATGAACATAGCCGTTTTCCTTTTGCATATCCGTGTAAAGTCATGTCCTCTAGCACGGTCATCTCTTGCTTATAACAGCTTTTCTCGATCACAGGAACGCCGGAGTATGTACATAGTCATCGGGGAATGTCCTTCCTTTCGAAAGAAATACGGGATTTCCTGATACAGAGAAGAGTCGCAACTTACGCCTTATCAGCCTACTTTGGACTCTCATTGTGAAAGAGCTGATCAGACGATATGGAGACCGGTGAAGCTATTATTGGCATCTCGAAACTTGCGGGAGGATACGTGAGACCTGGTCCTTCCAGACTCACTGCCTTCAGTCCGTTTAATGCTATGTACGTCGACTAACACAACGCCGCATGAGAGGTTTTTCGCGTTTTCAAGAAAATCAACCTTCCGGGGCAATCATTACCTGATTGGCTATTGAACAATTATTCTGTTTTAATCAGAAAATTCGAACGTACGAAGAACGAACCGTTATATGAGGCTGTTGATTTGGTGGACGTTAATTCGAAATATGAGTTGATACGCTACCCTAGTGGCTGTGAATCTATATTCTCTGTCAGGGACCTGACCCGCTGTCCGAAAAAGCCCGAATTCTATTCCGAATATCTATATAAATAAAAGAGCCTGTTTGTCTGTCTGTTTGTCTGTTTGTCTGTCTGTGCACGAATCAACTTCTTTATTACGGAAGCTACCGCCATAAGATTTCACAGAGATGTAGGGACGGACGTTATGCTTGCGACCAGGTGGTTTTTCAGCGCTTCCGACATGTATTTCTCAAGTTATACATCGCCAAATGGTGCTACTTCCACTTTTCGCCACGCGGAAATGAGAGATGCACTTTTAGATCGCTTCTGCCATCTAGCGGAACTATTTCTTCATCACTGCTGCTCGCATGATATCTCTCAACGGTTACCTTTCATCTACGGTTTAACGTGATCTGCGTGCGAGCAGGTGCTTCCATTGTGTATTTCCTGAGTTATACATCGCCCAATGCTGTTATTTCCAGAACAGTAACAGACTCGGAAATTTTCCGTTTATGAAATTACTTTAGTGCTCATTCTCAAGAAGCCGCGTTTTCGTGTGTAGGAATAGTCCAGGACAGTACCGGTGACAAAATTTTAAATTCCACTTTCCGGTACGCAGAATGTGGTCAGGACAGTAACAGACTCGGAATTTTTTCGTTAGTTAAATTACTTTAGTGCTGTCTGTCAAAGAAGCTGCATTGTCGTGTGTAGGAATAGTGGCCCAATGCCCTATACTATATATTGTTGTGTCAAAATTGTAACCATTTGTCATTGTTAAGATGCTTTCATTATATATGCATGATACGGTAGTCATTAGCGTTCATGCCTGGCCCAAGAAAAGCGCGGAGGAGCCTTTTTTCCCATGGCAAGAGACGTAGGACTGCTACCAATGCCTCTCATTATATTCAGGATCAGGAATACTTTGACAGTAACATGCCTTGCCAAACTCAGGAGGCCAGTTGGGTGGCTCAAGACATACACCCCCACAGTAGTTCGAGTCAGAGTAGTGCTCAAAGAATGGCAATTACTAGGGTTGCAGAATCTCCGCGAACGAGAGAACTTCGTCGTCGAAATGATGCTGCACGAAGGGCACTATCCAGGGCTGCAGAGTCTCCACATTCCCGTCAAAACCGTCGTCTTGCTGATGCTGAAGCGAGAACAGTTTCCAGACGCCGAGATTCGCTTGAAACCCGTCAAACGCGTCTTCAAACTCTTGCAGCAAGAACAGCTGCAAACAGGGCTGTGGAATCTTCGAAGACTCATCAAACGCGTCTTCAAACTGGTGCGGCCCAACTTGCAATATCAAAAAGGAAAGTGAACGAGGAAAGCTGCTACAGTCTACAAAGTTGATTGTTTGGGATGAATGCATCAAGTCTCACAAAGGCGCCTTCGAAGGTGTGGATAAAACCTTACGCGATTTGCATAAGAATGATCGAGTTATGGGAGGGGTGACGGTTTTGCTTGCCGGTGATTTCAGGCAGATATTGCCTGTCGTACCGAGGGCAACAATGGCCGATGAAATGAGTGCTTGCCTGAAGAACTCTGTGCTGTGGCAAGACATTCAGTGTTTGAAACTGACAACAAACATGCGCGTTCACCTGCATGGAGACGCAGAAGCAGGAAGATTTGCAAGCAAACTTCTCGAAATAGGTAATGGAAATTTACCACTGGATACCGAACAACAGTTGCATCACATAACTGTTGGAATTATGGTGGCTTCTGCCATTGAGCTCATTGATAAGGTCTATCCAAATTTTCTACAAAATTTTAACAATCGCGACTGGCTATGTGAGAGAGCTATCTTAGCACCGAGGAATGATGCTGTAAACAAAATTAATCTGGATATTCTTGACCGAATACCTGCAGATGAAAAGGTGTACTCCTCCATCGATTCGACACTTGATCAAGACGAAGCTGTCCATTACCCAGTTGAGTTTTTGAATTCGTTAAACCCACCTGGAATGCCAGCGCACACACTTCGTCTCAAGCAGGGTAGTCCAGTCATACTTTTGCACAATTTGGACCCGCCAAAACTTTGTAATGGAACACAATTAGTTGTTATGAACTTGCACCGCAACGTTATTAAGTGTGTCATTATTACTGGAACCTCTAAGGGGGAAAAATGTGTTTGTGCCAAGAATTCCACTCATTTCATCTAAAAACCATTTGCCTTTTGAGTTCAAGCGCCTGCAATTTCCTTTGCGAAGTTGTTATGCAATGACAATAAATAAAAGTCAAGGCCAAACGATGAGTTATCTGGGGCTTGAGTTGAGTGATCATTGCTTCTCCTATGGCCAATTTTATGTCGGATGCTCAAGAGTTTCTTGCGAACAACATCTGTTCATTCATGCCAAGGTTCCAGGTTACACTAAAAACATTGTGTACAAAAAGGTTTTGTAATGTATTGTTTTCCACTCATGTTTCTAGCTCTTTTCTTTGTTTTTATATGCTAAGCTGTTTCACTGTTGCGAAGTTATTCATTTTTGTACCGTTCCATGATGTTTTGTGATGTGGTTTGGTGTTCACTAATGTTTCAAGCTTTATAACTTCTTTTCTTTGGTTTAATTTTTCAGTTGATCTGCTGCTGTGCATTTATACACTTTCAGTATTTCGGCAATTACAGTAGGCTATACTTTCATTACTTTTCCTCCCGTGTGAAACCGGGTACTCCGCTAGTGAAAAAATATTGAAGCCAACGGGTTTTTGTCGGATGTAAATGAAAGCACACCAAGCGAAGCAGATGCAGCTTCTAACGTACCGTACCTCGTGACTAGTATTGCGGAGATTTACTCGAATAAAGAAAGCCCCTGAACGATTCGGATATGCGATTTCCTGATGTAGTGTTAAGTAGGCTGTGTTTATCAAGTCAAGATTTCAGGAGATATTGTGGTGATACGGACGCGTTTCTAATTATGTTTCGCGCTCCCAATCCCATGATACTAATTAATACCGCCTTCCTCGCCATAAGAGCTTGGTCGTTTTCACTACACGCTAGTCTGATTTCTTGTCTGTTGCTGTTTGCCGTTCTATCGCTATAGGCGCTTTTCAGTTAATAAAAGCTTTGGCAACATTGCCCAAAGAGGTCATTTCATATGGTATATTATTAATACTAATTAACATTATTACTAGTACTGTATACTTTTATCCATTATTATGTTCATGAAACTGCACCATACTATCTAGTACATGGCGCAAAGAACGGTACGTTTATTAGTGCCACTGAAAACAATATATACATACATACACACATACTCGATATTATAGAGTCCGACGTACGTCCGACGTCCGACTTAGCCCGGTCTGCAATCGCAATCACAATTATGCGCACTCAACGATACTGGCCGTATGGAAACAAAGGGTATAAGACACCGTCAGACAGAATGTTCTATAACCACTGGCGACGGCCTACAAGAACGCGACGTCAGCAATAAACCTCAGTGTTCGGATTAATGTAGGTCTCTCCGCCCATTACACCATGAACATAAAACAAATGTCACCACGAATTTTGCGTCCACGTCATGTCGGGCCCTCCAGTCGCTGCCTCGTCAAATTAATGTATAATTGAGAATTATAGCATGCCCAAGTCTACGCAGGGTCGTTTCGAACGATGACGGTTCGGAGCTTTTTAGCTTGTAAAGATATTATATTTTCTTAATAAAGCGAGGCTGAAAGTTATACCTAGTAGTGAATCTTCTTTAAGATAATATTTAATATTTAATATGTAAGTCAGTGTATTGCAAGATTATTTGACTAAAGACTCTATTTCTCACCCTCTCAGTTTAATTATTACACACATCACGATCTTCGTGATCACAATCTTGGAGATCACAATTTTATTAAGCCTCTTATCAGGTGTGATGTAACAACTTACTTGAAATATGCATCAGAAAACTTTTCCAGAACTTCCTGTCGGGAGATATCAGTATCACGAAATACATGAGTTTCTAGAATGAGCTTATGGACCAGAATGAATTGATCCTGAAACGCAGAACAAAATTATGAACGTTTGATTAAAAAATGAACCTGGATCAATTGAGGAGATTTTGCAATATTGAATTAGTTTATTAGTTAGATACGCCCGTGGCATGGCCGGACAAGCGGGCGTTTATCCAGACGGCCGCGACAGGAATTGATTCGGAGTAACCTATCACTGCTGATTTATGAGCGGCTCAATTCGTTGAGGGCACCCACCTAGGGAACATGCTCGAATACAATAGGGGATAGTAGTGGTACTAGTTAATCAGGAAATGTAAGAAATTGTCATTACAGGTGCAACTCTCTGCCTAATGTATTGCAAAACTTAGTTCACCAGCTCTCGTATCTACGCCCCGTCATCAAGAATTGTCACTATTGTCTTGTGAGTCGGTCGTGAGCAATATTTTATTTTGTCGCTAAAAAACTAAAATCATGGCATCGAGATTGCCGTGTGATTGAAAAGCGCAAATTTAACAAACCGATAAACTACGGTATATGGTTTTTGTGCGAAGTTACACCAATATGCGTCGACCAATTTCCGACAGATAAGATAACCCAGCGTAATAAATCGAGTGTAATGAAACGACGACACATAGAGATAGTTGACTTGCCAATCTGCGAAATGTTATATTGTTCAACCACTTTTAATAGCAGCCTCAGAATTGGTCAACAGCAGTAACAAATCATCATCGAATATCATTCTTTATATAGACTTTAACGATATATCCGTAATTCTAGTTAGAATCTAATAGTGCTACGAAAAGTTGATATATCGTGCCAATTATATCAACATTTTGCTACTCCCGCTAGTCACAAATTCTACGTATAAGTCATATAGGCTAATATTGCGTCTCGCAAGGCTTTCTCTCTTTCTCTCTCTCTGCAGGTCTTTTGAAATTATATTTATCGCAGGTACATAGTCAAAATGCGACTCGTACGGCATCCACGCTGGTAATCAAACCCCCACTCTGATATCATCGGTATTAATTGCGCATTATGCGGTATATATAAGATGTAAGTAGGTAAATTCGTTTTTTGACAGGATCTGTGGTGACTAACAATAGGCCTATCTATTACTATTTGGATCGCACACCATCGATTGCACTATTTTTTAATATAACATGGTTACGATTTGCCGGTACAAGTTAATTTACAGCGGGCAAGATCAGTTAGTTGCTAAATGTTGACCGATAGCTGAGGATCAAGTAAGAGGCTGGCTGAAGAATTAGGGTCGGATAGAGCCTATCACATAAAGACAAGCGACAAATTTGTTTACGCGCATGTTGTTGATTCTATCAAGCAATCATTGAGAAGGTTTGCTACGTACTATGTATAGTTGCCCACTATAACAGCAGCAGGTAAATTGATAAATGAAATTGCTTAGGTGATGGCCGGGTAGAGGATCTTTATGGATTGTTGATAACAGTTACGAGTGGTGAATAAACTTCTCGACTCAACGGTACAAAAACAACGATTAACCACAGATCAAATTTGATCTTCACACCGTGTGGATAGGATACCTAGCCAATGTTGATGAAAATATAAAGAGCCATGGTCCGAAGGAGGCCGAAGGAGGCTAGTGAACAGAGGTTTGCGATAAACAAATGACAAGAAATTGTCATCCCCTTTTTCTACATGACCGTTTGAAGGGCAAGGAGTTGTCAAATACTTTTTCAAGCATGAAATGGAAAGAGGGGTGTGGTGAATTTAGAAGATCAAAAACGATTCACAAATCAGCTAAATTGTTAAAAAGGACAAATCTATCGTCTACATATACGTTGGTACATGGAGGAAGCTGCTAGAAGCTGGGAAATTGTTGGGCTTCAGATAAACTATCGCAACAAACCAATCACAAGAAACTGACCACATGAAAAAAGTGAAGATTAGAGAATGAGGACCAGATGAGTCGTCGCAAACCGTAAAGATAGTATTTGAGTTAAAGTCATTAAACCTAAAGTGACTCACGCAATTCTGCACCATCTCAACCCGTTGACTTCTCATCTTAGCTATGCATTCAAAGACATCGGCGTTGCCAACAGATTTACTTTCGTTCAACAGATAATCGTATCCAATGAAAGTTCCTGTTCTTCCTGCTCCCGCACTGTAATCGACGTATTTAAAATTATCGAAATATTTGAATTATTTAGCAGTAATTAAACTGATTGGACCAATCAATGATGGAGAACGCTCTCAGTAGGAGGAGAACGCTCTCAGGCGAAAATAGACGCAGCTAGACACCATCTCGACGAAATATGGACGATGTACAGGACGCTTACCGGTAAAATGGCCTCATCCCAAGTCTGCATTCTATCACAAAACACTTTTAATACATAATGAATACGATCGCGGGTAGGATCTGGGCGTAAGAGCTCGCCATATTATCTGTGGTTTAATCGACTGTCGTCATTCAGAAATGAAAACCTAAAGCAAACGCCAATTTAAACTATGTCACCTGCAATGAACCACAATCGGAGCAGTGGATTTATTATTTTTACGTTTTTCGATGACTTTTTTATGCATTTTCAATAAGTGTGACGTAGTGAGAGGAAATCCATGATCAGGCCAACTCAAGAAGTGATATTGGGACACCGTAGCCTCATATTCACCCTGTTAAAATACGATACCACTCAGAATTAACTTATTTTATAATGCTGCACCAAAATGAAGATTAGAATCTATTCAGGATACAGCATGATTGATTACCTCATTCACACATCATCATCATCATCATCATCATCATCATCACTATCTCCACCCACATACCACACACAGTCCTCCCAACATGCTTTTAAAATATATGGGTTATGGCGTGTTCCCGCTATACTACACGTCCCCTTGGGTCTGCAATAAGGCCGGTCCGAAGCAAAAAGCAACTCCATATTATTAAACGCGCTGTAGCAGACAAGGCACATTCTCCATACGCCGAGTAGACCTACACCTTATCAGATGAATTCGAAGTCTCGCAAAACGATATAACATTTGCCAAATTGCTGTCGTTGATGCTGCTTAGTAATTAGGACGTTTTCAGCTACTTAGTTCATACGTGCCAGGTCAATGCTTATAGTACGATTGGCCCAAGTAAGTCATCAATGATAATAATAATAATACGAATAATTTATAATAGCTCAAGCAACTCATTCGACAGTTAAACAATGAGCACCCAACAATCAATCACAGGCTAGTAATGTTCGCAGCAGATGTCAGTATCTCGTATTCGACATAGCGTACAGTTAAGCTAATACTTTTCTTCTGCTCGACCAACCTCAAGTTTTGCTTTGACTTCCAACGTTCTGCAAACGAATCCGCAAGATCGCACTTCATTTACGTTGGACACAGTGACAGATCCGAAGGTGCTACTTCCTCCAATATCAGGCCAATAGCACTCACATTTTTTCTACAACAATTAGACGATAATTAATATTTTTCATTTTGCAACTAGATATTAGTACAGAAGCATGAGCTTTGCAATAAAACGGATTGTGAGACTACAAATTTCCCACATCCCCGAAAACGATAGGCTATTTCTGGTGGGTTGTTAGACAGAGAGATGTTGAAACATGCAGTAGTCCTTTACCTAGTAGTACGACATAAATGATGATGCGGTAGGCTGCCACCCTACCACCTAAACGTACACAAACACAGTACTGTCGTAATCTTTCTCATTCGGCCATGTGGCGACATCGGTTCGGACCGTCATGGCTAGGCAGTGATTGTTATGCCGAAGCCTTTCCTGTCGCAGTCAATTTCATTTGACCGCGCTTCAGATTAGCCGTAGCTATAGGATACCAGCCGCGCTGGTGACTTGTCAACTCAGCTGGAGAATTTAATTTCTTTATTTATGTATATCGATTTGACAATACCTTTCCTGCTTCAATGCATTTAGCAAGCATCACAATCGCGGTTACTTTTTGTTCCACTATCATCAGCCAAAAGTCGTTGACTGTCTTCGGCATCGGACCTTGCGTAGCGATATATTTCTTTTTCTGCTCGAATCCCTTAGAAAACATCACCCATAGCTAAAACATTTGCAATTTTGAAACTGATGTTGGCCTGGTGCCTCACATAACACCTTCCTTCTCATTCGGTCATATTCTATTCGTGGGCGGCCACAGCTCATTGAACCGCTCATAATTGGGCACTGCTTTTTTCGTCGGACTCCTTTCTTGTCGCAACACTCCCTATTTTCTTGTCTTTGACTGATATGTCACTAATTTCAAATCCATTTGATGATAAATGTCCTGTTCTTGGTTTAATGTTTAGAGAGATCATGATTTTGCCCATACATAGTACAGGCAAACGAAGAGACCTGCTGAAATTCGGTTCGCTCGGGCTACGTGATTGCGTAAGAATTGTTCCGATTTGTCAAGGACACCAAACCCAACGATAGCGATATTGGAGTTATTCAGGTTTGCTCTGTCTTCAAAGCTGAGCGTTTTGTACTTACGTCGATGAAACAAGCGTTAATGTATCCATCGTCATTGTGGCGAATAGGAACTCTGGTTACGTCATCTGAAATATTTAAAAAATTTTTCTTCAATGTCGGTAAATTCATCAAAACAAGATTGTTTGAGTGTTTATATAAAGGCGGCGCAAAGCCAGTTATTAAATTAGATTGGAGCTGCTAGAGACTAACGTAAAGTAAATCACTAATGGCGTACTGACCGTTTTCGAAAAATCGGTGACTAAAATATTGTCACAGAAGTTGAGAAACCTCAGACATAGTGAGAAAAAGAAGGTGATTCTTCCATAAATGCCTGCCTCTTCACTTCTTTTTGCAGATAGCATACATTTATGGCACAACTTTAACAGAAATGTAACTATATCGCTTAATTATTGCTTCTGTGCATTCACACTCGTCGGAATTGTCAATTGACAAGGCGAACAAACTCCTTTCTGAATAGTACGCAAAGTTAGATTTCTGCTGAGACAAGGGCGTGGTTATTTTCAAGCATGTCCATACAGACAGGTGCTCCAAAATATCCGCAGTTACTTTCTGTAAATTGATATAGATATATACCTTGTTTCAAAGTTTGCTAAATATTTAAAAAATTGTTTGCATGTACTGTTGTACTTACAGCAATCAGAACACCGGGAGTTAGAGCTATTACTAACGTTGCAGAAAAAGTGCGGGATAATCGAATGAAGGAAAAGTGTAACTTTTCCGAAATAACTAAGCAATAGGTACAGTAACATATATTGTAGAATTGCAATTCCAAAAAACTAAATTTTGCGCTCAACTCATAATCCACACTCTGAGCTTTAATCTATATGTGTCTTTGTGAATGAATGTCGCAATGAGTTAGTGTGGAATCAGTGCCTGAAACCTTTAGCCATAGTATGGGAGGGCTGCAACAGAACCATCGCAAACCCAGAGTCAACTCCCAGTCCCATAATTCACCTCTGGTGGTCGTCAAGGATACTGTCCCATGATAGTTAGTTAAACAGACTACACGTGACCAAATGGTGTGTGAGGGGGGGGATTACATTTCTAAGTATGTATCCAATTTCTCGTGATCAGCTGGTCAACCAGGGCTGTGACCTGTGACTTCTTAGGGTTGATAGTCATCGCATGTAGTTAAATATGCCAATTTATAGTTCTTCACCTGATTGACGAGCAGAGCTCCGAAAGCTTGTGAATGTTTAATTCCTGATAAGCCAAGGCTAGACGTTAAATCTGTGGTGATCTTCTTTACGATAGAATTTTAAGTTACGAGCTCAAAACTGACTAGTTTTTGTTGTATTGTAATTAGAGATTAAACGATGACATTAGCTTTGTCAATAACAACGGTATCGATTTTACTTATTTACATAACCTCCGTGAGGCTTTATTGAACTGAGACACATAAACACAAAATTGAGAAAAAGCTAACAGAAAGAACTCATAGAATTAGATACGGCCAGTACAACGGCAACGCTCACAATACAGAGAAACAAAACTGTGTGACAAAGGAAACCTCCCACACGTGAAGTACTCTATTAAGTGGCACTGGTATAATGATTACAATTACTGTACGTTACGCGGCATCGGAGAAACGTACAGAACGTAGACAGGGCGGTTACCAATATTTTATTCTCCCCCTGTGGAGAAAAGAATCTCACAATACAGCGAACTACGCACGATGCGCAATAAACATAAAATTAATTTTATTCATAAGGAACGGCCCCGTATCTGTCCACAGCCTTCCTGTGCCGGCTAGATCGTCGCAAAGTCTTTGGAGCTTCAGCCGCTTCTAATATCTCTGATCCGATGGTCTCAGCGTCAGTACTTTGGATAACGTCATGAATTTTATTGTTATTTTCTGAGTTTGCGTCATCAACTACGAAATCGTCATCCGATGCAGGAATAGCAATGTCTTCATTCATACCGCTGGTTCAACGTGGTGAGATATCTCTAATGGAGACCGTTGTTTCCCACCCATTACGCAAACGGACATGTGCATAAGCAGAATCGATCTCCAATAGTTCAGCCTCGTTGACTAAAGGCTCACCCATATTGCGGACATGGCGTAAACTGACGTTAACTGGTAGAGGTTTCAATCACGATGGAAATGATGTCCCGTTTGCCAATCGGCGTGAATGCTGAAACATTCACTCGTGTGGAGTGCAATTTGTTGAAACACGTAGTAAGAAGCGAATCGAGTGGAGCGCATCATGTATAGTGTCTTCCCAGTGGGTAAGTGGAAGCTTTGTGGATTTAAGAGCGCACTGTATCGATTTCCATATCGTGTCGTTATACTTCTCACACTGGCCATTGCCTCTAGGATTGTAACTTGTAGTCCTGCTTGTTGCCACGCCATGCGAGTGAAGCCAAGTTTACGCCATGTTCGCGGGACTCAAAGGAAGAACAGCGATCACAGCGTATGTACGAGCTTATTCCGAATATCTATATTAATAAAAGAGCCTGTTTGTCTGTCTGTTTATCTCTTTGTCTGTCTGTGCACGAATCAACTTCTTTATTACGGAAGCTACCGCCATAAGATTTCACAGAGATGTAGGGACGGACGTTATGCGTGCGACCAGGTGGTTTTTCAGCGCTTCCGACATGTATTTCTCAAGTTAAACATCGCCTAATGGTGCTACTTCAACTTTTCGCCACGCGGAAATGAGAGATGCACTTTTTAGATCGCTTCTGCCATCTAGCGGAACAATTTCTTCGCTTCTGGTCGCGTATGCTAGCCTGTCTACAACGTTCTGCTTATGTAGGCCTACTGTCCTTCGGTTGGGCGTCTTAGATATATTTCATACGGGTTTAGATAATGCATATGAGAATTGAATCTAGGAGCCATTTTCTTTCGCCATGAGAAGAGAGGGAAGCTTCTCACCCACGATTAGATGGAGGTCGCATTTTTCGCGTTGGGCTACAACGTCTTATGTTGTATCCCCCGAGTGAAACCGGGAAAACCAGCTAGTTGAGAATAGCTTTGTCTAACATTGAATTATAGTTCCCGCACTCATGTCGGAACATGGAAAAACGACGGGAAATCTTGAGTACTCATCCACAATAGTTAGGAAGTATATATTTCTTGAAACAGAAGGAAGCGGACCCTTGAAGTCTAAATTCAGTCTTTCAGTCTTTCGAACACCTGTGTCGCTTTCATTAGCTTGGTATTACTCGTACAAATGAATTGTAGCTTAAACTGACGGCACTCATTGCACTCAGACGTCATTTTTCGGATCTCGGCGAGTGAGTAAGAAGGATTTTTCACGCGGACGAAATGCGCCATTCGAGTCACGCCCAGGTGACAGAGAGCCACATGGAGGTCTCGTAATCAGTCATGTTCCACGTACCCGCAGTAAGCCCTCGTGAACATATCTGGGCTGCATTTTCACTTCCGGGACGGCGATTGACAGTGTAATTGAACGTCGTTAGTTCCAATCTCCATCGCGCAATTTTATCGTTATTGAATTGGTTGGTAGGCCTATGTCGGGTGTCCAGCATGAAAGATACATTCTTCTGACCGGTGATTAAGGTAAAGTGTTTACTAGTGAGCAGGTATCTCCACTTTTTCAGTGCTTCGACAATGGCGTATGCTTCCTTTTCCACTGAGGAATGTCTTTGTTCACTCGCAGTAAGCGTACAAGTGTGAAAGGCGACCGGTCGGACTTCTTTGTTAGGTGTTGCAGCTATGGCGATATGCGTCCGTCTCCACGGTAAACGGAAAAATTCGTTGATTGGTTGAAGGGTTACATTTGTTAACTGTTGTCTACGTCTGTCGATTGCATTTTGTGCCATCGCTTCAATGGGAATGGACGATGTAATAAGCGGCTAAACAGTCTCTGAATAATTTGGAATCCAGCGTGCATAGTAAGCAAACAATCCGATCATTCTATTCAACTCCTTTGTCGTCTTGGGGTACGGTAGATCCGATAACGGCTTGACCCGACTAGGATCAGGTCGTATAGATTGATACCTGACATGGTACCTAAGGATCGATATGTAAGATTTTGAATGCTGAGTCTTCGATTCGTTAATTTTTAGGGTAGCTTCGGATGCAGCGTTTACAAATGCTTTCAGATTGAGATCGTTTTCATCCTGGTTTACCCTAGCGATCGTTATGTCGTCAAGGTACGGAAAACAGCCATTCAAATCATTTTGCTTCACGATGTAATCGATGGTTCTTTGAAACTTGGGTACCGCAGTTGTCAAACCAAACGGGAGTCGCCGCCACTGATACAACTCATTTCCGGATTGAAAGGGAGTAAATTCTCTGTTGGGTTCGAGGGTTCAGTTCGAGTTGATGATAAGAGGACTTAAAATGTAGTGTAGTAAAATTCTTGTATTGGGCAAGCTCATTTACGATGTCGTCTATGCGAGGAAGAGGGTAAGCGTCGAGATGTGGGAATCGGTTGATCATTTGGCTGTAGTCGATCACAATACGCTTTTTCTCGGAATGTTCGCTTTTCACAACGAGCACTTGGGCCCGCCAAGGCGAATTAATCGGCTCTATCAGGTCGTTCTGCAGCAAGCGCTCGGTTTCAATTTGAATCAAAAGGCGATCAGCTTTAGAGTACTTTTGTTGTTTGTCCGCCTGAGGGCGACAATAATTGCTCACATGGTTGAAAGGCTTTGCGTAGTGGACCTTCATTTTTGCTACAGCTTTCAGCGTTAAGGGTGAACGGTGACCCTCAAATGTGAAAGTAACACGTTCGTGTTCTTTAAGATCTTTTCGCCAACAATAACATTCGTAGCGAGATTGTTGATAACATTGAATACAACACCATAATAATTGTGATCCCCAACCGTGAGCTGAGTGACACAGTGACCATCGATTGGCATACGGATGGAGATTTCAGCCTAGTTCACTTCTCCGAAGACGCCACTAATTTTCAGCAAATGTTTTAGAGCAAACTTCCGGTCGATAAAGCAGTCGTTAGACCCAGTATCCATCATTGCCGTAGCAAAAAATGGCAATAATTTTAAGTTTACACATGGCATTGGTACTGCCTGACGAACAGAGACTCGACATAGTCGATCCAATTGCCGCGGCTGTTTCCCTTGGAACAGATCCTCCTGTGTTGAGTCGCTTTTGACATAGGCTACCCGGGAATAGTGTACAACTATTTCGCAATTATAGCAAACCATATCTAATGCGGGGAACTTTTTACGAGGGTGTGCTAATCCGAACATACATCATCAATGCCTGGGTCAAAGCCTACAAGTCCAGCGGAAAAGGATCATTCTACAAGCGGTTTCAATCATGGATCCTCTCCCCACTCTATCACGCCGCAGACCGATGCCAAGAAACAGCACTACTCCGATTGAGAACAGGCCACTATCGGTTCAACAATCACCTATATCGCATTAACTGCTCCGACACCCCGTTATATGCCCGATGTGCAAATGTGCCGAGACGGTTCCATATTTTCGAATGCAGTACCGTCAATTCACACATCTTAGGCTAATACTGACTAGAACTCGCAACGATGCGAATGTTGAATTCTCATTAAACAACTGGACACCCTTCCCGAGCTAGCCTCTGTTGTTTTCGATTACGTTACAGAATCCGGGACAATATTATAGACCCCCATTTTATGTTCTATTGTCCCCCATCCAAGCTATTAGTGACCATGTTGCATAACATTAATCACTTCCACTATTTCTGTTACTATCGATTATTATATTCATGTATCTGCTTCCGACTGTCATGTTCGTGGTGCAAATCGCCTCACGGTGATAAGCTCCACTGAAATCTTCTATATAATAATAATAATAATAGTAATAATTCGGAAAAACGTTGAAGTTCATTGAATTTCAGAAGCAATATATTGAAGCCACCTTGGGATACTTCAACACTTAAACATTCATCCCACCTTCCCTAGTTTGTTTGACATTACCCATCGCCTAACAGTATAGAGCTAGCTGGAGGCGACCCAGGAAGAAATGACTCGGTTTTTCATTTTTCAGTTCATAACAACTTCATTTTTCATAGGCTATTGCGAT
Organism: Botrylloides violaceus; assembly: GCA_030412335.1. Lineage (NCBI taxonomy): Eukaryota > Metazoa > Chordata > Ascidiacea > Stolidobranchia > Styelidae > Botrylloides > Botrylloides violaceus. The sequence continues at coordinate 272,471 of JASFYC010000522.1, read as the reverse complement.
GTTCATTTCTGAGATGACCATTAGGTGGCCATTAGGTACCTCCCGTGTACGTTCGTTCATGATAAATCCAGTGTGAAAACCAATAAATCGTGATCTTTTATCAATTGTTGCATGTGTGGAACGCGTCCATTTAACACGCAAAATGGGGTGATGTTAAACGCATTAATTGCGTTAGAATTTACACACTTCGTGATTAAATGGTTTAAGGTAATAATCACTAAGTAATTAGACATAATATATCATAAACATTTTAAAGTTAAACACCTTGACTAACACTTCGGTGTTAATTTATTGTCTAAATTTCGTTTTTAATAAAGTGTTTAGGAACACACAATAATTTTTACAGTCTAGCATACATATCTTACAGGTGTGAGGGGAGCTGATGATGCAGCGTTCATATATATCAATAGATAATATAAGAGTAACGAATAAGATACCGCAGATTTAACCATTTTCGACCTACGAAAGCTAGAATTGAATATTTTACCAATGAAAATTGCTGGACGGTAATCTGCGGCAATTCATTCTTCTATAACAATGAGTAATATTTATAACGATATACTTACAAGGCAAGACGTTCTTGTATCTGTTCTTGGATTTCAAGCCAGGGTCGGAAGCAAATTCTGTAGGCAATGCCAGAATCTTCGCTCGTTTGGTCAATTCCTGAAAAACCACAGACAATTCTAAATGTCAGCAGATTTGTGACCAGAAAATCCTTGCTCAAAGTTCATGCGTCGCGGATGCTCTAGAGTAGTACAAGTAGGAGACTAAATAGACAAGGATACAAAGTATTAAAAAACCCTGGCACCACAGAAAAAACACCACCTCAAACGCATATAATCATGATGCTGCCAGAGTTGCTGTTGTTTTCAATTTACTGCATTTTGAACTGCAAAAGTCATGTGCGCCAGCTTTTTGTTCATCCTTATATTACACGTGTCAATACTTTCATTTCATAGTCGGAATTGGAATTACTACTGACTGGAAAGCAGACAAGGATGTATACCAATACCAAACGGAAACCGAGTCGAAAGTCGAAATAGAGATATGGCGACTCCGCAAAGACTTCAGAGCCTATATTACAAGATCTTTTGAAGGCTACAACGACATAAAACCCTGTCACACATTCGGATGTTAAGGTAGAGTTAAGAGACAATTGGTAGTCTATTCGATAGGTACCTGAAATTGCTCCATAAATGCTGCGCCTTGTTTATCCTGCATGAGATTGTACGTTTTCTCAAACTCGTGCAACGGTATGTCTGTTCTTGATCGTTTCTTCGTTAGTATGGTAGCCCCGTCGTTATGATAAATCACATCCGTCGACATTTCGAGAGCAGGGCGCCCTGGAAAATTGTTCATAACGTGCTTACCACGGAAGACTGGCGAGAGATCATTCAGTAACAAAAAGTAGGCCAATCAACCTATGTTGTATGGGTAGGCGTGTAGGATGCATTGTGTGCGAAGATTTCGAGCTGTGATATCTATACAGTAGGATACCAGATTTCACCAAAAAATAAATTTTTAATGTCGTCCAAGATATACTGTAGATAGATATACCGGTAGAGCTTATTATGCCGCGCTAACACAACGTTACCCGGTAAGGTCGTCATGCTGCTGTACTGTTTGTCATACTGTACGGTCATAATTACAGGAATGCCTATTCCAATCCCCAGCGAGGGAAACAGATTGTAGCAGGATACCAAACTTTAAAATCAAAGACAAATCATGTCCAACCATGGTAGTTTCTGCTTCCACAAGAGCGGCATATTCCAAGAGAGAATGAGCTTGGATATAGGTCCGCATTAGAGTCTTAACAGAATGAAATTTTTTGTTAAAATATTTGGTTATCTTACTTGTATTAGCATATTGTTCTTCCCCAGTCGGTTCGTTTTGATGTTCTGCATCTGTCATTAGAATACAATGTCATCAAACAACGGGGAGGATTTCTTATTCTTCGGAATTTAAAGTAGAAGACGTTTAAGATATGTTCAAAGTAAAGGAAACCAAGACGTTGGGTGCCTCTTCTTGTATCCCATGCAATACAGCTGAAATCGAACCTGTTTCTGCGCATCAAACCCGAACTTCAAACCAATAATGTACCATGGTGTCTCGTAATGTCCTGGTTGCTGTCATAACGACATTCGGCGTTAGAGTTCCTCATTCACTACACACATCCTCATTCACAGAGGCAACACCGATTTTCGATAAAAAGCAAATATGGAAGATAGAGTATATGATCGGAAGGTTCCGAGTCTGCTTTACGATCGAGTCAAACCGATTTCATTAATATTTGTTGATATTGGTTTGCTCTATGCCTGACAGTCAGTCTTAGGAGGAGAGGGGGTTGTCGTTGTGATAGTGAACCGGGCAATAAACCGGACATATCGACACGAGTACAATTAATCAACCCAACGTAAGTGACCTTGGTAGTTGATAATGCCAAAAATCCCAAATAAAAACTAGGTACATTATATGACACTGCTATACGTTTTATTTGTATATATATTGCGGTAATCCGAAAACAAGCTTCATGCAATCCCGGGACTCAGTGTTTAAAAACGTCAAGTAGCATAAAGTGAAGCAAGTTTCTGATTATTTCGTTCAGTATTGGACGTTCATGCTGCACCTTAAAGTTTCCAATTTTTGTATAAGCCCTTATTTTGATATATTTTCTGCGCTTCTATCTCCCCTTTTTCAACGTTATTCGGCAAGTTATTGCTCTCTAAGTACATTTCAGTACTCTCTGATCAAATTTTGTGGCTTTCTGATGTTGAATAATGTGCAAGTTCATAGCAAAATATATCGGACAGATTGATGGGCTTTCCGTAGTCATTCTGCCTTCTAATACTCTCAATTGGTTGACCTTCTGACGACGCGCGATTGCCTGTAAGTTACGTTATACGTTGTAAGTTACGTTATAAAGCTATATGCCTACTGCCTGCTGTTAAAAGAGATGAAGCATCCGTTGCTTTTCAGGACTTGAGAGAAATTGATATTTATATTTATATTTGAAGTTCGTATGGTGTTGTCACTGATGAGTTCGGACTTCATACAATTTATCACTGTCGATTTTTGCAAACCAAGAGATGAAAATTTTCAACATTTGCCGACATATCGAGAAAACAAACTGAAAAGCAGTCTCGTAAGGCATCATTACTTAATTACCCATGTTACAAGAATATAATGGAGGGTAATTTTGTGCCATTATCGGACAAAGTTGGAATGAATTTCAATGAAGACAACTATGTGCTTTTGGAAGATCAGAATATGAAAGAACTAGGAGAGCTGTTTTCCGGCATAACCTTGGATATCCCAAATTACATAACTGCCTGTTTCTTTTCCGCTGGAAATCCTTTGTATTTGTGACAAAAATAGGAAATAAAATCTATGCGCACGGCCAATTCCGAACGAACCTGGTATGCAATTTTTACGTGCAACCTGAAATCTTTACTACTGATCGTGGGGATTTGAAAAACGAAAATTGATTTTTGACTTAATGCGTATAATGTCCGGTTTTACCAGATCTATCTAACTATAGATCAAATTTGTGAGCGAGCTAACCTTACCTAAGTCTACATAGAGTGTTTTCACAGGCAGGTCAGTTTTCTTCAGTTGAAGTTTACCCCTAAAAACGAACTTTGATAAGTAGCATATTCAAATACGTGGTTCGGATTAAAAGTTGCCCTTGTAAAGGAGAATTGTAGTGGAGTTGGTCGTGAATTATAGCCCGCGACATAGACGCGGCCCGCCGAAAATATTTTAACTAAGTTCTAAAATATATGAGGCAGGACTTCAAATCTATATGAAAACACGTTACTTGCGTACTGGAAGGAGTTGTTATTCTACGGAAAATACCCACGCAATGGAGACCTTGGAGGTGTAGCCCGTAACTGGTTCATTTTCCATATTCCCAAGACTTCAACATTTGGGAACACATATACTATCAACTTCTAAATGTATACGTTAGCGACCCGATCTTGGGAACTCGCTTCTAAATATACCCAGGCTGGACGTTAAATATGCAGTGAAATTACACTGCACTTTTGAAATATACATAAGAGAAGATTTAAAGCAAGAGATATCAAATCAAAAGGTTCCCAGAGGAGAATTGTCGTGTTACAATTGGTAAGGCCCATCCTCGAGCTAATGCAATCTTGCAGACCTCCCTACCTACATTATGCCTGAGAATACTTCGGTTCACCTACTTTCGTTTCTTGAAGACCACAACAACTAAAATCAACATCAGCATGATCGCTAGTCCGCCGAGAGCACCAACGACAATGAAAATCGTGCTCGTACCCTCTGTCAAACGTAAATATAAACGTTACCTGCAGGTGGGAACCAATATGTTTCAGAGGAAGTGAAGAAAGGGTGGCATGCCCACTTCCAATTTCACAACTATATCATGATGTTACTGTTCTGTTTGCAGTAACAAGACCTGAAAATACTGGAACAGGAATTTTGGTCAAAAATTTAACGCCACCCCATCTCTTATAGGCATGTCTTTTGAACAACAAAAACATGTAACTGCAGGAAAAACTGACGTCACAGGTAGGAGTCATTGAAAATAGTTATGTCATACAAACGTCAACACTGCTCGTCTTACCGTTAGATTCTAATACAAGAATTTTACTTGCTCTTAACGAAAACCCAGTTTTAGTTGGGGATGATGTCACGATGAACACTCTGAAATGATTAGGATCACAATATTTTAACTGTTTGATTGAGTATAGGCCATGGGGTGCACGGAGAATGGATATGCCACATCATTACTGAGGAAATATACGCCTATTATATGGCGGGTATCAAGTTGGATAAGCGTTTACGTTACACATACGTGTCGTCGTTCTACGGCAGTGAACGTGCTACACTTGGGTTTAAGACGTACATACACATAATACAGTAGGCCTAGACATATTGAGTAATATATTTTATCATGAGATGAAGAATAGACGACTTGATTAGAAAATGGGCATTCATAAACACATATGAACTCAATAAACAACAAGTTACTTGTTACTCCTGGAATGATCCAATTTCAAATTCCAGCCAACAAATATGTTGTTATCGGCTGACCGCTTTTTTCGCGATGCAGAAGAAGATAATTCGCACGTTGTAGTCCTTTCGTCACCCAAAATGATTCTGTTATTTCGCAATACGCTAAATCGTGCAAAACATAAAGTCATTTATTGTTGATTTTTACATAAAACGGCTGTTTTTATTTTATTTCTTGATCCAGAAACCCCTTCTGACGTTTTTTACCGTCCTGGTACAGACTTGTTAATAGGGCATCCGCACTACAGTGACAATCACAGTACTTGTCTTCATGTTGCGGAATCTTCATATAAGTATTCAGAGCGGATCATTATATTCGGCATAGGCTACTGCGGAAGCCTTCCTGCCGCAACCAAATCTATCCAGCATCATATTTCCCACCACTGCCATATGGTTCACTTCGGCATAGTAAAGACATCCGATAGACAATGTAAATGACCTACGGGGTAAAATCTGCTTGTCAGAACTACAATACAATACAAATGAGATACCTGCCGAATTCCAACGAAAGAGCAATATACTCTGTCTCAGTCGTTTCGTTCGCTAGAATCAAATCATCGCGAGTGTAGTTGCTTAGATATTGATTTTCCTCGATTTTGACATCTGTCTTTACAATCACGAATACACAGCTGGAATGAATAAATTACCTGCATTCTTCAGACTTATCTTCCTTCCGAGAACACACAAGTTTATTAATTCAACATACTAGAAGACAAATTAAAATATTCTGTTGTAGCTTATTGATAATAATAGATCATCAGATGAAGATGGAGTAGGAAGGAGCGGAGCTCCGAAAGCTTATGAATTCAATTGCAATAAACTAGATTGAATGTTTAATCCGGGGTGACTTACTATATCTATACTGTATTACTATTTGGATCGTCCGCCGTCGGCCCACTATTTTTGGTATCGTAGCCTATTGAAAGAAATATAAGCACTGAAATGTGGCTGGCCGGCAATCAGATATTTACGCCAAGGACTGAAGTCAAGTCAAGTTATTAGTAATACTTACAGTAATTCACGACCGACACAGGTTTAAGTTAATTCAATGAAGACAATTATTTACCTTATCTGTCCGTTTTCTTGACTTGGAACATTAATTGTAATCACCACCTTTCCATCAGTTCTGACACTTCCGGTTGATCCCGGCTTTGGAACATTTTCCGGAGCTAATACGAGAAGAAATATCAGTCACAAGATGCGTTGACTCAAGACGACTGCGCACATTATGTTGAATCGAGCGGCCTAATACATGAATTTGTCGACGATACTATAAGTGACCAAGAGTTTATAAAGCCGGCATGCCTTCTAAGAACAGCAGGTCAGTAAGGAACTTGTTTGACATTGTTTGGTCGGTTTGGGCAATGGCGCAGAATATGTACTTTTCAGTGCAACTATGCATCGTGGAATAGCATAAAGCGTAAAGCAATGTGTCACAGGTAATATGAATCAGGGTTGACGCAACAACCATATATAAAGATGCCCCGTTGTGCTAAGAGAATTTCGGAATTGCGGAAATTAGATAAGTTGATAAATAAAGTATTGGAATAAAGTAGATGACTATATTACTCAAAGTCAAATCTTTTCAACTGACATCGTCAGGAGCTCTTGTTAACAATCAAATCAGACACGCGTGTTTGCGAATGAGTCCTGAAAAGTAATATCTTAAAAGGGAATTAATCACAATGTTCATTACCTCTTGTGTCAGTAATGCAACTTCCATTTGACCATGTCACATCGCCAAACCCTCCACAGTTTCCGGCTCGCAATCCAAAGTTGTACAGGATATTTGGTTTATCTTCGACAAGATACGTGGTCAGAGTGCTATTGACTACAACTTCTCGAGTGCGTTCAGTGGCAGACGATCCTTGCGGAGCGTAGTTGAAGTTTTCTCCGATAATAATCTGCGATAATGAAAACTTTGTCGCTAGGAGGAAAATATTAAGCCAAACTCGCTTTCCGTGGCGTGACCAACGAAGCAATAGCGTGAAATACTAATATATTTTGTACGAACTTTTGGATCCACTACCGCGCCGCTAAAACTATCGTCTTCCGTGCAAATTGGGGAATATGCTGTAGATTTCGGATGGATTCTTTACAGGTAGAACTATCGTATTTCAACATACTATTATTATCGGAATATCTACTAATAGCAGCTATTGACCGTAGATCACACGCGATCGACGCAGGCTATCATCACAGTTTTAACGTTTAGCCAAATTATTTGAAACTAAACTCACGAGTGCTCAACGCCCGCTCTTTTATCATGAAATAGTGCAACCAAATAAATTTGACTAAACCATTGCGGTGACACCCTGTAAATCAAAGTTATATCAGATAAATCTACCTTGTAACTCGTTATAACGTCATCTGCATCGTCGATAGGCTTCTGCCACTCGATTCGACAAACATATTGATTTATGAGCCGGACATTCATACCGACCGCTGTTCTGCTAGGAGGTCCCATAGTGCGATGGACGGTCTCGTTTGATCTCGTGTAATTGTTCTTGCTTACCCCGTTGGCCCAGGGTGTGATCTGAACATAAGATCACCTCTTGAATTACCGTCTGCATAAAAAAATTCAATTTGCGTAAACTCATCACGGGCGGCTGGGCTAAAAACTCTTCAAATATCCTAATAACACTGCGGTAGAGGTCCCCGTTTTAAACTAAAAAAGTCATGTACGCCAGTTCAATTCTTACGGTACAACTGTCAATACTACCGGCTAACAACCCGGAACACCATCACAATCCACGGCCGACCCGCCTCCCCCCCGATACTGACTGCCAATTAAACAGAGAACATGGAACGAAAGAGCGTCCGCGCGTGAGATCATATGCGCACTTGATGTATCCGGTATTGCATACCCAATAAAGAAGGAACTTTGACGAATGTGTGAATATTTCACAGTATCGGCCATCGCAAATTGTGACATATTACAAAACGCCGATAATGGGCTATTTGCGGAGTGCGCTAAATGTTGCCCGATGGCCTACTTTAGAACTAAAGCAGGCCGTGGTTGCCATTACTTGTATTTTGTACAGCATCCCCTTTTTAACGTCTACAGTGAAAATGTCGTCAGGAATCGTCTTAGGAGGCTTCGGAAGCTCATATATTTCACTTGCATTCTCAACATTCCTTACAATTACTCTGGAAAATACAATATAACAAAAATATTATACCACGCTTTTATTTAGCAAAACGATCACGGTCTCAAGTTCTAGTAAATATGCAGTGTTGAGCATATGCGTTTTAAAGGCATATGGAATAACGTAACATGGCTGTTGCGGTTCACGCCTGCCGTACATAGTCATCCATGTATGGAGAAATAGAAGTGCCGAATGGCGAAGGTCTAAGATGCCGCAAGGCGCAAAATCGTTAGGTATCGTTGGTAAGATGAAGTTCGAAAAATGGGAATTCTAAATTAAGAGTTAAGAGCGAACTGTCTGTGCGAAATATATATATAATCAAACCATGGCCTACTTTAGTTCCGGCCTGATTTATTACATTCGGCCGAGAAAATTATGGGGCCGATCTCCGATTGTTCGACGAGAGCGCTATAGAGTGACAACGAGTCCCTACCTCCAATATGGTCTACTAACTCAAGTAAAATGCATAAGATTACCTTGTTCATGTTTAATTACATTGATAAAATGAGCTTCGCGACATTGCAAATGGAAATCTGCGGTTGAAAATTTCCCTTTACATCTCTAATGTCGACAGATTGCGACAAAAAATTACAGTAACTATGTTGATAATAATGTAGGAATGAAATGTATACAATCTCTAGTCTACACGATTGCAGATACCTGCAGCAGAAAAATCACAGTATGCCAAACGATAGGCCTAATGGTCTTGAAACAAGAAATATGCAACCGAATATACACAGTGAAACTTACTATACGAGTGTCTGTACATATGGCCTAATAGGCCTAATAAAGCCGGGAATCCCATTACAGTCCCTGAAAAAATGCAGAAAAATTAGTGTTTATTCCTAATGATATTGGTTCTAACTCATATTTTCCATGCACAAGGTATAAAAACCATGCCAGAAAATGTAACCATCATTACTCGATGGCCTACTAGAATGTCGACTTCTAGCTAATGTGAATGACAAAAACACAACGTTTTAGAATTCAAGCTGTTACGATATAGCCGCTTGATGGTAATTCCTCGTCGTAGTCGTATTGCTCCCGTGGTTGATGTTCTGTCCGTCGTATCTCGCAAAACAGTGGTATAGGGGGTGCAGTAATACAGTATATATGACTGTGATGGAAGGAGTAGGCCTATATATGAGAAATCGTCATATATACTGTATTACTGCACCCCCTATACCACTGTTTTGCGAGATACGTCGGACAGAACATCAACCACGGGAGCAATACGACTACGACGAGGAATTACCATCAAGCGGCTCACTATCACCGCACTGACGATCGGAGACCTCCGAACTTCTACCTGCTTTGGGCACCGCCTCGCATCCCGCATCTTTTGGATTTTGACCCAGCGGATTTTCATGTGTCGCTAACACACGGACTTGGAGCAACCACATATACACACACCTTTGGTTTTTGACATTTGGCACCTTAGGAGTTGTCAGGAGTTGCTATATGGTGGGAAATGGTTATAGCAACCTGGGAGGTCTTTCATTTTAGCCGGGTTTATACTTTGGCCTCTCGGGTGACCTCTCTTGAGGATCACCCAAACACTTCCGATTACTTCCCGGCAGTCCATGTAATCGTGACTTTAGCAACTCCTAACACCCGGCTCCATACACATTTGCCCGTTTTAGACCTCCTTATCTGATTTTCGGTGCATTAACATCACCTGTTTTCATAGTCTGCATTTTCAATATTTCTGCCCTATGACGTCATAATGTCATGTGATTCTTTATAATTCAAATCTTAAACTTTGCTTTTCATTCCATCTTCACCTGATGAAGGAGCAGAGCTCCGAAAGCTTGTGTGTTATATACCAATAAACTGGACTGGACGTTAAATCTGTGGTGACTTATTATATTTATTACTATTTGAATCGTCCGCCATCGGCTCCACTATTTTTCGTATCAAGGAATTTCAGCAACTTTAATGCTTTCGTAGAATCAGTAGATCCCTTAGTTAGTGACCGTAAATAGCTTATAGAGGGCATAGGTAAGATGGATCCAAGAAGTCTGTATGCTTGTACTTGTTTTGTTGTGTGAACATGAAGTTCAACAGCAAACAGTTTCTTATCAACTCAAATGTGTAGACCAGCTGTAGCCTATACATGTTTTGAAGTTCATCCAACAAAGTCTAGTACATCAACGTTGTCACAATGACTAGGAAAATTAGAAAGCATTATGCTCTTTCTTAACAAATTGCACCCATTTAGGATAATATTTCCTTCTTGAATGGGAAATGAAAGACGTCCCGCGTCCCGACTTTCCGATGGATTGCAAATGGTGCATCCCACCACACAACATTTATGTCCCATAATACTGAGGCAGAATAAGAATCGACACTACTACAGCACTGAAAAATATCCTGTCCTCGTATTTATCAACATGGTTTACTGCCCTGTAAGCCTGATAACTAACATAGAGTAGCTATTTTCTCATTCTGCAAAGCCAGTTAATTCGCCCTGGTCGCCGTGGACTGTTCGTGCACCGGTACTGGTACATTTAGACCTGCTGACAAAGCGCAACAGCTATCTGCGTACACAATGTACAGTACGTAACGTAAGCCTAACTGCAAGAACTGCACATGACCTAAAGTGGGCCATAAACTGCTACTAAGGTGATCTTAATATCTTAATCTTAATCTTAATAATAATTAAGATCGCCTTGATTGCTACGCTTACAGCCGGTAACTTACAGGCACGGTACTAACAACGCAACGCAGTCGCAGCGACGGAAATGAGTGTGTTAACGGTATAAGTCAACATTTTACCTATCTCTACACAGCTCACAACTAATTGAGGCGTAATTACCTCTTAAATAACTCTGTTAGCAAACTACCTTACAGTATAATGCAATAACTAGCTGGAACAACGTTAACGAAGCGACGAAAACGAGCGCTAGAGACGTCTGCCGTCAAATTTCCAGTTCAAATCAAGGGCGTCTCGACCTGAAGTGTGACGCAATAGCGCTCTCGACAAAGAATCCACCGCCCACTAATTTTCTCTCGCGAATGTGATAAATCAGGCCGTACCTAGAGTAGGCCATGACCAAACCAAGGCGATATTAAATAAAATGAAGTATGAAGATGCCATACTTATGTTCAATATTTTGTGCTCTCGTATTTGACTTCCATCGTACATTCAGTGTGGGTGTACATTCATCAACTTCTACGATCACAAAGTCCGGAGTGCTCGGTACTGGCAAACAATACTTAGTACGTATTTCAAGAATTATATTTTCAAGATGGATGATTCTAGTGCAAATTTTAACATGGAAAGGAGCCAAGCGGTCTTCGGCTCTGCCACTCAGTCTGCCACTGCTTCAGGCCTTCGCACGACAATTTGGTTTGTTTTCATATGCAAACTCTAAACTGTTACTCTGTCGTGAAGCCTGATGACGGATTCCAGTAAAAAGGGTTAACAAGAAGACCCAGGTTTTAAGCGAACAGTCAAAATATGAAAAATAGCTTACCAGTTAACGCGAAGTTTTCCTTTAGCATACTCCTGAAATTTCCAGCTTGATTTTCCGCGATACATGTGTATGCTCCTTCGTCTGCCAAGGTCGCATTCTCAACGTCTAGTACAGATTTACCGCCAGTCTTGGTTTGGAAAACCCCATCACTGCCGGTAACTGGACCTTCTGACACTTCGGCAGATAAGAATTCCCAGTAAACATTTGCCAAAGGCACGCCGTCTGCAGAGCAGGTTGCTTTCATGCTGTCCCCAAGTCCAATCGTCAGTTGGGCAACGGGTAATGTGATCTCGGTAAGATTCGCTGCAATGTTTATAACGCTATCGTGTTACTTTTGCACCGCCATAGAATAGGTATTGGAGAAATTACCCATTTCACAAATGTAAGGTAGACTGCTTGATGGTGAGACGTCTATCCAGCCATTTGCCGATAATGCGATGCTGGTTTTCCGTCTGTTCTTGGTCTCCCCATCGACCCTGTCCAATATGTCATTACGCGTTTGCCGGAACTGATTATGAGATGGCCAAGCAAGAACAACAACGACCGAAAGCATGCATGCAGTAGTAGCAAAAGTAAGAAAAATCTGAACTACTAGTTCGCTCATATTCAATGAGACATTCATGTCAAATAGGAAAAGTACATCCGTTGATCGAAGTTTCCTAATGGTGTTTTGGTCTACACTGTACTATCGCTGCTGAAGAAGACTGGCTTCTCGCTTCAGGTGAAGATGCTTGAACTTGAATAACGCATCACTATTGCTGTTTTTTATTACTAGTATGTCTACTTCGTCGATATAAAGTTTTGTCGTGACAAAATAAGAAGGTTATTTGCTCATAGACCGAAATATAATGCATTCGTCAATGGTGAGGCAGAAGCACACCACATGTTTAATTTCCGAAAATTTATCCTAAGACTTACCACCCGTTCGAGAAATTGGCATTTTCTGCACTATCCCACGAGACTGTGCTTCCATTGACGCCGCCCCCACAAAAAAACTGCCTGTTTCTGCGATAGATGAATCAAATTTAATTTCTCAGCGTCACTTATCTTGTATCTAAGATATACAGTATAACCGTTGCATGTAGCGTACCGGTACGCCATCTACTACAAACCACGATATTTTAACTGACAACTATTTTTCCTCCAAACTAGGAATCGAATGGTACACGTGTGTCGCGTATACACTTTGATTGTATATACGTGATATCAACTGTCGTATCTAGGACACCGGACTTGCCGGAATTCTCTGAAAGTATTATCCTTTAGTGAGTTATAGCCTGCTCAATGAGACATAATTGAGTAGCTTAGATCCAACAAAGAATCGATAATTGACTTAGCGGTAACAAAATGACAACCTGCTGTTCCAAACATAAAACAACAGTGCCAGTAGTGCCACTACCTACCGCAAACGGAGGAATGCCAAGAGAATTTGCTGACGTAATTTTGGGAAGACATCAAAGAATTGAGATTGTGTTTTCCCGCGGTCGAACACGTCAGAACATTTGGCGTCATGTTTTGATTTCGAAATCGAGAGACTTATATTCCGATATTCAGTATCTGGTTGTCTGCCGCCGCGGAGCACATATTCGTTGTAGACATGTATTCATAGACGATACATCATTCGACTTATCGACGCGGTATTGCTAATGTTATTTCATCGTATGAACGCGTTATCGAAGTGACTTACTGAAAGACTGTTGTATTGTGTGAAATTCGTTGGCATATCGGTTTGGAATATTGGTTCAATATAATCATCAATTCAGCATTGATTCTGTCTCGACTAAGACTCGTGCAAGAACAGTATAGACAGACCGTCCTATGAGGAGCTCTATAGAAGCGCACGTCACTGAAGTGACGTTTATCTTGGGGTGTTTCGAACACGTCGTTTGGAGTCAGTCAACTACATTACGATATTCGAAAACCCAACAACATCCCTCGATAAACACGGAGAGCTTCGCCGGTTCATAAAAGCGAAGCCACTGCAGGTCCTAGTAGTAGCATGTTTTGTAAGCTCTTCCATTCCACGAAGATTCAGGGTGTGACGCACGCGAAAATTTTCAATCAAACACGAGAATAGCTGCGATGCGAAGCAACGCTGATTTAGCGAAGCGGTCGCACCACAATCAAAATCATTCAACCGTAGAGGAAAGGTGGCGGACTAGTTTTGGTTCTTGCATAAACGCAAATACTACTGTACCTCTGATTGATTAAAAATGTTGTAAGTACATTCCTTTCGATTTGAGATTTTATCAGACTGCAGGCTTCAGCGATGAACAAAGACGAAGAAGCTACACCGATGTGGCGTAATGCGAAACACCGTATAGGTAGCAATACAGTTTGTTTGTTTGTTTATTTGGAATTTATGACGTTTTCCACTATTAAGCTCATTTACGCCACCAGGTCAATGCTTACGGTATACGTGTCAATACTTTGAGTTTAAAGCCCGGATCTAAATTACAACCACGACTCTTCACACCTCCCCGAAACCGACTGCCAAGTAGGGAAAGAACGGATACAGTTCCAATTTTAAAGTCTTCGATTTGACTCGGCTGAGAATTCAACCGGGAACCTTCCGATCAGAAGTAGGACAGTCTAAACCACTCGGCCAACTCAATGGTATCGCAATACAGTTGCTTTACACAGTGACATGCACGATACCGTACATCCGTCTACACTACAGTGCCGTTGTACGCATCACAGGATATTCTCTCCCCACTTAGACCACATTAATAGTAACTGCCGCAGGAGAACTGACTATTACTTTGCAACTCACAGAATATTGCTTCTAATGACGCTATTTGTTGTTTGGTCGTAAATTTCCACAAGCTGCGATCCGTTTCGTGCACAACCAGCTTTAGCCTCATCCCAGGTCACTCTTTCAGCACGATGGAAAACGTATGTACGTCCGTTGTGGGAAAAAGTAGTCGGTAAACCTGCGATTGTAAACTATTGATACTATTTCGTCGTGAGGCCAGAGAGTTTAGTCTACTATAGAGAACTCGATGGTCTAGGTGATATCAAATCTTAACGAGTTCAAAGCATATAATCTTTTTTCTTTTGTTATATCTGGGTAAATCAGGCATTGCCACTTAACCGCAACAGGTCGAAGGATCAAACGCACGTAACTGTTTTTGCTTTCTCTGTAAACCCCTTTAGAGCAACGGATTACTGAAGCTTAGGTATAGCTTCTACGATCGTACTGTTCGTGGACTACAACGCGACCAGGAGATCGCTTACCGAGTAACGCATGTTTTATAAATATGATCAGACCCCATCAGCCATATTATTTTAGATAGCAATACTATATCCTAAGCAGCACAATATTCATGGGTACAAAATTTTTTTCGTCCACCTCTCATCAAGATTAACGGCGGAATAAAGGGAGAAATCAGTGCAAGAATATTGAATATATATTAATTGTGACGTTACAAAACAAATGTAAACAATTAAGTAACCATAGGAATAGGCATAAAAGTTTTCGATTAAATAAAATTTTGTAGCCATGAATGTTGTGCTTCTTAGTATATTCAAGTTCTGTACCACAAAGAAAGTCTTCAAATACTATATCCATTTTCAACCTTACTTTTTTGACATATGAACTTATTCGAGTTCGAGCACTTATGATTACTCCACATCCCGTCACTTTTAACAACGGCACAGTTCTCGTCACCCGCTGCGTTGTTTGGTTCTCCCACATTCCTCAAATATTATTTTATAGGTTACTATTTTATGGAGGATTTTGTGCTGGGTAATGGGGCACTTAAGATTCATGAAGGGATTCCGCTTACAATTTTATTGCCATACTTTCATGTACATATATGTGCGATTTTGAAAAGAGAAAAATCTCGATAATATATTGTAGAGGTGGAGTTCTAGAGCGTAAGGCAGTGTAATATTTGGGTTAAGAAGTGTAGGAGGCTTGGGAGGGTAATTGTACCAGTGTGGTTGCGTAGGCGGATTATATAATGCTAATACCTAATGTATGCAGTCATTGCCGAATTTGTTATATATGCCAAAATACCACACTTATCATAGGCCTACAAATCGTATGTCAACATACTCAAATTCCAAGACTAAACCACACGTGATCAGCTCCCATGACCAGAGGAATATTCACAGAAATTAGGCCTACTGCTGGCCTACTAAGTGTAGAATATACCTAATCTAGTCGCTGCATCCATCAGAATGATGATAAAATAAAAACTCTCCCCTCACCAGTTAGCATATTCTGCGGCATCGTTTAAGGCTGCATCTCCGTCCAACCATATCCATTTCCCTTCCTCTCCAACAACTGACGCTCCAATCCATCTCGGCTCATTCGAACTGGAAGTGTAAACGATTCTGACGATGAGATCAGTCACTGCTGGAATATTCAAGCTAGTGACCAAACCACTTGCATAAAACCGGCATTTTCGTATGGTAAACAGCGTGATATTGTTTTATTTCAAATGATAACTGTGCAATTTCAGAGGTGTCAATTGAAAGTTATTTGTTGCGTGGACTTTGGCTATATGCTTGTTGTATTTGAAAATCTGGAATTTTCAAGTAGCAATCTTCTCAAATAAATCTATATATCCCACTTGGAGTGACATCGTGAGTGGACTTCTACGATCATGCAGATACTCAGATATTGCTTAAACAATTTCACCGCCCATGGGTGTTTGGAGCATGCCAAGGGAAAACAGACCCATAGATACATTACAGCTGCATTACTATTCTGTGCATTTCGATATTTAATGACAGTATTAATGAATATGTTTGCAGTATCACATTTCATTTCGTTTCGTCCATCACTCTTTAGGAATATACGACGGAATGAATTGTAAAATTAGAGCAAATGAAAATTCGAATATACGAAATTATGATGTCACAAAATAATATGGAAATGTAAAAATAGAAAGGCAATAACAACAGGATGACATATTGAAAACTCGAAAACCAGAGAACCGGGAAAAGAAGACAGTAAACTGGGATAATTAGTAATGCAACTAGTGAGCCAGACTAGGCTAAGTGGGCATAGCTCAACAGGGGACGAAACGATAAACGAGGGAATGTAAACAAGTCACTTTTGACAACTAATGCGAAATGTCTAGAGGGGATATAATTTCTTTCTGTCGACAATGACTTGAACTGTGGAGGTTGAGAAAGGTGATTCTACGGTTTTCTGATGGAACGAGAAACGCCCTTGAGCAATGACATTGAACTTGTCATCGTTATATTGTAGGACACAAGAACGGTTAGCGGTTAGAGGTTAAATGTTGACCAATAGCTGAGAATTGTGCTTTTATTTCGTCAAGTGAAAGGTTGACTGAGGCACGAGAGTCAGTATGACTAACATCACAAAGCGGCAAGTGAGGAATTATTTTAGGGACATGATGTTTGATTCTGCAAAGCAATCCTTGAGAAGTTCTGTTCACCTAGTTACTATCACAGCAGAAGGTAAATTTGTAAATAACATTACTTTGGTGATGGGCGAGCAGAGGATCTTTATGGATTGCTGAAAACATTTTTCGAGTGGTAAATAAAATGCGAGATCGAGGTACGACAGCATAAAAACAACGTTTGACTTTGGATGAGACTTGATATTCAAACGGTCTGGATACATCACGTAGTCAAGGTAGATGTAAATAAACAGGGCATTTTTAAGGTCTCAATGAGAGGAGGGAAAGAGAAGTGTTAAAGCCTCACGGGAGACAAGGGGACGGGTCATGTACCATCGAAGAGATTGTCAACGCAAATTAGGATGGTTTCAATTAACAAAATTATTTTGAAAAGACTGGGGATGTGATATGAACTGCTATGTTTAAATTTCGTACCTCTAAGAAGCTTTTCATTTTTCAAGTTAATCAAATATTTTCCATACTTAGTAGTGATGAACGTCGTTAACGATTCCGAATCGATGCGTATGAGATGATATCCCGCATTTTCACATTCTGTCTTTGCTTCAGTCCAAGTTGTTGCGAAATTAGAAAAGTAGAGTTGATACAGATCCGTGAATAGCACACGTTCTGAAATGTACGGACGTTTTTAGTAAATCTAATAATATATTGTTAACGATATGTGATTTAAATATGTTATTATATCTTACTTTGACATATGTATTTCCGTGTTAGAGAGCAGCTATAGTCACGCCATTTTCCGTCGGAATCAACGGCTGCACAGTTCTCATTTCTTTCTCCGCTTGGCTCCACTGATTTCCTGGAAAATTTGAAGTGAAGCATAGAAGAATCTACTTCCTCGTAAAGGATTATTCGTTCCAAACATGATAGGTTGGATTTATAGGTGAGTACACGAGTCGCCATCGCTTCATTACTCTTGTCTATGATCCGTTCAGCAGGTATACATATTACAGTTAGTCAACAGCTCATGTCCCAGTAGTAGTGTGCACACTACTACTGGGACATGAGCTGTTGACTAACTGTAATATGTATACCTGCTGACTATTGAAATCCAATGTTAATTAAGCAATTATGCTCTCTGAAGTTATGTTCGAACCAGCCATGTAACGGCTATTGGACTGAGAAAAGGCGATATTGAACTGGACCCATGACTTATACATTCTGAATAAATACGATAAATATTATTCTCATCTTCATTAATCACACAGAAAGCCACTACCTGACACTTCCAACCTTCCAAGATACTATACCAGATCGTTTTGTGGGCACAGGCAACATTTCCTTGTTCAAGGAAGGGAAAACACCGATTCAATTGGTTTTAGCTAGCATACTTCAAACGAAACAATTATTTTTCTCACTGCTGGTACTGTAGAACGAGTACTTTAATGTTTTACCAGTTGTTGTAAAAAGGCGAATTCTCATTTGCCGGAGTACCATCCAACCATTTCCACCAGCCCTCTTCATCTTCATCGCTAGCTCCGATCCACCTTTCGTCGTTTGAACTGCAGCAAATCACGAAATTCATGCGATTCATATAAATTAAAACAATAGCGTCGTCGATATTGTAACGTTGAAAAGTAATTTATCTGCAATTGGTGACTGGTTCCGAGACATAGACATGATTAACGCGTGGACGATCACAAGCGTAGGTATGAAGTGGAATTATTATTCATACCGCCACCATATTCAAATTGTGCATTATATGAGCATCCAGTAAAACGCAAGGGAGGGTGTGCTGCTCATAGACCTACTATTTACAGTCAATCTGTAGAATCAGGAGATTGTGTAATGCTAGGCCCTTTGAAAATTACCTAACGAGGACGGTTTTCTATTTGAATCGTGTAATTTACATAACTGTTTGCTACATTGCCAGATTCTACACGTTGACACATTGACATATATGGAACAGACAACAAATTCTTTTCAACATATATACAGTACATCAGTTCATACTTCTCCATAATCTTTGCAGTTAGTGAAGCCGAATCAATCTTTATCAGATGCATGTCCCTACTATCACAATCTGTTTTGGCTTCAACCCAAGTTTTTGTGTCAGAGGAGAAATAGAGTCGATATTGATTGACAAGAAATTCCAAACCTAAAACATAAGAAATACATCTTAGTTTATCTTCATTAGTTTTTTAGTCAGTATTTAGTATATCTTCATTAGTTTTTAGTTTTTACACACGTACCTTATTATTATTAGACTTCCCGGAAGAGAACATTTGAATATTTTCTCGCGTTTGTTATCATTCTTATTCTTATTCTTCTCATTAATATTAATATTATTATAATATTAATATGAGTTATATTTTCTGTTCCCTATACCAGAAAACGCAACGCAAAGGAACGACAATTGACATAGTTGCTCGTCAGTTAATTCTTCAGCGTTGGTGTAAAAATTGGATGGATACCAAACCGGTACTTGGTGAAATATAGCTGTTTTTGGTGGGTAAATGTGCTTTTCTACTAACACCATTACGTGTCTGGGTGCCTGTCTGGGTGACTATTCTGCTGCGGTAAATAAAACGCCAAACGACCTACAGAGATGGAGTCTTACCAGACGCAATATTAGTCGATATGACACATACCTGAATTTATATTGATATGTTAACAATTCGTAGCAGTATTAGATTCTAGACTAGACTATAGAGCAACTGTTCATTTCTTGTAGACATCGGCAAACCGTATCCATAATTGAAATAATTGAAATAATTGAAAAATGGTGAGCCCCATGGCGGATGTGGACGACCCAAATAATAATAGCTATAATAAGTGACCACAGATTTAAAGTCCAGTCCAGAACGAATTAGCTTGGTTATATTCTATACCGCATAATTCGCATATAGTGGTCTACCGATAATATCAGATTAGCGGTTCGATCACGTGCCTGGATGCCGAACGAGTTGTGTTATTGACTATTTTGCTCCGGTAAATAAAATTTCAAAAGTCCTACATAGAGTGATTCTCGCCACATAATATTAGCCGTTGACTCATAAGTAGAATTTGTGAGTAGCGGTAGTATAGCAGAAAATTGTATAACTGGCACGATTTTGAACAGAGATTCGTAGCAGTATTTGATAAATTGAATATTTAGCCTGCAAGGATTTTTCCATCTGAGAAAAACAATAGTACTCCTCCTCTCCTACGGTATTTTGATGCAGATACATTTTATCGCGACTAAAATACGCGTTAACAATAAAATCTGGAAATAGGTATCCCAGGTGTGTTGCCAGGACATTCTTCAGCACTTACTAAGGCAAAGGGCGATTGTTCACAATACAACAATGTAGGGCTACTCGGTTTTTGTTGTTTTCAATTTATGATGTTTTCAACCACTTCAACTACATGTATGTAAGGTCATTGCGTATACGTTTCAATATGCCCGGATACGCTAACCATCTTAACCACGATACCTCAGTTTTAGCAGTTTCTGACTGGCCAGCATGAAAATTGGGAACACATTGGTATTTTCGCATTTTTCGATACACTTGTTCGGAACATGAGCATGGGACGTCCCGATCACAAGGAGTACCAACTTGCCAACAGAACGGTGAATGCACATCGTTTGGACCGCAGATGTGTGTAATTACAGGCAAAATTGAAATTCTCCAGCCACGTGAAAGGTTTGATCATCAGGAAAGGCATCCCGGGTACAACAGCACTATCACATCATGAACGGTGTTGGATAAATACCCAAGATAAATGCACAGGATCAGGGTATCACAGTCTGTAAATAGTAATTGGTAAATCCCTTTTGTTTCTCTTGTCAGAGGCCTCCTCTCAAGAGTCGCTAATTTCACTATCTTGCACGAAACACAAATCGTGGCGGTATGGGTCACAAAACTTTATAGGTATTAAGTGTATCAATTTCCTATCGTTCACATTTACTTCGGTGACCTAGGATGAGCAAAACCAGACCAGCTATGGGCCTACCTCGATACGCGAATGGATGCCAGCACATATACAGTACTTTCGACGCAGAAACTAAAGTTCATGATCGGGCAACGTCAACGTCTGTCAGTGCAGCAGTCTAGTAGACCACCTACGATAGTTGAGACAGCCCGGTTTTAGAAAGCGATCGGTATTGTGCCATGTTTTGTTTGTACTGTAGATCCATTTTGTAATTTGCACGAAGGAATCAAAAACTTACGTTTCTGGCATATAAATGAAAAATCATTCTCACAAGGAGCATCATTCCATTGACTGAAAGCTGCGAACCTACGATCATTGATAATACTGGCACAATCTTCGTTTGACTGGTAGTTGTCCGGATTATTTCCACCCCTGAAAAACAGCTCACAATGCAAGCCTAAATAAAACTTTATACTGAACTTTAGATTTGTTAAGCAACTCATATGTCCAGCATGAGAATTTTCATATGATGACGTTGTTAATTTTATATACGTAGGCCTATAGATTTATTATTTTCAGTAGCGCTTACCACCGGATGGTGTTTTCAATCACGAACAAGATAGTCTCGAGCATTTACATGAAGGGGGAGACTGGGGCATTTTAAGACACTCTTTTACATTCTTAGTATAATATTCAAACCAATAAAGCAATTCCTACAGATAAGGAGCGAAAGTTACCCCTTGATCCGCTGTATCTGCAACGATGCAAAGCCTCTGAATAACGTAATGCATCTGGGAAAATGTCCACTTCAAAGCCACTGTGTTCCTTTGTCCCAACATGCCCTGACTAAGGGGTAAGATGAGATTTGGCGGGAGCAAGTTGAAAAGGTGATATTACTTAACCGTAAAGAAATCGAAACGAGCCATAAGGTGGCATTTATTGCAAAGGGCAAATATTCTCAAAATAAAGGCAAACGATTTGTAAAGCAAAACACTGATTTAACAAAATGGACTGACTGGATCGTACGGTAACAGGTACACAACAAAGTTCATTTTTGCAGGGCATCGGGCTGCGCCCCAAAGACACGTAGGTGCTGGAAGCCTAATGAAAATGTTTCTTTTCGGATGTTTCGCCATTTCCTCTTTGCTTGGAAAGGAAAATTTTGATGTCTCGATATGCCCCTTCACGCACTGTATCAAATTAACCCTTCATGACATCACTAAAGCTAACAAACATTTCACCACAGACCTGTACAGCAGGGCAGTCAAAACCAGACAGTTTAAACTGTTTTTATCAATGCCTCGTAACCCTGGTTACTTTAAAGTAAGGCGAAATAACACTGGGAAGTAATGATCGAATGTCGTAAAAACCTCCAATGTTGATTTAGGCCGAAATAGCCCACTAAAACTAGAAATTCGGTCACCACATTCGCACCTCTTCCTCTTGTCTTCACTTCATTGATCAGAGAAATTGTGATCAGGGTAATAATTGTCACTGTGACGGGCTCTGTTTCAACTTGCCAATTGTCTCAACACACTCTCACCTAACCAACATAGTAATGGATAGTAATAGCGATGGGAGGCAAAGTAAATAATTAGATAAACTGATTCGGTTATAGCTGAGATCGCGGAAATAGAAAATGAAATATTGGGCCAATAACATTTTCTCGGATTTTGTAATATAATAACAGAGAGCCCAGAGTACGGGTACAGTTTGCAAGCTTAAAGCTTTGAAAATAAAATTTGGACATTAGCATCAGTGCAAGCTCTAATCAATGTTCACCTAAGACGAGTGAATCGACGACACTGTATTAGAAAATGCGGAACTGTCTCAAGGGAATTTACACGTTGTGCAGAGAGGCCATCAGAGCAGTTAATGCGATATAGGCGGTTGTTCAACCGGCAGTGGCTTGATCTTAATCGGAAAAGTGTTCTTTCTTGGCATCGGTTTGAGGCTTGAGGGAGTGAGAGAAGCTCGCGGTTGAAATTGCTTGTAGAATGCTCACTTTCCGTTGGACTTGTATAGGCTTCGTTCCAATAATTGATGACGTATTGTTCGGATTAGACTCCTGGCGTCTCTCTTAGGAAGTCCAGTAGGGTCGAAGTGGATGGGTGGTTTGGTAGCCAACTGCTTTGCTACCGTGTCTCCCAGCTCGTTCCCAGGAACCCCACCTACAAAATACATCAAGAGCAGCCCACCAGAACCTTCATATGTCATTTCCGCCCTCTTTACTTGCCGGTTCTGTACCGATGATTCGTTTTTATTTTGTGAAGCTACATCAACAGATAGTTTCGTAAACGCAGTCCAGCTCAAGCCTGTCGCTTGGCTCCGTAGGCTGCCGGTACAATGTATGCAGACAGCCGAGTTAGCTGCGCAGGCTATCAGTTTTGGCACACCAGGAAAGCCTAGCTAATCAACAGTAACGTTGCGCGTGCTTCCCAGAAGAAACTCGTACCGGTATGTTATAGCGGTACGGTACATCACCTGAGATCTCAGACCTCAGATTTCAATACCTCGATTGCACGATATTAACGAGCCGGTAGTTTCGGTATACCAGCAAAGCGGAAACTAACCCGCAGCCCATCCTACCGACGTCCGATGTGATATCGAATTATCGCAGAGCGAAATCCGTCTTGAACATGAGTTCAAACAACCTACCTATCGCGCTGGTTTAAATCTTTCGTCCTGCGCGCTGCTTTGAACCGCTGTTCAAAGGCCGTCGAGGCTTGGTGCATTGAAATCGTGAATTGAACCTTGGTTCGAACACGAGTTCGAGTTCGATTTCCTTGGTGCATAAGGGCCTTAGTGAGGCTGATGCCCATTCGTGTGGGGGCTGAAAGGACAAAGCCATTTTATCAAAGCCAAATGTTTTATGGTAGTTCTCCGATGATTTTTCATGTTGCCCCAATTGACGTGGTGCGCTTTGAAGTCACCGATGACAATCGTCCTGGAACTCAGGTGGTCAAGAAAGGTCAGGTCTGTGTATCTGACAGTGCACTCTGGCCTGATATGCACGCCGCATATTTTCTTCAGATCTAGGTCTACTGTTAAATACTTCCAGGTTCGGTTGTGAGATTCCACATTTAGTGAGGAATAGTGCCTATGATAAAGGTTGCGGCCCCATCCGATTGGACTTTTCGGTTCTGTCGTAGAACTAAATATCCTGGCAGTTTAAGGAAGTAGCGTGCGACAAGGAGGGTTTCTTGGAGACAGATGACAATTATCCGACATTGTTTGTAGGGTTGTGAGGTAATGTATAAATTCGTTGCACAGATATTATATGCCAATTGACACCTTTCAACGTTCCGTTGTTCCGGACGAGTAGGCAAAGAATGAAATTCCAAGGTCATATTTCCACCAACAAGAGCTTACAGTTTTCAGGCCACCTTGCGGCAGAATACAAAAGGTATCTCACAAACTGATTCGTACATTCCACAATTGCTACTCACCAATTACTATACGCGGCATTAGGGCCGTACGCAGGCGTCCCATCTGCCAACCAATTCCAAGTTCCCTCATCTTCTGAGTCAGACACCCCTATCCATAGTTGTTCCACCCTAAAGCATAGAAAGGAGTCGCAAATTCAGCATAATTTGTAATTAAATTTTGCAGCTCATACTGGCACTTCTCAGTTCGTTGTCGAACCATGGAATGATATAAATAACACGATGTGAGGAGTGGAGCTCCGAAAGCTTGTGAATGTTTTAATTCGTAATGGCTGGGCGTTAAATCTGTGGTGATCTTCTTTATGATAACTCAATTTTAGGGAGTTTAGCTATGTCACCGTCAAGTTAGAGGGCTTAGAGCCTCGCACAGAAACATGGACCAGAGTTATTGCATCTGTTGAATAGGATATTTTACCAATTTGTAGCTTTAATTAGAGTACCTTTTTAGATAACATAACGAATATTTAAAGTTACTGTAGTATCAACGCAACTAACACGACTCACCGTAATTAACAAAACTATAGTAGGTTTGTCACGTTTGGCGTCATACGGGCACGCTTTTATTAAACAGGTATCACCTCGAAAATAATGATGAAAGTGGTAGACCTCTATCTCTATCACTTTTCGGTCATACAGACACGTTCCCCATAAAGCAAGAACCGGTCAGTTCCATCATGACTAGCCTCACTAGTTAGAAGCGCGAGTGTCATATATCGAATCAGGAATGGTAACTTAGTATATATTCGACGAGATGCATATAGAAGAGACGATCTTACCCAATTGGAGAATTCTGAACAACAATCTGCGTGGTGGCATTAGACCCTATCTTCGCAAGAACAGCTGCCCTTCCTGCACAATCGGTTTTCGCCTGGTTCCAGTTTTTTTTTGTGATCACGTAAGTGTATTGATATGGCGCTGAATAGATGGTGGTATCTGGAACGACAGGGTTCTCAGTTTTATTTTTTATTATGATAAGTAAAGTGTCGCTTGTCGCCCAAGGGCCTTGTGCGTCACGATCAATAATACCTATACCTACCTAAACCTACAATACAATACAATGCAATACATAAAACGTCTTGTGTTGCCCTACCCATAGTGTCCGTTTGCAAGCAAGGATCAAATTAATAACAGGTCTTGCCATGCTATATAGGGTTGGTCAATAAATTTAGCAAGGTTGGAGAAATATGATTTGAATAACAGGATCGGAAAACATGGCCCGTTGTTTACATTATTTTAGATCGTATAATAGAAAATGTGCCACTGTTTCTGGACATGGGAACGATTCACAATTTGGCAAAAAGACGCCTCCAATTTTAAGTACATGGGCATTTAATTTGCGATGGCCGGTACGGAGACGGAACAAAATACTGTCACTAGAATGGTTTGAAGGCGATAGTAGAACGGTCTTTACATAATCTTGAAACTGCTTGAAATGAGCTCTCGTTCAATCGTGTGCGTATTCGTAGTCCCACTCATCAAGGCACCGCTTGTGGAGGAGTGACTTTGCTTCTCGCAAGGAGAAGAAAGCAACGGTGATGTTGTAAGGACTGTCTGGTAAAATATCTGCAGCAAGTCGAGCCTGCCGGTCTGTTCACTCGTTGGCGAGGACAATCATATGACCTCAGTTAGCCTATATTATTGTAGTTACAATACTCGCTTGAATAAGAAGCAATGCTTTCCCGAGTATCTCACAGAGCAGGCAAGCAGTCGAACCCTACTCTAAAATTGTTTTAAGATCAACTGCTTGATGTTCCTGGAAGAACGGACAGGATCAATAAAGGAGTAACTTGTGCCCTCGTTACTGCAGAGTATTAGGCCATTTTTTGTCGGAAATTCAATCGTTGGCATATATTGTAAATATAATATTGATCTATACTGCAAGCCGATCGATCTGTTGCTTATGAACACAATCACGAGCATGTTTGTTTCCAACAACAGGCCTAAATACTATTTACAGAAATGGGAAATATCCTGAGATATTGGACTGGTACTTGCGCAAAACCGCGAATTGCTGCATTCATATAATACAAGGGCTTAATCACAAATCAACTTCGCGACAACTGGGTTCGCCTCAAGCGATCCAAGTATATCCTTTTCTCTGGACGAGGCGCCAGTAATACCATCAAAATCAAGGAAATCAACTCCTTCAGATTCAACTACGAAAAGCACCAACTCACGAAATGCAAAAGCCAGCACAGCAACTGATTTCTCCCGCAAACTCTCCGAACTCTCCGATATCAGCCATTGCCTACGCAAACAGTCGTCTTCCGGTATTGCCTAAACCACTAAAGACCATGCCCTACATATAGGATGTTCGGCCCCAAATTCCGCCTGTTTTGACGCTTTTATGCCATTGCAATTTTATTTCATTAAGCCTTCTAATTTTTAGGTACATTAGTCCGTTATTTCTATCTGGTTTTTGGCCTAATTCTGCTTCTGCTTCTTCGGTATTCGCATGCCAATTTTATTTGATTTCCGTAAGCCTGTTAGGTTCATTTTCATTTTCGTAGGCCAATGTGGTACTCTGTATGTCTGCGTGGCAACAGACAATATCATCATGATTCCTCGGTACTTTCCTCGCATATTGATTCTGTGCGTGTCCCATTTTCAGTTTTTAAAATTATATTTATAAATTGGTAAGCTAAATTGGTAGTTACCGGACATTAGGCTACCCTCATTTATAGACTAAGCACGAGATGATCGAGTTGCATGAACACAGATTACGAAAAACCAAGGATACATCTCACCTGTGGAATGTATGTCGTCACAGCATGTCAATATTGCCAATAGCAGGAAAAATGTCTTCGGCATGATTCCACCAAAAATTCAAAATTGAGATTAGTTAGTAGCTAACTACTCTAGTTCTTTTTTCGTACAAATTTAATCTATAGAACTGCAAAAGATATCAGAATTCATTACCGACAGAGTAGACATAATGGTTTCTACGATTTATCAAAAGGCACTTTCGACTTGAATCTGTAAATATATTTGACTTGGCAAAAATCACAAGTTTTAAAAATATCAGAAGGGAGCGTTGATCTCTAATCTAAAATGCCCCAGCTAGCGTAAATACAGTTCGTCCCTGTGCCGACTCACTGATACCAATCCCCGCCGACATGCAACCGGGTCCCGTGCTGGTACAGCATAATCCGACTCTGCAAATGGTTGAGGTATACCTGGGATGGGTGTCGGAATGGTTTTCAGAGGAAACGTGTCACGGTTCCTACATAATGCATTAGTCGATCTCAAAAAGCACGAAACAAAAACAGAAACACGCATTCTTCTTATTTGTTCTTGTTGTATTTACACAGGATCACATGATACACGCACGTACTAATGGTGCATATACAAATCATGCCTGCTGTTAACCCTGGACATGCATCAATAGGTCTATTCAGTTACTTAGCTCAGGTTATCATATCGAGGCTTATCATATACACAGCAAAGCCTACATAATATAGCATATACCATTTCATGTAGGGATACTGTAATACCTGTGAGATCATACTAAAACAATAAAAAGGTATCAGTATTCTTTACCGCTAGACTTACTGTTTAGTATATTGTAGCCTAATGTACGCGACTATACAACACCTACGTCTATTGACCGATACTTCCTTGTGTGGATCCGACTCACAATCCCGAATTTTAGATGATTCTGTATTCCCCCAGTCAGAAATTTTCCCTCGGTAGGTGCTCGGTAAACCGTCGTGAGGTCTGAAAAAAGTGCGCGGGACGCACCCCTATGTGACTCGGTTGACCGAGAAGCTTTGTGTCGGCAACCGGGGTTATAAGAAACACTTCGCTGCCTGTATACCGCCGGTCGAAAGCTACAGTCCGGTTGGATCTCCGAGCGGCTCCACCGTTGGCGACCACAGGCCGCACCCTCTTCTCGCGCGAGGATCGACCGGGTTCCTATCACCCTGCGCCCTGTCACTTTAGCCGTATAGCAGTACCACAAAGGCCAGATTTAGTTCAGATTCAACAATATCGTGCTTTAAGTTTTTCAATGTATCGAAAATATAATTTATCCATTGACAACTTGGTGCTATAGTTTGATTTCTCATTTATCGGAGGTGGAGTGAAGCCACGGTGCCACTGGCAAAACCATACAACCGTGGTGCATGGAAGGGTGTCGTAGCCTACTTTCTCAAACATATGAATTTTTCTCCTGGAACGGTCGAATTTTTATAAGTACATTCGCGGCATGCTTCCAGGCTTTGGGGTGGAGAAAGAGACAAGGGCTACACCGATGTAGTCCCGTGCAGTATACCGACAACGGACAACAGTGCTGCGGAATCCCGCAGTAAGATGTACCGGTAGCATAGACATAATATGCGTCTGCAATACCATGAAACTGGCATGGCATAATGTTGTTGTATCTGCACCACCTTATTTCAAATAATAAAGGTGTACGGGTGTGTGAGCTACACACACAACAGAGCTGACCATACTACAGGCCCACGGAAGCAAGTATGCCTACCGGTAGCAAGGATCGCACCTGTGCGCTCGAAATATTCGAGTTAAACTTTTGAAGAAACGCAGTGTGGTGGAGTGGTGAGCAGCCCTACGCGCTTGTGAGAGTAGCCACTGCTATCTCTGATCGCCACACCGTTTAATCACTTTAATGTCACCATGTACACAATGTCATGTTAACGTGACACTTCGCCCGTTTCTCCTCCATGTCATTTTCGATCTCGTGTTGAGGTTGTGGTTAAGTTGACGTATACTTGACCGTAATGGCAATATGTTTAGGGTGTTTTTGCTGGGTTATAGATACTGAATTTACCTATTACTTTCTGGGTTAATTTAGCTATATGTAATGATCCGGAAATGGCTTTTATCGTTTCTGACCACTATTTAATATTGAAAGATGGATCTGCTGCAAGGAATATTTGACTGACATTAATTATTGTATCTGATCGCATCGTCTTCATGGCATTGAAATTAGAGATTATTTGAATGTAAAGTCGTTCACACATCAATTACTTGTTGAAGAAAGTGCTAGATACCAGTGGGAAGTGCGCATAATTCCGCCTGGGTTGCTGCATATAGTGGGCGATCAAACGTGCTCCAATCGTGATTCACAGCCACATTTTAAAATAAAAACTGAATCACGTAAGAACACCTCGCTAGTCAGGTACCCAATCCCATCCAGAGGCGGCGGTATTTTATTTATGTTCCAGATTCCATTAATGACAGGCGTATTGAATTGGTTGGTTGGTTCTCAAGTCACCATCTAAAACATTAACCCCCCAGCCCTGCCTCATTTTCGGGGGGCGGTTAGGCAGCACTGTACATATGAATCAAGACATACGATTCAGACGGAAGAATCAAATGCCATGATATTCGGGACGAATCAAATAGCCTGGTATTCGGACCAAATCGAACGAGGCATCTGCAAGCGCTATTGCATCGACCATTCTGATAAGCAGGAGACATCGGCAGGTCGGCCGGTTTCCACGCAATTATATATAAACGGATTGCGGAGACGATGGTCACCAATAACGACAACGTCAACGAGTCCGTAGGAACGCGGTATTGCATCGGCCATTTAAGCGAACTAACGCAATCGGCAATCGGCCATTCTGCGCAGTGCTCGAAAATATAAATATAAAAATACTGACTTTTCCGAGCGTAGCCCGCATTCGTTTTGATCGGAAAGTGGTCGGGATGTTGACGGTAAAGCGAGACCGACGGCCCTAACCTTTGTTCGGCAACGGAAACATTACATTGTGCAGTGCGTTACCGCTATTTCAACATCTAACCAAATTTATAGCAACATAATTTATAGTAGCCGATTGGTAATGAACGAACTTGTGGTAGAGTTTCACCCCAGTTTTAACGTGCGGCGAAATTCATTGCAATAAATTGATCGCAGCTGATGTTATACCACTTACGATAGACATACAGACAGAAAATACCACCACAGTTTTACCGTCGCAATATATTAGTGGTAGCCGAAAGCGGATGGTCACTTACGATCAAAAGTATCTTCTCGATTTTAACGATCAGCCGAAGATATTAGAAATATATTTGACAACCAATGTCAGAACCAGTTTCTTTAAAATTAGTAGGGTTTGTGCTTTAGTCTTATGGTGTATGTACTTTGGAACATCACCTCGCATCCTGCATCTTTTAGATTTAGACCCAACAGACTTTCATACGTCGCTAACTACACGGACTCGGAGTAACCTCGTATACTTTCAACTTTGATTTTGGACATTTGGCACCTTAGGAGTTGTTAGAAGTTGCTATATAGTGGGAAATGGTTAGAGCAACCCAGCCGTATTTATACTTTGAACTGTCGGGTGACCTCTCTTGAGGATCACCCAAACACTTCCGATTAGTTCCCGGCAGTTCACGTAATCGTAACTCTAGCAACTCCTAACACCACGTTTCATACACATTTGCCCGTTTCGACCACCTTATCTGAAATTCGCATTAACATCACCTGTTTTCATGGTCTGCACTTTCAATATTTCTGCCCTATGACGTCATAATGTCATGTGCTTTTCATTCCATCTTCACCTGATGAAGGAGCAGAGCTCCGAAAGGTTGTGTATTATATTCCAATAAACTGGACTAGACGTTAAATCTGTGGTGACTTATTATATTTATTACTATTTGAATCGTCCACCATCGCCTTCACAATTTTTCGTATTCCTGCGATAATAACTAACATCAAATACATATGATTAACCAGGACAGTGTATATAATGAAGCACGAGCGAAAAACAAACAGACCGAATATCAGAATCTGCTGCTCCTGTGTGACAGAAGACAGCTATTTATCCCTACATCATAAGGCTAAAGCACAAACCCTACTAATTTTGGAGAAACTGATTCTGACATTGGTTGTCAAATATTATTATTATTATTATTATTATAAAGATTTTCAGTGGCGCTTATCACCGGACGGCGTTTTGCACCACGAACAGGACAGGCTGGGGCAGATACATGGGTATTATAGCAAAAGAAATAGTACGAGTTAATAAGGACGATAGCACACAGGAATGAGGGTTCTATAATATAGTCCCGGATTCTGTAACATAATCGCAAACAAAAGAGGCTAGTTTGGGAACGGTGAATAAATTGTACAGTGAGAAATCAACATTGGAATCGGTGCAAGCTCTAATCAGTATTTGTCGAAGATGGGTTAATCGACGGCACTGCATTAGAAAATGTGGGACTGTCTCGGCGCATTTACACATCGGGCATAATGGGGTTTCGGAGCATTTAATGCGATACAGGTGATTGTTCAACCGACAGTGGCCTGTTCTCAATCGGAGGAGTGCTGTTCCTTGGCATAGGTTTGCGGCGTGATATAGTGGGGATAGTATCGATGTATGGAATTGCTTGTAGAAAGCCCCTTTTACGCTCGACTTGTAGGCTGTGTCCCAAGAATTGAATATATACGTTCGGATTAAACTTCTGGCGTCACTCTTAGTAGGTCCAATAGGGTCCGTGTTGAAGGGTGCTTTGGTAGCCGCCTGTTTCGCTAGCGAGTCCGCCAGCTCGTTCCCAGGAACACCACTGTGCCCCGGGATCCACGCGATGGTGACGTGGCTCCCACTTAATGCGACCTGGTTGAAAATCTCAAAGATACGAGAAAGTACGCTATCTATTCGACGAAAAGGGATTTGTGCTAGCTTCTGGATTCCACTCAGGCAGTCGGATAAAATCACGTATTTCTTTGGAGGCCCCTCACGTCGTATCCAGTCCAATGCACACCAGATAGCTATCATCTCGGTTGTGAGACTCGAGAGGGACTTGGAACAGGGCCGGGAGAAGTTCAACGATAACGATGGGATGCAGAAGGATGACCCTGCCCCGGTGGATGATTTCGAACCATCAGTGTAAATTGCCACATGGTCAGAATAGTCTCTGAAAATAAAATCCAACGAGAGGGTCTTACGGATATCGGGCGTCTCACAACTACCAATAAGGCCGACAAGGCTGAGGTCGTGAGGTGGTGCCTTGAGTGTCCAAGGCGGTTTCTGCGTGAAAGCGCTCTCGCCAGTTGTGACATTTTCAAACATAGGTTTGGTGAAGGTGTTGAATGTCCTGAAGCGACCATTCGTCTTCGCATACATTTCGTGCCAGGTGTCCCACAATAAGAACTTTGACATGGGAGAGACAGGGTGCTGGGTTAATATTTGGACGCGGTAGTTAAGTGAGAGATATTCAAACCTGAGATCAAGTGGCATTTCTTGGCAGCTTGCCTCCAGTACTTGTGTAGGCGTGCTTTGCATCGCACCACAGCATATACGCAAGGATTTGCTCTGGATAGTTTTCACTCTATGTGGCATTTTGCACCGAAGAAGTACGCTGGCATACCATAATCAATAGTGGAGCGAATCAACGCTCTGTAAATCGATAGGAGGGACTGGGTACTGGCGCCCCAGGTCGTTCCAGTAAGGAGTCGCAACATATTCATACGTTTGGAGCACTTCGACACAATAAAGTCGACGTGTTCCTTGTATGAGAGTTTTTTGTCGAAGATTACACCTAGGTATTTGAATGAGTTAACAAAGTTTAACGGACATCCACCAATGGAAAGGTTGAGGTTCCTGAGCGTACGTTTCCGGGTGAAGGCCATCGCAACTGACTTGGTGTTAGATACTGAAAATCCCCATTTGGAACAACAGTTTTGGATGGAATCAAGGCTGTTTTGTAGTATCCTTAGCACTGAATCGATACATGTTCCACTGCTCCATATGGCGCAGTCGTCAGCAAAAAGGGCATTATCTGAGCGAATAGATTGTGGGAGGTCATTAATCATGACAGAGAAGAGGATGGGGCTGATGACGCTTCCCTGTGTGAGTCCGTTTTCCAGTATATGGATGTCAGACAGTGATGTCCCGACTCGGACCTGGAAGATTCTGTCGGAAAGGAAGGTTTGAAGCCACATCATCATATTTCCACTGATCCCTAATCGGTGCAACTTATGTAAGAGACCCCGCCGTTATACCATGTCATAGGCCCGTTCGACGTCGAGGAACACGGCTACTACGGTTTGCTGGCTGTTTATGGCTTTGTATATCGTGTCGTGCAGCGTAAGGATATGGTCAAGGGTACTCCTTCCTTGTCTGAAACCAGACTGGGATTCGTGGAGCAGCCTTCTAGATTCAAGGAACCAACGCAGTCTGTCAGTAATCATGACCTCCATGATTTTATAAAGGTGACTGGTGAGAGAGATGGGGCGATAAGATTTTGGATCTTCCGGTGGTTTATTCCCTTTTAGTATTGGGACAATCACGGCATGTTCCCAGTCCAGTGGGATTTGGCCAGTGTTCCAGGATGAGTTAAAAAGTTCGAGAATCATTTGAAGGCCTGAGTCAGACAGTTTCTTAAAATCGAGAAGATACTTTTTATCGTAAGTGATCATCCGCTATCGGCTACCACTAATATATTGCGACGGTAAAACTGTGGTGGTATTTTCTATCTGTATGTCTATCGTAAGTGGTACAACATCAGCTGAGATCAATTTATTGCAATGAATTTCACCGTACGTCAAAACTGAGGTGAAACTCTACCACAAGTTCGTTCATTACCAATCGGCTACTATAAATTACGTTGCTATATATTTGGTTAGATGTTGAAATAGCGGTAACGCACTGCTTGTCGTATGTAATCGTTCGTCCACTAACTGTGAGTAGTGCAGTAATCACCCTGGCAGAACAAGGAAATCACAGAGCACCTTAGACAAAACTGCGGTGTTACTAAATGGCGAATCAATATGATTGCCCGCTTTTTGCTACCCGTGTTGATTGTTTTCTGTTCGTAGACCGACACGTGCACGTTTAGTTGGCCGAGTGGTGTAGACTGTCCGCTCTTGTGATCGGGAGGTTGCGGGTTCGATTCCCGACCGAGTCAAATCGAAAAATTTAAAATTGGTATCCGTTCCCTTCCTGCCTGGCAGTCGGTATCGGGGAAGTGCGGAGAACCGTGATTGCGATAATGATCCGGGCTATAAGCCGGACACGATTACTATATTCAAGATTACTGTATTCATGTATCATGTATCACGATTACTATATCCATGTATCTTGTCCAGCCTGTCTTGTTCGTGGTGCAAAACGCCGCTCGGTGACAAGCGCCGCTATAATCTTCTATATAATAATAATATACGTGCACGTTGTACGTCTTTTAGTTGTCACTGTTTTTTTGTGAAGCGTGCCTGTACCGTGCGATCCGACTGAACAAGGAAATGCTGAGTAGGTTAGACGAAACCGCACATTAATCAGCCTACCACTTCCTCAAGTGTTTGCCCGTTTTAAACATATAATGGAAACTACACAGATTATCATGTAAACATTTTACCAATATGCCGGATGTAAATTTGTGTTTTTCTATATGTTACTTCTATCTGCCACGCCCACTTGGTGAAATAATAATAACCTCAATATGTCACTTGTTTACTAGTATAGGGTGACGCAAAAGCGAGCACCAGCGAACAAATAATTCACAATATTACCAACAATTGTTAGAATCCACCTATTCTCCATTTAGAATGGTTCATGTGATTTGCCTACAAGGATCCGCATTCTTCCATTTATCATCATCTATTTTCACCAGAGTGGAGTCGGGAAATGAGAGCTTGTGCGTTTATTGGGCTGATGGTAACTCTGTAGCGACACGCTTTGTTTTTAATACTTTACTCCCCTACTGGGGGTGGGTGTAGTGTCTTAATTTGCTGATATTGTTTATATTTTGCAAGAAATGTACCCATTGGCTGACACGTTCGGAATGCAAATATGCCTTTTTCTGTATACGTTACAGTTAGAGCTAATGCAAGGATATATAGCCTAAAAAACATACGATTCACCACACACGAAGTGCAATACACATTGCACTATATCACATGAAAAACAGCCATCAGGGAATTCCACTTTCAACTGTGATGAAAAGACTGGTTCGGCGATGAGTCATCTGCGGTGATCTTTTACTTAGCAGGCCTGCGAGTTCAATTCCGACATTCCTCGATGTTCTTTTGTCGTCACACCCGTGTCTAATGTATAGACGACACGCTACTACACATTAATCCGCCGAAAGGTAACTGCGCAGCACCTCTTCTTCAACTTTCTAAACTAATGTGGACAAACAAGCTATATGCTGTTACAAGTATTGTATACTGTATACCTTTCGAGCTATAAGACTAAAAATATCATGATGTAGCATAACTTTTGACTTTTCCATGATTTACTTTTACTTTTACTTTACTTTAACTCCTAACCTTATACATTGAGTTACGGTAGCTTCACCCAGAGGCATTGTAACGGAACTTTACCGTTACGTTTCAATGTAGAAAGTTAGCTTGCATGTAACTCTCACCTCGGCAATCGAAGTCCACCATTACCACACTCATATCACCGTAGACTTATCAATAATTTGTAATCCATAATTTCCAGAAATATGGGTAGTATTGTCACGTACACTATCGTGGAAATAAGACTTATCTTTACTACTACCGACCATGCTAGTTCAGCTTCGGTCGGGCTACTAGGAAAGTTCGAGATATATCACATTTGCTATCATTCTCTCAAGCTTAGCACCATTGTATTAAGAAGAACAATTAAAACCCAATATCGATAACATAAAACCTCTTGGCGACACAGCAATCGCACTGCGGTCCATAGAAACCAATAGGATATATACCATGCTATCGACTGCCGAGAGGAGTTGAAATTCATTCATTGTATATGTCGATTGAAGCGTGCTTAAAAAACACACGCTCTTTATTGAAACTCTTACATTACGGAATTCTATTGACGATCAACGTATTATTCAATATTTCAATCAATTCTACTAGATCAATTGTTGTTAAAGTCAAGTTATTCATCGTTGAAATATAATTCGGCACGTGCACCAAACAAGATCTGACTGGTCAATCAACACTGTGTCATTAAATAGTTGTAAAGTCGTGATTCCCGTGCTACATAGGCCTACTCTGGGACGTTTAGAGCGGCTGGTTCAGTATCGGACTTCGAACGTCAGAGCTCGAAGAACACTCTGAACAGTAACCGGAGCCAATGCACCTACGTCACCGTAACGAGGCTGGTGACGTAGCCTGCGCACAGAGAAGACAGACCTATTTGAGTCAATAAGTAATCAGAATCAGTTCTCCGCTACAATGATACACAGGATATAACACACGTTATAGCATGCAGGATATAGGGGCGGGTATAGAGTAAATGCCGAAAATATTTAGGTAACACCTTACATCCGTCTCGCGTTTTGACAATATTTTGACCTAACGGAAATACGCCTACGCTGTGCTTATTGTTACGTTACAAATTACAACACAACAGAAAAAGTCAGCAGACGATGCAGTCTATGGCAGATATAGTAGCATCGCTACAGATTTACTGTTCTGCCATCTGATTTTGGGAAAATACGTACATGTTCAGAAGCTCAAATGTAAAACCTGGTGACTACTGTCCAACGCATGGTAGGCATATCTCCGACATCAAAACTATTGTTCCGCTAGATGGCGGAAATAATCTAAAAGGTACATCTCTGATTTCGGCGTAATGGCTCCTCGATTTACTTGTTATATGCATTATCTAAACCCGTATGAAATATATCTAAGACGCCGAACTGAAGGACAGTACGTAGCCAGAACGATGTAGCCAGGGCACCTTACGCGACCAGAAGTGATAATGAGATTATTCCGCTAGACGGCATAAGCGATTTTAAAAACCATATCAGATTTAGGCGTACGGAAACTCGGAAATAGCAGCACTGTGTGAACTTACGAAATACATGCAGGAGCAACTGGTCGCACGGATAACGTCCGTCCCTACATCCCTGTAAAATCTTATGGCGATAGCTTCAGTAATAAAAAAGTTGATTCGCTTTTAAACGTACATGCCGGCTCTTTTATTTATGTAGATGTCAAAAATGCGTGATCAATAATGTATTGCGAAGTACAAGTTGTAGAGCGTTGGGTGAAATACAGTAGGAAGAGATAAACAAAGATATAATCAACTGGTAGAGTTAATCACTCACTAAGCTGTAAGTAAGTAACTATCCATCTTCACCTGATGAAGGGGTGAATCTCCGAAAGCTTGGGCATTACTTTCGAGTAAACTGAACTATACGTTAAATGTGTGGCGACTCATTATAACCCTTTATATACAATACGGCTGGCAATGTCTTGTTGTTTGAATCTAGCATTCAGTCAGGGTATCATCATGGCCTACTCTACTAAGTAGGCTATGGTATCATCATCGCCATCGTCATGTTCTATACTAACAAACATATATACCATGATAATGCAGGTGTAACGAAGGGTTGGACGACTATCTATTTTTCTTTTCTTTTTTTTCATTTTTTATTTGGAATTTATGGCGTTTTCAACTACTACGGTTATTTACGCCGGGTCGATGCTCAGTGTATACCTGTCAACACTTTTGGTTTATAGCCCTGATCACAATTGCAATCACGGCTCTCCGCACTTCCCCGATACCGACTGCCAAGCAGGGAGAGAACGGATAACAATTTTATAGTCTTCGATTTGACTCGGTCGGGAATGGAACCCGGAACCTCGCGATCGGATCGGATCGGTTGGCTATAAATTGTGATGTGTTATCCGCTTAATTACTTATTTACATTACTTTCGTGGATTATAACTAATCACTATTTGTGTCACTCTATATAAGCACTTCATCGACCTGTGCAGTAGCTAAGTACGTTTAGTGATCGTTATCTTTTCTGTATTTCAGTTATAGTAGTCTTATGTTAATAAAAGCCTTAGTTTGGAAAAGGTGTGCTTAAGTTACAACAGCTATATACGCATATTATATATTCATACGTCAAGTTTTTGGAGCACTTCTCCATCAAATAAAGACAAACAAAAACACAGCAAATTGGGACCTGACGGATTTTACCTAGGTCTACTAGAGTTATCGACTTACGGACGACTACGGTAGTGCTTGAAATGACAATCAGTATCTTGAAGTACTGACCTCGACAACGGTAGGCATATTCCAATTGCTTACCCTCGTCCTAATTTGCGATAGAATGAAGGCTATAGTCATAAACAGCGGAATACAACTCAAAACACGCAACAGCGAGGCGCGACTCGACAAAGTCGCGACTCGGCTGACCGGCGATCACTCAAGCGTATAGACTGATGAAAGGCCTGGCCATTTCTCCATCTGCTATCTTTTACGCTTAAATATGCCTCGATCTCAGGTATATACTGGAAACAGACCGGATAAATGCAAATACGAGAATGTTGTTTTTACCGATATAGATTACCTTTAAAAACTATATGCTTAGAATCAGAAGCAAAAGACTCTCTGTGGCCCTGCAATAAAATGACGACATCTCCCAGCATTTCCGATAAATTATTCGCTAAGCAATGGCTCGGGCAACGTTGATAAAATGATAAATCAATCAATAAAGGTAGGTGTTGATGAAATAATCAAAGCACCTGGGACGCTGACACAGAGCTTAAAACACTATCAAAGTGAAGCCTATTTCGAGGTTGGTTTTCGCGTACCTAAATATTTGTACAACTTCAATTAGTTTTGTGCGTAAATTTCTTCCGGCAAACAAGCAGTGACTAATCAGTTGCAAAATCTTCTTTTGGACGCCTGAAATATGTCATGCATTATGTCTGGTGGCAAAGATCTTGTAGGATGATAAGCCAGTACACCTGGCAGCGGCGATCCACACATAACACTGTAGGCAGATATCATGCTATTACTACTGTCAATGTTAATTGCAGCAACATGCCTATCATTTTCCGCTTCAGTTCTCATTTCGAACTGCTGCTCACAGAATAATTCCTCAGTTAATTTAGAATAAAGGCACATACATAATCTGCAAATGCTGCCACTGCTGAATGATCGCCGAAAATCCCCAATATCGTGTCTACCCAAATTATCCGCACTTATTGTTGCAAGACTGACCCATTGTATAAAGTAACACTACCTCATTTCACTCGATTCTAGAATTTTAAGGTACACAGTACACACACAATGGATCTAGGTCTTTTTGGTATCCAAATTCTTTCACAATTAGAAAGCTTGCAATGATAACGGGATGGACGTTTTGTAAACTTGACAATAATGCCATCTCTTCGTTGCCGAGAGAAAAATGCACACATGTCAATTTGTGGACACCCCGGTCACTACCAATGGAGTTGCAAACCTCATCATCATCACAGTAAAGTTGGATTCAAAGCAGATAGTGTTCACCTTGAAAAAATGGGTTTTCCTTGAATTATGCGCCATCATAATAATCTCTAAGATACCCCATATCCCTCTCTTCACTGACTTTGGAGTCTAAATTTCTGGCAATGCTATCTGTTATATCCTTATAGAATATATACTTTTTCAAAACAGCAAATATAGGTAAATACTGATATGACTTGCCATCTTGAACAGGCACAGTGACTGGATCAATCATCCCAA
The DNA here is from genome assembly GCA_030412335.1 of Botrylloides violaceus. Classification (NCBI taxonomy): domain Eukaryota; kingdom Metazoa; phylum Chordata; class Ascidiacea; order Stolidobranchia; family Styelidae; genus Botrylloides; species Botrylloides violaceus. The sequence goes on along the minus strand of JASFYC010000522.1, from coordinate 232,660 downwards.
TGCTCCTCAAATGACTTTCAAACAGACAATCACTTTGAGTAATAGATATCAACGACTGAAGCATTGGATGAGACAATACCGTTTAATGCCCTTGAATCAAATTTCCCACTAGTATCGGCAGTTAACTCAACAACGGCAGTTTTACCGTAAGTGGCGATGAGTTTGATCACATCCAACAGGGAAAGTAGATTTGGGTTAAACATATTTCTCACGACATTTCCATGCAAAAAGAAAAAATTTGCTTTTGAATTACTGGTACTGGTGCCATGATCATCTCACCTTCGTCCTTGGACAATCTTTTAGCTTCTTTTTCGTCAGCTTCACAAAAATCTTCCACAATCTCGCAAGACTCGTTGTTCTCTATAACGTTGCATACTGGCACCGGTACTGGAAATTCCGAGTGATGACGGACCAAATGCATCCCGAAGGCATGATATGAGATGGGCTCGGTCGTGCATCGTCCAATCTTGCACCGAAACGGCGAATACCACGACTGAAATATTTGAGGAGAGGTTTCCGACTGTCTAACGGTGGTAATTCGCAACTATGAGCCGAAAAAACCCAGCCTCCCATGCTCCCACTGCCAACAACGCCTTTCCCTTTTTCGCGCAAACAGTTGGAACGCGAAATAAGAGAAAAGTCGAACCACTTTGTTCGCGAAAAGATGTCGTATACTATTCTACTCTCCCATTGATATATTTGAAAAGCATGGATCTCTGACGTAACAATCGATTCAGTCAGGCGAGCCAAAAATAGCAGAAAAGAGGAAAAATGGCTGTTTGTTTGCACGAAAGATGGATGCGCATTTTACGATACACAAATGAGTAAGCGAATCGGAGTTTTGCAGGAATCGAGCAGAAGGTGCATATATGTTTGTTGTTCAAACAATCAATTAGCGGGTTGTCAAAGATTCCATATGATTCTTTCGCCCATAGCTTTCACATGGCAATGGGTTCAAAGCGATCATTGAACACGACCAGAACCCTACAAGTTGCTATATGAGATGTTAGTTACCTCAATTATAGGCCTGTAGACGGATAGAGAGAGAGGTGATTTGACGCAGTGGCTGTTGTGTGTCTTAGGATGTAGAAGTCGTATTTTATGAAACAAAAATCTGTACATGTTCTTCCACTTTTCACTATACGGCCTGAACGTGATTAAAGTGGGTACCATACATAAGGTTGCTTCGAGCAATACCAACCTTGGCTAAACGTGTAGCGATCGTGGATTATTGTACTCTACGCCAATTTCCACGTCACAGTCCACACTTTCTTCTAACAATGAATAAACACTATACCGCGGTACCTGGAGTCGATATATATAACCCGCAGACTGAGGTAGATAAACACATCTTTCAGAAAAGTTAGGTCGCGTAAATGCAACCACACTATAGATGCATAAAACTTAAAAAACTGGTGAGAGAAATCTTGCCTACAAATTCTTCCAATTCCCCACGTAGGGTGCGGTTATACGAGTTCCATTACCTATACCCATGTTATCGCGCAAGCGTTCCTCTCGACGATTGGGGATTTAATTTGGTGATTAGGTTGGCTGTTGTGTTTAGTGGTTTGTAGGCCTATATTGCTGATTGATTATTTCGCCTCTCTCAGAATTTAATCATTGTTTTTTTGCTCTAATCCTCTTTTTGTCACAGGGAGAAGTGTTCGTCTTCGTCGCAACGAATTTAGCTACTTCCTTCATTCGCTCGTTATTCTTTGAGCCGTACACCACGATTTGCTGTGAATCCTATATTCGCTAAGCTATTCTTGCTCGTTTTTTACGATCGCTCACAAATTATTTGATTCGGGTCTTCGTTGGATTAAAAACGTTAACTTGATACGCACAATTCGCTGGTTACCCGAAGTCTCACCATAGATAGGATTCTGCGCCTGAGAAGTAGGCGTTCGTAAACATTGAGATCGCCGCGCATAAACAACCCAAGCAACAAGAGACTCACGATTCGCAGTAAGGTAAATATGGCGTTCTCCATGCCGTCACAAGGAGAGAGGTCCAATAGATAGATTTTTTTGGGAAATTAGTGAAATTTATCAAACATCAAATCGATCGGTCGATTTTTTTAGTGTTAGTATTTCATTTTACAAGGTCATCAAGTACAAGCATAAGCTTGAATCTCATCAATACAAGCTACTTACACGCTCGTTCACAAGCATAATTTTTACAGTGCAGATAGCCCATACGGTGTTCACTATACAGATATTCTCTCTCTGCTGTCACACAAAGCAAAACAGGATTCTGGTTGACTTTTTTCTGTCAATTGGTTATTCGCTTTTGTTATCTTCCATTATCAAAAACTATTCATGTCGATCATCTCAGAAATGCAGTGGAGCCGATAAGGTAAAAGTAAAGTGGACTAACTGGAACGCGAATCAAGCAAGATGTCACGCATTCGGTGAATAGTAGACTTTTGGTGTTACAGGCAAGTTGCCACTGGGTCCTATAGGACTGGTTACTGGATACTGGCTACAGAAAAACTGCTAATGTTTATTTTACCTGTAAAAATACAATGTATCCGATGACAGAATAAAAGCAGAGACAGTCGCGAATATTTTGCAATAGTTACAGATAAGAGCATCATATCGAGTTAAATATTCAAAGTCAAATCGACGCGAAACTAGTAGTTTCGCAGTCACCCAACGTAGGCGTATTAGAGCATACGTGAAAATACAGTAGCGTGGTAGCGAAGGCGGATGGCTTATGTTATTTCAGTATGATCTCACAGGAATTACGCCACATGTAAATAGTATAATTATATGAGTGATGATGTGATAACCTGAACGATATAACTGAATAGAACATAGGAACAGAGAAGATTTGCATACGCACCACTATTGTGTGTGTATATTGCGTGAGTCTAAGTAAATGAAACAAGAAAACAACAACCAACGATAAACATGATTTGTTTTTGTTTCGTAGCTATTTACTGCAATCGACCAATTCATTATATGTATAAATTTCTATAGAAATCGTGACCAATTTCCCATGTGACAATTCTGTCGCCCACTCATTCTCTTATACCACCACCCTTTGCTTATAGTTTGGATTATATTACACTAACACTGGATTCAGCCCGCGAGTCGCCTGGTACATGTCAGAGAGTCGCTATCGGCAATTTAGTAAAGCGCAATGCGCATTGGACCTCCACTACTTTCCGCAAATTTGCAATGAATGTTTAGGCAAAGCAAAACGTATTCACAATCTCAAGTCGGATAAGAATTTCGACAAACGGTACAAACTGTATGAAATAAGTCGGTAACAACTCTATATCTTTATAGTTCTGTAGACTGATTTCGTAAGATAAAAGTAGCTATAGTAATTTACGAATTAAAGTGGATTTTGAATTTTGGTGGCATGATGCCGAAGACGTTTTTCCTGCTTCTGGTGATACTTCTGGGCCATGTCTACGTAGAGGCCGCAGGTGAGATGTGTCTTTGGTTTTAGTAATCTGTGTCCAAACTCGATCATTTCATGAATAGTTTGTGAATGAGGGAAACCTATCGTTGGGTAAGTACAGTGTTTTTGAAAATAGGCATCATGCTAATGATGATGTGACTGATATAAGCCTGCAATAAATCTATATAAATAAAAGAGCTGGCATGTATGTCTATAAACGAATCAACTTTTTTAATGCTGAAGCTATCGCCATAAGATTTTACAGGGATGTAGAGACCAACGTTAGGCATGTGACCAGGTGGTATTTTAGTGCTTCCAGGGTGTATTTTGTAAGTTATACATCGCCCAATGCTGCTATTTCCTCATTTCGCTACGACGAAATCAGAGATGCACATTTAAATTGCTTCTGCCATCTAGCGGAACAATTTACTCACCACTTCTGGTCGCGTAATGTAGCCTGGCTACAACGTTCTTCTTACGAACTATCCTTCGGTTCGGCGTCTTACATATATTTCATAAGAGTTCAGATAATTTTTATGAGAAGTGAATCGGGGAGCTATTTTCCTTCTTCAAGAGAAAAGAGAGAAGCATCTCTCTCTCTTCGCGTTGGGCTACAATGTCTTATGTGGTATGCCCCGAGTGAAACCGGGATTGCCAGCTAGTGAGAAATATAAAGGTCATCTACATCGGAGAAAGCAACTTTGGCTCATTTCGGATAACTTTATATACATCATTCGTCTCTAAACCGAAAATTCTATTACTCAGATCCATTTCTAATATCTAAGAAGAACTGCGGAATATTTCTACGTAACAAATATCCAATTGTTCTAGTCTACATGCTTTATTCACCGTCAAGTTATAACTTCCGCATAGACGTAGGCGTATAGATTTTCTATCTGGTTTCATAACCGCAACCACAGGACCTGCTCGTTCTGATGATTTCACTTTAGTCAGAACTCCCATCTTCACTTGTCGGTCTATTTCGGCTTCATAATCGTTTCTCAAAGCCAAAGGTACGGTACGCGCTATATAGAATTTGTGAGATATGTTTACTGTTTCATCAATTTCCAATTTTGTTTCTGTTTTAGCACCACCCAGTTCTTCTTGAGATGATCCCAGATGTCGCAACAGATTTGACGCTACTGATTCTGTTTGCACTGATATTCCGAAAACAGATTTCAAATTCTGAAATAAACCAGTTTTTTCCCAACATTGGCCTGATTGTCAATTCAGTAGCATCAACCAAATTCAAGGTTAACTTACCCGAAAAGTTCTTATACTTCACTCTCACTTTCGTCTGTCTAACTACAGGAATGCGCTCACGGGTGTCGGTGAATAGATTCCCTTTAAAAGGTTTTTGACAAACATTTGGCCATCGTTTTTTGAACACCTCCAATGGCCAAACAGTCACGGCCGCACCAGTGTCTAGTTCAAATTCTATCACTTAGCGATCCACATCCAAGGTAAGATAGCACAGTTCCGTGTTTGATCCTTCTTTCCCAAAGGATTCCAAAGTGTTCCCTCCACCATATCCTGAGTCTTTATCAGACCGCAGAGTCGTCTTCTTCCGATGCCGCTCGCACGGCCCTGTTTTCCTGATGACTTCGTCTTTCCCTTTTTCTGATTTGGTTTCTGACTCAGAGCTCATTTTGGCGCGGCATGCCTCCCCTGAATGCTGTTGCTTATAACAACGTTGACGATGTGGGCAGTCGATGTGGGCAGTCTCTGGTAAAATTTTCTAGACTGGTATATCGGTAACACCTTTGTTCTCTTTGATTTTTCTGCTTAGCCTCATGCTCTTTTATCTCATTTGAATGGCGCTGTGCATTCACTTGCATACCCGTAGCACCATCGTCCTTATGATGGCTTTCCATTTGTCTGGCTTGATGTCTTGACTGTTCCAATGCATTTGCGCAATTGATTGCTTCCTGCAAAAACATCTGCCGTCAAAGTCCCTTTTCACGAACTCTTGGTTCACTTCCACCATATATGATATGTTGCAATATTTCTCGGCTACGTCATGAAATTCACAAGTACCAGCAAATTTTCTCAGTCTTGTCACAAAAGACTCCGTCATTCTGCTGTGCATGTCTGAACTTGTGACATTCTAACATTGATTCTTCTTGGATACATAGTGGTTGGTCAACTTCTTTGCTGTGGCCTCATACATATCTTCCCCCTCCTCTTGGGAAGTGTTGCATTCAATTCAATGACCTCTGGCCAGCCATGTGCAGCAATTGGGCCTCCTTACTCCAACAGTCAGTGATTTGCCAGGCTCTCAGCATAATTGCAAATCTGCGCAACCACGCTGTCCACTGTTCTGGTTCTTTACATTAAAATTTGATACCTTTAAATTTGTACCTGTGGTGATAAATGTTATCCACCTTGGTATAACGTATCTTGTTAATCAACTTGTTGTCAATGATTCGTACTCGTTGATTGCTTTATTTGCTGTCACCTATTTATACGAACGACTGGATTCTTACTTTAGTCGCACTGTAACTGCGTTGCTGCTAGCAGTCGTTTTTCAGTTAATAAAAGCCTACGGTTACAGTTACTCGTGTATTAGGTTTCACGACAGTACCCATCAACGGTCTTACAGGTTGTTTTGGTGGCGGAGGGTCTGCTGGAACTCGAGGTAGGCCTACATCACCTGCTTCAGCATTCGCCTCTGCCCTTTTGCAAGTTTAATCATCGTCGCCAGTTGTTATATTCGTACTCAACAATCACTACCTTGTAGTTGTCCAAAAAGCTTCTATTTGCTACCACTGTTGAAAACACGTCTTACTCTTAGCAGCTCCCAACACAACCACGTACACACAAGTGATTCTAATTTGTTCCCCACTAGGGTCACTCCTACACGTGTCATGTAGAACATCGTGCGCATAGGCTATACTACGGTGACTACATACATGCCACAGGTGAGATGTAATCAGGTTTTTTTTGTAATCTGTGTCCCATTGACTCGATTATCTCGTGCTTAGTCTGTAAATGAGGGTTGCATAATGTCCGGTAACTACCGATTTAGACTACCAATTTATAAATATTATTTTAAACACTGAAAATGGGACACGCATTGAATCAATATGACCATTCAGTTGGCCGAGTGGTATAGACTGTCCGCTTTCTGATCGGGACGTTGCTAGTTCGATTCCCGACCGTGTCTAATCGAAGACTTTAAAATTGGTATTCGTTCCTTCCCTGCCTGGCAGTCGGTATCGGGGAAGTGCGGAGAACCGTCATTGAAATAGTGTACCGGGCTATAAGCCGGAGGTATTGACACGATTACTATATTCACGATCACTGTAATCATGTATCATGTTTCACAATTACTATATCCGTACTATCATGTGTCGCGACTGCTGTATTCATGTATCATGTATCATGATTACTATATCCATGTATCTGCTCCAGCCTGTCTTCTTCGTGGTGCAAAACGCCGCCCGGTGATAAGCGCCACTATAATATTCTATATAATAATGATAATAATAATAATAATATGAGAGGAAAGTAAGTAAGAATATCGATCATGTTGCGCGTTGCCACCCAGACATACAGAGTACCACTTTTGCCTACAACAATGAAAATGAACCTAACAGGCCTACGAAAATCAAATACAATGGACTTGCGGATACCGAAGAGACAAAAGCAGAATTAGGCCAAAAACCAGATAGCAATAACGTAACAATGTAACTAAATAAGCAGAAGGTCTAATGACATTAAGATGCAATGGCATAAAAGCGGAAAAAAAGGAGGAATTTGGGGCCGAATGTCCTAATTTGTAGGGCGCCGGCATAAGCAGTTTAGGGAATATCGGGAAACGACTATTTGCTTAGGCAAAGGCTGACTCTACGGTTGTATAAAAGTTCGGAGAGTTTGCGGGAGAAATCAGTTGCTGTGCTGGCTTTTGCATTTCGTGAGTTGGTGCTTTTCGTAGTTGAATTTGAAGGAGCTGATTTCTTTGATTTTGAAGGGAGTGTTATTCCTGTCGCCTCGTCCACAGGACCATACAGCCATGACAACAACACTGTTGCTTTCCTCTCCTTGCGAGAAGGAAAGTCACTCATTAACAAGCGGTGCCTTGATGAGCGGGACCACGAATACACGATGGGCAAAACAAGAGCTCACTTCAAGCAGTTTCAAGATTTTGTAAAGACCGTTCTACTATCGTCTTCAAACCGTTCTGGTGACAGTATTTTTGTTCTGTCTCCGTACCGGCCATCGCAAATTAAATGCCCATTCATTTAAAATTGGAGCTGTCTTTTTGCCAAATTGTGAATCGTTTCAATGTCCAGAAACAGTGGCAGATTATTATTACACTGTCTAAAATGATGTAAACGACGAGCCAGTCTTTTCCGATCCTGTTATTCAAATCATATTTCTCCAACCTTGCTAAATTTATTGACCAACCCTATATAGCAAGGCAAGACCTGTTATTAATTTGATCCTTGCTTGCAAACGGACACTATGGGTAGGGCAACACAAGACGTTTTATGTATTGCATTGTATTGTATTGTAGGTTTAGGTAGGTATAGGTATTATTGATCGTGACGCACAAGGCCCTTGGGCGACAAGCGACACTTTACTTATCATAATAAAAAATAAAACTGAGAACCCTGTCGTTCCAGATACCACCATCTATTCAGCGCCATATCAATACACTTACGTGATCACAAAAAAAAACTGGAACCAGGCGAAAACCGATTGTGCAGGAAGGGCAGCTGTTCTTGCGAAGATAGGGTCTAATGCCACCACGCAGATTGTTGTTCAGAATTCTCCAATTGGGTAAGATCGTCTCTTCTATATGCATCTCGTCGAATATATACTAAGTTACCATTCCTGATTCGATATATGACACTCGCGCTTCTAACTAGTGAGGCTAGTCATGATGGAACTGACCGGTTCTTGCTTTATGGGGAACGTGTCTGTATGACCGAAAAGTGATAGAGATAGAGGTCTACCACTTTCATCATTATTTTCGAGGTGATACCTGTTTAATAAAAGCGTGCCCGTATGACGCCAAACGTGACAAACCTACTATAGTTTTGTTAATTACGGTGAGTCGTGTTAGTTGCGTTGATACTACAGTAACTTTAAATATTCGTTATGTTATCTAAAAAGGTACTCTAATTAAAGCTACAAATTGGTAAAATATCCTATTCAACAGATGCAATAACTCTGGTCCATGTTTCTGTGCGAGGCTCTAAGCCCTCTAACTTGACGGTGACATAGCTAAACTCCCTAAAATTGAGTTATCATAAAGAAGATCACCACAGATTTAACGCCCAGCCATTACGAATTAAAACATTCACAAGCTTTCGGAGCTCCACTCCTCACATCGTGTTATTTATATCATTCCATGGTTCGACAACGAACTGAGAAGTGCCAGTATGAGCTGCAAAATTTAATTACAAATTATGCTGAATTTGCGACTCCTTTCTATGCTTTAGGGTGGAACAACTATGGATAGGGGTGTCTGACTCAGAAGATGAGGGAACTTGGAATTGGTTGGCAGATGGGACGCCTGCGTACGGCCCTAATGCCGCGTATAGTAATTGGTGAGTAGCAATTGTGGAATGTACGAATCAGTTTGTGAGATACCTTTTGTATTCTGCCGCAAGGTGGCCTGAAAACTGTAAGCTCTTGTTGGTGGAAATATGACCTTGGAATTTCATTCTTTGCCTACTCGTCCGGAACAACGGAACGTTGAAAGGTGTCAATTGGCATATAATATCTGTGCAACGAATTTATACATTACCTCACAACCCTACAAACAATGTCGGATAATTGTCATCTGTCTCCAAGAAACCCTCCTTGTCGCACGCTACTTCCTTAAACTGCCAGGATATTTAGTTCTACGACAGAACCGAAAAGTCCAATCGGATGGGGCCGCAACCTTTATCATAGGCACTATTCCTCACTAAATGTGGAATCTCACAACCGAACCTGGAAGTATTTAACAGTAGACCTAGATCTGAAGAAAATATGCGGCGTGCATATCAGGCCAGAGTGCACTGTCAGATACACAGACCTGACCTTTCTTGACCACCTGAGTTCCAGGACGATTGTCATCGGTGACTTCAAAGCGCACCACGTCAATTGGGGCAACATGAAAAATCATCGGAGAACTACCATAAAACATTTGGCTTTGATAAAATGGCTTTGTCCTTTCAGCCCCCACACGAATGGGCATCAGCCTCACTAAGGCCCTTATGCACCAAGGAAATCGAACTCGAACTCGTGTTCGAACCAAGGTTCAATTCACGATTTCAATGCACCAAGCCTCGACGGCCTTTGAACAGCGGTTCAAAGCAGCGCGCAGGACGAAAGATTTAAACCAGCGCGATAGGTAGGTTGTAGCTCGTTAATATCGTGCAATCGAGGTATTGAAATCTGAGGTCTGAGATCTCAGGTGATGTACCGTACCGCTATAACATACCGGTACGAGTTTCTTCTGGGAAGCACGCGCAACGTTACTGTTGATTAGCTAGGCTTTCCTGGTGTGCCAAAACTGATAGCCTGCGCAGCTAACTCGGCTGTCTGCATACATTGTACCGGCAGCCTACGGAGCCAAGCGACAGGCTTGAGCTGGACTGCGTTTACGAAACTATCTGTTGATGTAGCTTCACAAAATAAAAACGAATCATCGGTACAGAACCGGCAAGTAAAGAGGGCGGAAATGACATATGAAGGTTCTGGTGGGCTGCTCTTGATGTATTTTGTAGGTGGGGTTCCTGGGAACGAGCTGGGAGACACGGTAGCAAAGCAGTTGGCTACCAAACCACCCATCCACTTCGACCCTACTGGACTTCCTAAGAGAGACGCCAGGAGTCTAATCCGAACAATACGTCATCAATTATTGGAACGAAGCCTATACAAGTCCAACGGAAAGTGAGCATTCTACAAGCAATTTCAACCGCGAGCTTCTCTCACTCCCTCAAGCCTCAAACCGATGCCAAGAAAGAACACTTTTCCGATTAAGATCAAGCCACTGCCGGTTGAACAACCGCCTATATCGCATTAACTGCTCTGATGGCCTCTCTGCACAACGTGTAAATTCCCTTGAGACAGTTCCGCATTTTCTAATACAGTGTCGTCGATTCACTCGTCTTAGGTGAACATTGATTAGAGCTTGCACTGATGCTAATGTCCAAATTTTATTTTCAAAGCTTTAAGCTTGCAAACTGTACCCGTACTCTGGGCTCTCTGTTATTATATTACAAAATCCGAGAAAATGTTATTGGCCCAATATTTCATTTTCTATTTCCGCGATCTCAGCTATAACCGAATCAGTTTATCTAATTATTTACTTTGCCTCCCATCGCTATTACTATCCATTACTATGTTGGTTAGGTGAGAGTGTGTTGAGACAATTGGCAAGTTGAAACAGAGCCCGTCACAGTGACAATTATTACCCTGATCACAATTTCTCTGATCAATGAAGTGAAGACAAGAGGAAGAGGTGCGAATGTGGTGACCGAATTTCTAGTTTTAGTGGGCTATTTCGGCCTAAATCAACATTGGAGGTTTTTACGACATTCGATCATTACTTCCCAGTGTTATTTCGCCTTACTTTAAAGTAACCAGGGTTACGAGGCATTGATAAAAACAGTTTAAACTGTCTGGTTTTGACTGCCCTGCTGTACAGGTCTGTGGTGAAATGTTTGTTAGCTTTAGTGATGTCATGAAGGGTTAATTTGATACAGTGCGTGAAGGGGCATATCGAGACATCAAAATTTTCCTTTCCAAGCAAAGAGGAAATGGCGAAACATCCGAAAAGAAACATTTTCATTAGGCTTCCAGCACCTACGTGTCTTTGGGGCGCAGCCCGATGCCCTGCAAAAATGAACTTTGTTGTGTACCTGTTACCGTACGATCCAGTCAGTCCATTTTGTTAAATCAGTGTTTTGCTTTACAAATCGTTTGCCTTTATTTTGAGAATATTTGCCCTTTGCAATAAATGCCACCTTATGGCTCGTTTCGATTTCTTTACGGTTAAGTAATATCACCTTTTCAACTTGCTCCCGCCAAATCTCATCTTACCCCTTAGTCAGGGCATGTTGGGACAAAGGAACACAGTGGCTTTGAAGTGGACATTTTCCCAGATGCATTACGTTATTCAGAGGCTTTGCATCGTTGCAGATACAGCGGATCAAGGGGTAACTTTCGCTCCTTATCTGTAGGAATTGCTTTATTGGTTTGAATATTATACTAAGAATGTAAAAGAGTGTCTTAAAATGCCCCAGTCTCCCCCTTCATGTAAATGCTCGAGACTATCTTGTTCGTGATTGAAAACACCATCCGGTGGTAAGCGCTACTGAAAATAATAAATCTATAGGCCTACGTATATAAAATTAACAACGTCATCATATGAAAATTCTCATGCTGGACATATGAGTTGCTTAACAAATCTAAAGTTCAGTATAAAGTTTTATTTAGGCTTGCATTGTGAGCTGTTTTTCAGGGGTGGAAATAATCCGGACAACTACCAGTCAAACGAAGATTGTGCCAGTATTATCAATGATCGTAGGTTCGCAGCTTTCAGTCAATGGAATGATGCTCCTTGTGAGAATGATTTTTCATTTATATGCCAGAAACGTAAGTTTTTGATTCCTTCGTGCAAATTACAAAATGGATCTACAGTACAAACAAAACATGGCACAATACCGATCGCTTTCTAAAACCGGGCTGTCTCAACTATCGTAGGTGGTCTACTAGACTGCTGCACTGACAGACGTTGACGTTGCCCGATCATGAACTTTAGTTTCTGCGTCGAAAGTACTGTATATGTGCTGGCATCCATTCGCGTATCGAGGTAGGCCCATAGCTGGTCTGGTTTTGCTCATCCTAGGTCACCGAAGTAAATGTGAACGATAGGAAATTGATACACTTAATACCTATAAAGTTTTGTGACCCATACCGCCACGATTTGTGTTTCGTGCAAGATAGTGAAATTAGCGACTCTTGAGAGGAGGCCTCTGACAAGAGAAACAAAAGGGATTTACCAATTACTATTTACAGACTGTGATACCCTGATCCTGTGCATTTATCTTGGGTATTTATCCAACACCGTTCATGATGTGATAGTGCTGTTGTACCCGGGATGCCTTTCCTGATGATCAAACCTTTCACGTGGCTGGAGAATTTCAATTTTGCCTGTAATTACACACATCTGCGGTCCAAACGATGTGCATTCACCGTTCTGTTGGCAAGTTGGTACTCCTTGTGATCGGGACGTCCCATGCTCATGTTCCGAACAAGTGTATCGAAAAATGCGAAAATACCAATGTGTTCCCAATTTTCATGCTGGCCAGTCAGAAACTGCTAAAACTGAGGTATCGTGGTTAAGATGGTTAGCGTATCCGGGCATATTGAAACGTATACGCAATGACCTTACATACATGTAGTTGAAGTGGTTGAAAACATCATAAATTGAAAACAACAAAAACCGAGTAGCCCTACATTGTTGTATTGTGAACAATCGCCCTTTGCCTTAGTAAGTGCTGAAGAATGTCCTGGCAACACACCTGGGATACCTATTTCCAGATTTTATTGTTAACGCGTATTTTAGTCGCGATAAAATGTATCTGCATCAAAATACCGTAGGAGAGGAGGAGTACTATTGTTTTTCTCAGATGGAAAAATCCTTGCAGGCTAAATATTCAATTTATCAAATACTGCTACGAATCTCTGTTCAAAATCGTGCCAGTTATACAATTTTCTGCTATACTACCGCTACTCACAAATTCTACTTATGAGTCAACGGCTAATATTATGTGGCGAGAATCACTCTATGTAGGACTTTTGAAATTTTATTTACCGGAGCAAAATAGTCAATAACACAACTCGTTCGGCATCCAGGCACGTGATCGAACCGCTAATCTGATATTATCGGTAGACCACTATATGCGAATTATGCGGTATAGAATATAACCAAGCTAATTCGTTCTGGACTGGACTTTAAATCTGTGGTCACTTATTATAGCTATTATTATTTGGGTCGTCCACATCCGCCATGGGGCTCACCATTTTTCAATTATTTCAATTATTTCAATTATGGATACGGTTTGCCGATGTCTACAAGAAATGAACAGTTGCTCTATAGTCTAGTCTAGAATCTAATACTGCTACGAATTGTTAACATATCAATATAAATTCAGGTATGTGTCATATCGACTAATATTGCGTCTGGTAAGACTCCATCTCTGTAGGTCGTTTGGCGTTTTATTTACCGCAGCAGAATAGTCACCCAGACAGGCACCCAGACACGTAATGGTGTTAGTAGAAAAGCACATTTACCCACCAAAAACAGCTATATTTCACCAAGTACCGGTTTGGTATCCATCCAATTTTTACACCAACGCTGAAGAATTAACTGACGAGCAACTATGTCAATTGTCGTTCCTTTGCGTTGCGTTTTCTGGTATAGGGAACAGAAAATATAACTCATATTAATATTATAATAATATTAATATTAATGAGAAGAATAAGAATAAGAATGATAACAAACGCGAGAAAATATTCAAATGTTCTCTTCCGGGAAGTCTAATAATAATAAGGTACGTGTGTAAAAACTAAAAACTAATGAAGATATACTAAATACTGACTAAAAAACTAATGAAGATAAACTAAGATGTATTTCTTATGTTTTAGGTTTGGAATTTCTTGTCAATCAATATCGACTCTATTTCTCCTCTGACACAAAAACTTGGGTTGAAGCCAAAACAGATTGTGATAGTAGGGACATGCATCTGATAAAGATTGATTCGGCTTCACTAACTGCAAAGATTATGGAGAAGTATGAACTGATGTACTGTATATATGTTGAAAAGAATTTGTTGTCTGTTCCATATATGTCAATGTGTCAACGTGTAGAATCTGGCAATGTAGCAAACAGTTATGTAAATTACACGATTCAAATAGAAAACCGTCCTCGTTAGGTAATTTTCAAAGGGCCTAGCATTACACAATCTCCTGATTCTACAGATTGACTGTAAATAGTAGGTCTATGAGCAGCACACCCTCCCTTGCGTTTTACTGGATGCTCATATAATGCACAATTTGAATATGGTGGCGGTATGAATAATAATTCCACTTCATACCTACGCTTGTGATCGTCCACGCGTTAATCATGTCTATGTCTCGGAACCAGTCACCAATTGCAGATAAATTACTTTTCAACGTTACAATATCGACGACGCTATTGTTTTAATTTATATGAATCGCATGAATTTCGTGATTTGCTGCAGTTCAAACGACGAAAGGTGGATCGGAGCTAGCGATGAAGATGAAGAGGGCTGGTGGAAATGGTTGGATGGTACTCCGGCAAATGAGAATTCGCCTTTTTACAACAACTGGTAAAACATTAAAGTACTCGTTCTACAGTACCAGCAGTGAGAAAAATAATTGTTTCGTTTGAAGTATGCTAGCTAAAACCAATTGAATCGGTGTTTTCCCTTCCTTGAACAAGGAAATGTTGCCTGTGCCCACAAAACGATCTGGTATAGTATCTTGGAAGGTTGGAAGTGTCAGGTAGTGGCTTTCTGTGTGATTAATGAAGATGAGAATAATATTTATCGTATTTATTCAGAATGTATAAGTCATGGGTCCAGTTCAATATCGCCTTTTCTCAGTCCAATAGCCGTTACATGGCTGGTTCGAACATAACTTCAGAGAGCATAATTGCTTAATTAACATTGGATTTCAATAGTCAGCAGGTATACATATTACAGTTAGTCAACAGCTCATGTCCCAGTAGTAGTGTGCACACTACTACTGGGACATGAGCTGTTGACTAACTGTAATATGTATACCTGCTGAACGGATCATAGACAAGAGTAATGAAGCGATGGCGACTCGTGTACTCACCTATAAATCCAACCTATCATGTTTGGAACGAATAATCCTTTACGAGGAAGTAGATTCTTCTATGCTTCACTTCAAATTTTCCAGGAAATCAGTGGAGCCAAGCGGAGAAAGAAATGAGAACTGTGCAGCCGTTGATTCCGACGGAAAATGGCGTGACTATAGCTGCTCTCTAACACGGAAATACATATGTCAAAGTAAGATATAATAACATATTTAAATCACATATCGTTAACAATATATTATTAGATTTACTAAAAACGTCCGTACATTTCAGAACGTGTGCTATTCACGGATCTGTATCAACTCTACTTTTCTAATTTCGCAACAACTTGGACTGAAGCAAAGACAGAATGTGAAAATGCGGGATATCATCTCATACGCATCGATTCGGAATCGTTAACGACGTTCATCACTACTAAGTATGGAAAATATTTGATTAACTTGAAAAATGAAAAGCTTCTTAGAGGTACGAAATTTAAACATAGCAGTTCATATCACATCCCCAGTCTTTTCAAAATAATTTTGTTAATTGAAACCATCCTAATTTGCGTTGACAATCTCTTCGATGGTACATGACCCGTCCCCTTGTCTCCCGTGAGGCTTTAACACTTCTCTTTCCCTCCTCTCATTGAGACCTTAAAAATGCCCTGTTTATTTACATCTACCTTGACTACGTGATGTATCCAGACCGTTTGAATATCAAGTCTCATCCAAAGTCAAACGTTGTTTTTATGCTGTCGTACCTCGATCTCGCATTTTATTTACCACTCGAAAAATGTTTTCAGCAATCCATAAAGATCCTCTGCTCGCCCATCACCAAAGTAATGTTATTTACAAATTTACCTTCTGCTGTGATAGTAACTAGGTGAACAGAACTTCTCAAGGATTGCTTTGCAGAATCAAACATCATGTCCCTAAAATAATTCCTCACTTGCCGCTTTGTGATGTTAGTCATACTGACTCTCGTGCCTCAGTCAACCTTTCACTTGACGAAATAAAAGCACAATTCTCAGCTATTGGTCAACATTTAACCTCTAACCGCTAACCGTTCTTGTGTCCTACAATATAACGATGACAAGTTCAATGTCATTGCTCAAGGGCGTTTCTCGTTCCATCAGAAAACCGTAGAATCACCTTTCTCAACCTCCACAGTTCAAGTCATTGTCGACAGAAAGAAATTATATCCCCTCTAGACATTTCGCATTAGTTGTCAAAAGTGACTTGTTTACATTCCCTCGTTTATCGTTTCGTCCCCTGTTGAGCTATGCCCACTTAGCCTAGTCTGGCTCACTAGTTGCATTACTAATTATCCCAGTTTACTGTCTTCTTTTCCCGGTTCTCTGGTTTTCGAGTTTTCAATATGTCATCCTGTTGTTATTGCCTTTCTATTTTTACATTTCCATATTATTTTGTGACATCATAATTTCGTATATTCGAATTTTCATTTGCTCTAATTTTACAATTCATTCCGTCGTATATTCCTAAAGAGTGATGGACGAAACGAAATGAAATGTGATACTGCAAACATATTCATTAATACTGTCATTAAATATCGAAATGCACAGAATAGTAATGCAGCTGTAATGTATCTATGGGTCTGTTTTCCCTTGGCATGCTCCAAACACCCATGGGCGGTGAAATTGTTTAAGCAATATCTGAGTATCTGCATGATCGTAGAAGTCCACTCACGATGTCACTCCAAGTGGGATATATAGATTTATTTGAGAAGATTGCTACTTGAAAATTCCAGATTTTCAAATACAACAAGCATATAGCCAAAGTCCACGCAACAAATAACTTTCAATTGACACCTCTGAAATTGCACAGTTATCATTTGAAATAAAACAATATCACGCTGTTTACCATACGAAAATGCCGGTTTTATGCAAGTGGTTTGGTCACTAGCTTGAATATTCCAGCAGTGACTGATCTCATCGTCAGAATCGTTTACACTTCCAGTTCGAATGAGCCGAGATGGATTGGAGCGTCAGTTGTTGGAGAGGAAGGGAAATGGATATGGTTGGACGGAGATGCAGCCTTAAACGATGCCGCAGAATATGCTAACTGGTGAGGGGAGAGTTTTTATTTTATCATCATTCTGATGGATGCAGCGACTAGATTAGGTATATTCTACACTTAGTAGGCCAGCAGTAGGCCTAATTTCTGTGAATATTCCTCTGGTCATGGGAGCTGATCACGTGTGGTTTAGTCTTGGAATTTGAGTATGTTGACATACGATTTGTAGGCCTATGATAAGTGTGGTATTTTGGCATATATAACAAATTCGGCAATGACTGCATACATTAGGTATTAGCATTATATAATCCGCCTACGCAACCACACTGGTACAATTACCCTCCCAAGCCTCCTACACTTCTTAACCCAAATATTACACTGCCTTACGCTCTAGAACTCCACCTCTACAATATATTATCGAGATTTTTCTCTTTTCAAAATCGCACATATATGTACATGAAAGTATGGCAATAAAATTGTAAGCGGAATCCCTTCATGAATCTTAAGTGCCCCATTACCCAGCACAAAATCCTCCATAAAATAGTAACCTATAAAATAATATTTGAGGAATGTGGGAGAACCAAACAACGCAGCGGGTGACGAGAACTGTGCCGTTGTTAAAAGTGACGGGATGTGGAGTAATCATAAGTGCTCGAACTCGAATAAGTTCATATGTCAAAAAAGTAAGGTTGAAAATGGATATAGTATTTGAAGACTTTCTTTGTGGTACAGAACTTGAATATACTAAGAAGCACAACATTCATGGCTACAAAATTTTATTTAATCGAAAACTTTTATGCCTATTCCTATGGTTACTTAATTGTTTACATTTGTTTTGTAACGTCACAATTAATATATATTCAATATTCTTGCACTGATTTCTCCCTTTATTCCGCCGTTAATCTTGATGAGAGGTGGACGAAAAAAATTTTGTACCCATGAATATTGTGCTGCTTAGGATATAGTATTGCTATCTAAAATAATATGGCTGATGGGGTCTGATCATATTTATAAAACATGCGTTACTCGGTAAGCGATCTCCTGGTCGCGTTGTAGTCCACGAACAGTACGATCGTAGAAGCTATACCTAAGCTTCAGTAATCCGTTGCTCTAAAGGGGTTTACAGAGAAAGCAAAAACAGTTACGTGCGTTTGATCCTTCGACCTGTTGCGGTTAAGTGGCAATGCCTGATTTACCCAGATATAACAAAAGAAAAAAGATTATATGCTTTGAACTCGTTAAGATTTGATATCACCCACTGTAAATTATATTCCGTTGTACCAACACAAAATCACAACGCCAAATTTGGCCGAAAATACAACGTCACATTACGTTTAAAATGGCGTTGTCGAATATTGCGTTGTCGATTATTGCGTTGTTCGATATTGCGTTGCGGTTTCAAAAAGACGCCTTTTGGTATAGACAGCCACAATTTATTATACACAGATGTATTCACAGGCTATAAGCAACAAAATACGCACATAAATGTATCACACATTACACCCAACATGTGGGTATCAGGCTATTATTATGTAATAACAATACCATGATACGCGGGTGATCCCTATAAATATATACAATAGCACAAATTACCGAAAAACCCGAACGCAAAGAAAATGAATTATATACAGTGTTGAGACTACCATACATTCGCGTGATACTGCGACAAGCTCCACCTATATATATGTCAAGGCAATTTTCTTAGCAAGGTGACTGGAACTATACAAGATATAGATTGCCACAATATCACAGGAAGATGGGTCAGGTACCAAGCCATGGAGTAAGGAGGTTAGAGTCAACCAAAATTGTTTCTATGGCTCTGAGACAGTACAGCATATAAAGGCAATAAAATTGGAGCATGATAATGGGAGTGTCAATGGGTTAAAGTCTGTCTGTCCACAATAAGGGGGGGGAGGGCAATTTGAATTAATTGGGATTCTGACTACGAATCGAATCACCACTGAATATTCAATGCGGCTTTCCCATCCCTAATTCACATAAAGGTAATTATATTGTCGGATGAATTTATCCAGAATGGGAGAAAGATTGTATGATTGGTTGTCTTTAACAACCATCTCCTGCAAAAATTCAAGTATCTGAAAGCCAGCACCAGGATAATCAATATTCCAGGCGTAATAACAGGACAGCAAGTCTATCAGCATATCAAAAACACCCGCGTTATCAGAACAAGGGAAGACCTTTTTATCTGCCAAAATCCAGCCCTGGTAAGGTCCGTTCTCATGTTGCGCTAATAACAAGTGTGGTGGATCCAATTTCTTGCATTCACTTTTCAAATCCAAACTGAGAGCCTGAAAAGCAAGTTTAAGTTTGAATCCAGCAGTTTCACATGATAGCAATTGTTGGATTTGCACAGTCGACCAAAGAACCCCGGACATTATTCCCAATCAGATTAGATTCGTACTAGGCCTATTTTATTTACAGCCAGCTAAATTTAGTGGCCGGTATGACATACAGAAATGATCTAGGCATACCTGCTTCACAGTGGGTTAGGGCTTAGGGATGGGCCTTTTCATATATATATATATTTTGATTCGAATACGTTTTTGATTGGATTGAATATCGCGTGGTAAATTTACTTATTTGAATCGAATAATTTTCCGCATCTTTTTAGTTAAATCAAATCAAATACTTCATCACAATGCCTACGGTAGATTGCTTCTTCAGCCCATCAATGTACTGCGTGGCCTATAGCCATTGGCAACTGACCTGATCATAATACTGAAGCATATACGGCAAACAGTTGTCTCTCATACAAAAAAGACGAATGAGCTTCGAGCAAATATTCGGTTCAGATAAATTTGCATCCGGATCGAATCAAGTACGACTCTCTTCTGTTACGTGTATGGCATACTGTTATTGTTGTTTGTATTTGTTGTGTATTCGTTCATGCACGCGCCCCTGCACATTGCTGTGCTGGACCCACATCAGTGGTGTTTCTTTCATGTTCGTTTGACCGCTTGAGGTCGTATGTTTCTCTGGCATGCCAGAGAGTCGAGTACGTCCGAGTTAGCAGCTCGGGGTTAACAAAATCATAATAAAGAGTTCTTCATAATATGTAGTTTGAGCCGTCTACGTAGGACGTAACATGGTGTCAGAAGTTTGAAAGAACCTTGAGCCTATTAGTTACTGCTCATAAGTCTCCGTTGCCGCACGATTATGGATCTAACGACTGTTATTCCTCGTCCCCTACCGCTGTGTGTCTCCGGAAGTCTCTCCTCACATTGGAAAAACTGGATACGTCATTATCGCAGCTACGAGGTAGCTACCAAGCTGAGTGCTGAGACTGACGAAGTGAGAATTGCTGCGTTAAGAGCCACCGTTGGGCCTGATGGTCTAGATCTTATTGAGGGGCTATCATTAACGGAGGATGAGATGAAAAAATTCGACGCTGTTGTTGAGAAACTAGCAGAGCGCTGTATCGGAAAGATCAATGTCATCTATGAAAGATACTGTTTTTTCACGTGCGATCAACAAGTAGGAGAATCGTTTGATGTATTTTATGAACGTCTACGGAAACTGGCAAAGACTTGCCAATTTGGAGAATTGGAGAATGAGCTGGTTAGAGATAGAATTGTGTGTGGACTTTATGATATGGCACTGAAAAATAAGTTGCTGCAAGATGCGAAGCTCACTCTTTCATCGTGTGCTGCGGCATGCAAACTGGCTGAATCAACCTCAGCGCAGCTTGAGAAGATGACTCTGAAAGATAGGCCTGCAGATACTACTGCTGAAGTATACTCAACTAGTTGGCAAAAGAAAAGACGGCAGTATCCGTCATTCACTGATGAACCATTGCCACAAAGGCATCGAGACGATATGATTTCAAGGCCTGGTATGACAAATCTGAAGGTATGCAAGTTTTGTGGCGTGAGACATCTTTTTCAGAAACGTAAATGCCCAGCATATGGTAGCGTTTGTGCTCGCTGTAAAGGAAGAAATCATTTTCCTTCGCAATGTTTCCGGCGTGTGTCTTTGTTATCACACGAACAGGCCGTGGGCACCGAGACCTCGGATGACCGCGAGGTTCTAACACTTGAACATGTCAGTGCTACTGATGCGGTTTATTCCAATAAGGTATTTGCGAAGTTGTGTTTGGCAGGCACACTAGTTAGGTTCCAAATCGATTGTGGCGCCACTGTCAATGTTCTCTCAAAGAAGGACTACTGTGATATTTCCAATAATGCCACAGCTCTGAAATTGGCACCCACTTCTGTAAGACTGGTGGTGTACAACAAAGAAGTTGTAAATCCTATGGGATCGGTGAAATGTGAAGCCAAGAACCCGAAAAATGGAGAATCATATACTCTCGAGTTCATGGTGGTTGAGAAACCTTGTATCTCAATCATTGGATGTGTGGATGCTCAGAAAATGAATTTAATCACCATCAATTTTGCAAACATCCAATCTCTAGAGTCAAGCGTACAAAAACCGATCAAGCCAAATATTAATCTAGCATTGTTTTCAAAGCTGACACTGCCTCAAATACATCAAGAATACTCTGATGTCTTTGAGGGTACTGGCAAATTTCAAGGTAAACTATCCTTGGAGGTCGATGAAAGCGTCAGACCGGTTCAAAGGCCGGTAAGAAAAATTCCATTACAACTTGAAAGTAAAGTAAAGGATAAGTTGAACGAACTTGTGGATGAAGGCATTATAGCACCTGTAGACTGCCACACTCCTTGGATATCGAATCTTGTTACAGTCACTAAAAAATCTGGAGATCTTCGTCTGTGTCTAGATCCCAAACCTCTCAACGAGGCTTTAAAGCGCAATAATTATCCCATGCCTACACTTGATGATGTTTTGCCGTATCTTCACAATGCAAAGGTGTTCACGCTATGCGACGTCAAAAATGGATTCTGGCATGTGGAACTGGATGAGGACAGTAGCTATTTGACAACTTTTGGAACTCCATACGGTCGATACCGCTGGCTACGGTTGCCTTTTGGGTTGAAGCCCTCACCGGAAGAGTTTGTACGGCGATTAACAACTGCACTAGAAGGCCTGGAGGGAGTGAGACCTGTTGCTGATGATATTTTGGTTTATGGTGTCGGCGATACTATTGAAGAGGCTACTCAAGATAACGAGAGGAAATTCTATGCTCTTTTGCAAAGGTGTCGTCAAGCAGGCATTAAATTGAATAAAGACAAGCTGATATACATGAAGCCAGAAGTGCCTTATTTGGGCCATGTGATTTCGAAAGATGGATTGAAACCTGCTGTGAGCAAAGTAGAAGGTATTCTGGAGATGCCTCCTCCGACAGACAAGCATGGAGTTCAACGTCTGCTGGCAATGACGAACTTTCTTCACAGATTTGCTCCGAAGCTCTCTACAATTACGGCACCGATGCGTGAACTCTTAAAAAAGGACAATGCATTTGTATGGGATGATGCAGTCCATGGGGTGAGTTTTAGAAAAATGAAAGAGGTACTGGTAAATGCTCCTGTCTTGCGGTATTTTGATAAGAATGCCCCTACAGTACTTCAGTGTGATGCCTCTTCAAAGGGGCTTGGAGCTTGCTTGATGCAAAATGATCACCCGGTGTCATATGTGTCACGTGCTTTAACGTCTGCAGAATGCAATTATGCACAAATTGAAAAGGAGCTACTAGCTATACTGTTCGGTATGGAAAAGTTTGAGTTATATGCTTATGGGCGATCCATCTTAGTTGAGAGTGACCATAAGCCTCTCGAAGTGATCACTAAAAAAAGCCTTTTAAACACACCCAAACGATTACAGCGCATGCTCCTGAGATTACAAAAGTATGATTTCCAGGTTGTTTATAAGCCGGGTGCCCAAATGTTTATTGCAGATACGCTCAGTCGAGCGTATGTTCCTAAGTTGCCTTCTACCCGTGGGGTTGAAGATGTGTTTTCTGCTGCTCATAGCATAGAATCTGTCAATGTGCTTGAGGACATACCTGTCACTAATTCTACCCTTGAGATGGTACGCAAGGCCACTATCAGTGACCAAATATTTTGCATGCTAGCGTCACTCATCAAAAATGGGTGGCCGGATGATATTAAGCTTGTGCCAAAACCTCTCCATCAATATTATGGATTCAAGGAGGAGTTGATCTTCCAGGATGGGATCATCTTGAAATGTGACCGGATAATAGTACCCTTGTCGGCTAGGCCAGAAATACTGAAACGCTTACATGGCAGTCACATCGGTATCCAAGGCTGCATTCGCCGTGCCCGTGAGTGTTTGTATTGGCCAGGCATGACCAGCGATATAAAAGGACACATTACAGCTTGTCCTACCTGCGCTTCTCTACTACCCGGTCAACAAAAAGAGCCATTAATATCATTCCCTGTTCCCACACGACCATGGGAAATCCTGAGTACAGATTTATTCGAATTTGGAGGTCGGAACTACCTGGTTACTGTGGATCATTATTCTGATTACTTTGAAATTGACCGAGTGAATTCTCAAACGTCTACGGAAGTGATTAGATTTTTGAAACAGCACATGGCAAGACATGGTATATGTGACAAATTAATATCTGATAATGGCCCATGCTACTCTTCTGCTGAATTTCGTGATTTCTCCAGACAATATCAATTTCAGCATGTGACCAGTTCTGCCCACTATCCACAATCAAATGGAAAGGCAGAATCTGCTGTAAAAATTGCAAAGAATTTGATGAAGAAAGCTACTGCAGATCACCAGGATATACATCTGGTTTTATTAGACTGGAGAAACACCCCTGGCCAATTAATCGTGGGGTCCCCTGTCCAGCGCCTCTTTGGGAGGCGTACAAAGACGCTGCTTCCACAGACCGTGAAGCTTTTGAAACCCAAGCTCGTTGCAAATGTGATTCCCTGTCTTCGTAGACGAAAAGAGAAACAGGCTACGTATTACAACCAGGGGTCTAAAGAGCTATGTTCACTGTACCCGGGTCAATCTGTTCGATTTAAATTGAGTCCAACTAGCTTGTGGCAAAATGCGACGGTGGTAAGACGGGTTAATATCCGATCGTATCTGATCCGAACACCGCAGGGTGCTGAGTATCGGAGAAACCGGCGCCATCTGCGTGTCACAAAATGGCCTGATTGGCCTTACGTACGGGAACCGGAAATACTTGGAAATGACTCAGAGTCTAATTCTGTCGCTGGTGCAAGGTCGGAGTCTTTGGCTGTGTCCAGACCTCGGCGTACGGTTCGCCCTCCTGCTTATCTGAACGATTATGTTAGGGAGTGAATTCGTTTATTATGTGTATTTTGTACCCATCTTTTGAAAGGGGAATGTTACGTGTATGGCATACTGTTATTGTTGTTTGTATTTGTTGTGTATTCGTTCATGCACGCGCCCCTGCACATTGCTGTGCTGGACCCACATCAGTGGTGTTTCTTTCATGTTCGTTTGACCGCTTGAGGTCGTATGCTTCTCTGGCATGCCAGAGAGTCGAGTACGTCCGAGTTAGCAGCTCGGTGTTAAGAAAATCATAATAAAGAGTTCTTCATAATATGTAGTTGAGCCGTCTACGTAGGACGTAACATCTTCCACAGGGATAATTCGAATCACCAGATACCAGATGAGATCGAATTAGGTAATGGCCAGATCCATCTGGATATTCAATTCAAAACGCCCATCCCTACTTAGATTTCAAATGCAAATGGGGCTTAATAACTGCCTTTTAAGGGGCACTGCTCAAACGTATTGTCACCTGCTGGATGATGAGAGCTTGATGATGTATTTTTTCCCCGTGATGCAACCTTTTTGTCATACAGCCTTAACTGTAACTCCAGTACAATTTCCAGCTGGCCTTGCTCGGTACCCTGAGAACAAGTTTTATCAATTACTTTTACACACCTTGACAATATAGGACCGTGGACTGTTGCTTCAGACATCACAGTTCGTCTGTCGCAACATTAACATTTTATAAGTATAAACAAGCTCAGCAGCTGTTGGGCAAAGTCACCACACAAACCTCTTAAGTCGACTCAGTATGCCTTTTCTGGAGGGCAATAAATCTATGTTTTTTTTCAACTTGCTTGCCGCCTGGTCACTATACAATCAAATCCTTACCATAAGAAATAATGAATGTGACTATAGAAGCAGTATGTTTACAATCTGTCCCTTACTTCAACGACAGAGTCCTGGTTAAACATCTTCTTCAGGTTGTGAAGCACCTTGGTATACTCGACATGCATATTTGCAAATGTTAACGATGGCAGAAGTAGATGAAACTCATCTCTGATCTGAGAACAACCAATATCTGAGCAGAGTGATTCACTGACATGACAAATAACTATCTGGATCAACGAGATATTTTGCAATTTTTATGCCCTGATCTATTCTTTCACTTTGCTAAGGGGGTCATGATACACAACCTACACTATAATGGTTGTCAATAACAATAACTCACCAGTTTTAGTTTGCCCAAGGTTGGGAATTTCACGATAGTTTCAGATATTCTACTGCAATCACCACTTGTGAGCTGTTCTCGTCTGACTTGGTGCAAATGAATAAACAACTCCTTTACTCTGCCCCAATTCATTGGCCTATGGACAAATTCCTCCTGAAGGCATTTCCTTGCCTCGTCAACGGACAGGTTTGTTCCTTCTGCAAACAAGTGATAGGCTTAAGTGCTCAACTAATTCACTAACCCAAACTCAACTTGCCATCTTACGAGAGCATGCATATGCGATACTGGTGGCTCTTGAATTTGCTTCTTATCTCTCATTGAATCTCATCTGTCTCACTACGCCAGAAATTCTTGTTATGAACCAGCTCTGTATGAACAGAAAGATGAAATCAATAAACAGCACCACAAGTTATAAAAATTGTCTTTCACTAACCCAAGGCTTCCTAAATTCACTTCTTCTGGTTTTATCCAACAAACATGGATATCGTTCAACCAGTTTCCGGCCAAACATTGCGTACCGAGCTTTGCTATTGATGTCGCCATGACTGCGGATGTGAAAAGCACACTCTTGATAAAATTTATCCATCATCATCAAAACTGAACCATCCTCTAAGGCACGCTCGAGCTTATCACTGAATTTTGGAAGAGGTGGAACTCTATGGGTTTTTTTAAGTCTCAACACATTATTGTCATATTTTTCTGGAACTGGAGAAGCAGATAATACCTAGAACAGACGAGATTAAAACAGCCATGAAATAAGTTAGCACCACTAAGCAGACCCAGGTTATTTATATGTTATCCTACAATATGAATATAAAGCCGTTTACACATCATACATTACATACACAAAAAGCATGATCCCATTGACAAACCAAATTGAAAAGAATATACCTAATACCTACCTTGCAGCATCTCGATGGCGCGCCCGCTGATACCATTGTCCTTCAAAAACAGAATAAAATTTTCTTCCACCATCGCAGCTCTGAAACGTTCTCACACCCTCCCTGACTCGATTTGAATGGAATATGCTCAATTAGTAGAAGTACAGCGAACTCTCCGCGTACAATTGCGGTGCGCGAACACGAAGTATCAGTTTTGCAGTCACATGCTGAGCGGCGCGCGAAAACGCAACGAGCAGCAGACCTTACAAATCGCAGCGGGGCGTGACGATCGAGTCAGAGATGTTGTGCCCGCCGCACAGACTCAAAAATGCACGCAGAATCATTATGCGAGGAAAGCAGGGATGTCCTTGGAGGAAAGTACCCACAACAGGAATCTAAAGCATGTTGCGTGTTTCAACGCAGTCTCACAGAGAACCATCACCTCTAATGTGAAGTGCGAAACACGTTTTGTTACCGATTGACCGTGTTAGATAGCCGATAGGCCTACGTTTCTACAGAAAAACGTCCTATCGGCGTGGGCGACACCAGCAAAGCTTTTCCTCGTTGCCAGCATCCAAGTGTGTAGCTCTTGATGTCGATGAGATGTGGCACAAATATTAATGCCAAACCTACCGGCTCCGGATCGTCTGCATATCGGCAAGGCAGTCAAATTTATGTGCGATTTGGACCTAAGCGCAAAGAATCAGCAAGCTCGCAGCTAAAGACCGACGGTGCGATGCATGCGCGTTAAATCATCTCGTCGACGCTCGAATCTCGAGAGAAGACGCAATTCGCACAGATGTTGGCATCACGATGCGTTGTGCTCTCGATTTCAGAGGAGAGTTACGTTGTAAAGTGATAAAGTGTTGCAGCGACGCCAAATTCGAGAGATTGCGTTGTAATTACAACGTTTGAATTTAGAGTGTAGACCACTAGAGCCTCTCTATAGTAGACTAAACTCTCTGGCCTCACGACGAAATAGTATCAATAGTTTACAATCGCAGGTTTACCGACTACTTTTTCCCACAACGGACGTACATACGTTTTCCATCGTGCTGAAAGAGTGACCTGGGATGAGGCTAAAGCTGGTTGTGCACGAAACGGATCGCAGCTTGTGGAAATTTACGACCAAACAACAAATAGCGTCATTAGAAGCAATATTCTGTGAGTTGCAAAGTAATAGTCAGTTCTCCTGCGGCAGTTACTATTAATGTGGTCTAAGTGGGGAGAGAATATCCTGTGATGCGTACAACGGCACTGTAGTGTAGACGGATGTACGGTATCGTGCATGTCACTGTGTAAAGCAACTGTATTGCGATACCATTGAGTTGGCCGAGTGGTTTAGACTGTCCTACTTCTGATCGGAAGGTTCCCGGTTGAATTCTCAGCCGAGTCAAATCGAAGACTTTAAAATTGGAACTGTATCCGTTCTTTCCCTACTTGGCAGTCGGTTTCGGGGAGGTGTGAAGAGTCGTGGTTGTAATTTAGATCCGGGCTTTAAACTCAAAGTATTGACACGTATACCGTAAGCATTGACCTGGTGGCGTAAATGAGCTTAATAGTGGAAAACGTCATAAATTCCAAATAAACAAACAAACAAACTGTATTGCTACCTATACGGTGTTTCGCATTACGCCACATCGGTGTAGCTTCTTCGTCTTTGTTCATCGCTGAAGCCTGCAGTCTGATAAAATCTCAAATCGAAAGGAATGTACTTACAACATTTTTAATCAATCAGAGGTACAGTAGTATTTGCGTTTATGCAAGAACCAAAACTAGTCCGCCACCTTTCCTCTACGGTTGAATGATTTTGATTGTGGTGCGACCGCTTCGCTAAATCAGCGTTGCTTCGCATCGCAGCTATTCTCGTGTTTGATTGAAAATTTTCGCGTGCGTCACACCCTGAATCTTCGTGGAATGGAAGAGCTTACAAAACATGCTACTACTAGGACCTGCAGTGGCTTCGCTTTTATGAACCGGCGAAGCTCTCCGTGTTTATCGAGGGATGTTGTTGGGTTTTCGAATATCGTAATGTAGTTGACTGACTCCAAACGACGTGTTCGAAACACCCCAAGATAAACGTCACTTCAGTGACGTGCGCTTCTATAGAGCTCCTCATAGGACGGTCTGTCTATACTGTTCTTGCACGAGTCTTAGTCGAGACAGAATCAATGCTGAATTGATGATTATATTGAACCAATATTCCAAACCGATATGCCAACGAATTTCACACAATACAACAGTCTTTCAGTAAGTCACTTCGATAACGCGTTCATACGATGAAATAACATTAGCAATACCGCGTCGATAAGTCGAATGATGTATCGTCTATGAATACATGTCTACAACGAATATGTGCTCCGCGGCGGCAGACAACCAGATACTGAATATCGGAATATAAGTCTCTCGATTTCGAAATCAAAACATGACGCCAAATGTTCTGACGTGTTCGACCGCGGGAAAACACAATCTCAATTCTTTGATGTCTTCCCAAAATTACGTCAGCAAATTCTCTTGGCATTCCTCCGTTTGCGGTAGGTAGTGGCACTACTGGCACTGTTGTTTTATGTTTGGAACAGCAGGTTGTCATTTTGTTACCGCTAAGTCAATTATCGATTCTTTGTTGGATCTAAGCTACTCAATTATGTCTCATTGAGCAGGCTATAACTCACTAAAGGATAATACTTTCAGAGAATTCCGGCAAGTCCGGTGTCCTAGATACGACAGTTGATATCACGTATATACAATCAAAGTGTATACGCGACACACGTGTACCATTCGATTCCTAGTTTGGAGGAAAAATAGTTGTCAGTTAAAATATCGTGGTTTGTAGTAGATGGCGTACCGGTACGCTACATGCAACGGTTATACTGTATATCTTAGATACAAGATAAGTGACGCTGAGAAATTAAATTTGATTCATCTATCGCAGAAACAGGCAGTTTTTTTGTGGGGGCGGCGTCAATGGAAGCACAGTCTCGTGGGATAGTGCAGAAAATGCCAATTTCTCGAACGGGTGGTAAGTCTTAGGATAAATTTTCGGAAATTAAACATGTGGTGTGCTTCTGCCTCACCATTGACGAATGCATTATATTTCGGTCTATGAGCAAATAACCTTCTTATTTTGTCACGACAAAACTTTATATCGACGAAGTAGACATACTAGTAATAAAAAACAGCAATAGTGATGCGTTATTCAAGTTCCAGCATCATTACCTGATGCGAGAAACATGGCCTACTCTAGGTACTCTAGGAACTAAAGTAGGCCATGCGAGAAGCCAGTCTTCTGCAGCAGCGATGGTACAGTATAAACCAAAACACAATTTGGAAACTTCGATCAACGGATGTACTTTTCCCATTTCACCTGAAAGTCTCATTGAATATGAGCGAACTAGTAGTTCAGATTTTTCTTACTTTTGCTACTACTGCATGCATGCTTTCGGTCGCTGTTGTTCTTACTTGGCCATCTCATAATCAGTTACGGCAAACGCGTAATGACATATTGTACAGGGCCGATGGGGAGACCAAGAACAGACAGAATACCAGTATCGCATTATCGGCAAATGGCTGGATAGACGTCTCACCATCAAGCAGTCTACCTTACATTTGCGAAATGGGTAATTTCTCCAATACCTATTCTATGGCGGTCCAAAAGTAACATTAGCGTTATAAACATTGCAGTGAATCTTACCGAGATCACATTACCCGTTACCCAACTGACGATTGGACTTGGGGACAGCATGAAAGCAACCTGCTCTGCAGACGGCGTGCCTTTGGCAAATGTTTACTGGGAATTCTTATCTGCCGAAGTGTCAGAAGGTCCAGTTACCGGCAGTGATGGGGTTTTCCAAACCAAAACTGGCGGTAAATCTGTACTAGACGTTGAGAATGCGACCTTGGCAGACGAAGGAGCATACACATGTATCGCGGAAAATCAAGCTGGAAATTTGAGGAGCATGCTAAAGGAAAACTTCGCGTTAACTGGTAAGCTATTTTTCCTATTTTGACTGTTCGCTAAAAACCCGGGTCTTCTTGTTAACCCTTTTTACTGGAATCCATCATCAGGCTTCACGCCAGAGTAGCAGTTTCGAGTTTTCATATGAAAACAAACTCAATTGTCGTACGAAGGCCTGAAGCAGTGGCAGACTGAGTGGCAGAGCCGAAGACCGCTTGGCTCCTTTCCATGTTAATAGTTTGCACTAAAATGATCCATCTTGAAAAAATATTTCTTGAAATACGTAATAAGTATTGTTTGCCAGTACCGAGCACTCCGGACTTTGTGATCGTAGAAGTTGATGAATGTACACCCACACTGAATGTACGATGGAAGTCAAATACGAGAGCACAAAATAATGGAACATAGGTATGGCGTCTTCATACTTCATCTTATTTATTATCGCCTTGGTTTGGTTATGTATATATATTTTGCCCAGACAGTTCGCTCTTAACTCTTAATTTAAAGTTCTTATTTTTCGAACTTCATCTCACCCACGATACCTAACGATTTTGCGCCTTGCGGCAGCTTAGACCTTGCCATTCGGCACTTCTATTTCTCTTTACATGGATGACCATGTAAAGTAGGTGTGAACCGTAAAAGGCATGTTTCGTTATTCCGGATGCCTTTAATACACATATGCTCAACCCTGCATATTTACTAGAACTTGAGACCGTGATCGTTTTGCTAAATAACAACGTGGTATAATATATTTTGTTATATTGTATTTTCCAGAGTGATTGTGAGGAATGTTGAAAATGTAAGTGAAATATATCAACTTCCGAAGCCTCCTAAGACTATTCCTGACGACATTTTCACTGTAGACGTTAAAAAGGGGATGCTGTACAAAATACAAGTAAGGGGAACCACGGCCTGTTTTAGTTCTAAAGTAGGCCATCGGGCAACATTTAGCGCACTCCGCAAATAGCTCCATTGTCGACGTTTTGTAATATTTCACAATTTGCAATGGCCGATATACTGTGAAATATTCACACATTCGTCAAAGTTCCTTCTTTATTGGGTATGCAATACCGGATACATCAAGTGAGCATATGATCTCACGCGCGGACGCTCCTTCGTTCCATGTTCTCTGTTTGCTTGGCAGTCAGTATTGGAGGGGGGCGGGAGTGCCGTGGATTGTGATGGTGTTCCGGGCTGTTAGCCGGTAGTATTGACATGTGTACCGTAAGAATTGAACTGACGTACATGACTTTTTTAGTTGAAAACGTGGACCTCTACCGCAGTGTTATTAGGATATTTGAAGAGTTCCTAAGGTCGAAACAGACAGAACGCGTATTGTGCGTATGCGTAGCGTGTGCCTAGCGTGTGCGATTTGTGCCGTTCGACACGCGCTATACGCAATCCGCGTGGTGGTTCACACACGATCAGCGCGAAGCGGATGTCAAGCAAAACAAACTGCGCCGAGCTCGGAGAGACGGCGCGATACAGAACTCGTATTGGACTGGTAGTCACGTTGTCTGAACCCAGGAATACAATAGAAGTACGTGACGATCTTTTTAAGTAGATACTATGGATGCCTCAGCACACGAAGATCTTGACCTGCTGTTATCATTGCTGATGCTGCAACAGGACCTTTGCTTGGTGTGTAGTAGAAGAGCCTGTGCCATAAGGGAACAATTCAAAATTTATTTTATTAGTAAAGCCGGTATAGTTCCTGGGTAGGGGATTCCCCCCCTACCTAGTCCTAAATCATCATATTTGAATTTCCTACTAATCTACCAATACGAGAGTTCTCTACCAACACACCTTCATGCGTGACGTAGCTATAAACCTCTCTCGTGCTCCCTTGAGATCGGGGTGTATATAACGGAGCACTTGACTGCTATCGCTCTCTTACTAGCGCTCTTACTACACGGACTCGCCCATCTTCGCTCCTCCTTAGAGACTCGGCGCATAGGCCTAGATAGTATCGTCATCATACTCAAGTGCCGTATCGCCTCATCTGCAATTCGTGTACTCGTCGTGTATAGGCCTATACTGGTGTCGTGTCTCGCTAGAGATACAAATAAAGCTTCTCAATCAACTCTCGTGTTCGTACTGTAAGACTTAAGGTCGAAACAGACAGAACGCGTATTGTGCGTATGCGTAGCGTGTGCCTAGCGTGTGCGATTTGTGCCGTTCGACACGCGCTATACGCAATCCGCGTGGTGGTTCACACACGATCAGCGCGAAGCGGATGTCGAGCAAAACAAACTGCGCCGAGCTCGGAGAGACGGCGCTATACAGAACTCGTATTGGACTGGTAGTCACGTTGTCTGAACCCAGGAATACAATAGAAGTACGTGACGATCTATTTAAGTAGATACTATGGATGCCTCAGCACAGGAAGATCTTGACCTGCTGTTATCATTGCTGATGCTGCAACAGGACCTTTGCTTGGTGTGTAGTAGAAGAGCCTGTGCCATAAGGGAACGATTCAAAATGTATTTTATTAGTAAAGCCGGTATAGTTCCTTGGCAGGAATCAGTGGCGACCCCCATGTGAAGCAACTTTGCATGCAAATACTCATTTTTACTTTTCAGAACAATGGTCTTTATTAAAAAAAATTGGCATGGTCTGCTTATAAACAGTGTACCGGTAGTAGTCGGCTTGAGAAAATTGTATCACAGTTGCGGTGCTAAGCATACAGTAACTGACAATGATGAAGTGGCAATGCTGTAGCTGCATGGCAGCGTGCTTACTTGAACAGTGAAATAAATGAAAAAGTTGAACGAAAATAGCAATATTGCATGGAGAACGTAATAATAGCACCAAAAAGTCAGGTTATCCTATTGCTGATGAGTGGAAGGAGTCTGCGACTCAACTGTAGGTTGTGTTTCTATAGGCACCGGTGCAATTGTGGGCATCTCTGCACCTATGAACTGCAGGATGCTTGTCCTGACAGGGTGAACTGCAGATGATGGCATCTTGGCAAGAGAAGTTGCAACTAAATTGCCGAAGGCAGTAAATTCATTTGCAGCTTGACATCTATTTGCAATAGCAGTTGTCACTTCACCAATTGATTTTGCATTTTGTTCCAGCATACTTGATATGGTTTCCTATTTTCAAAAAGATGAACAACAGACATAAACTGATTAATTAGTAGCATTGTGGCATCCTGCACCAACCTGTAACTCTTGTCTATCGGAACGTATTCGCTTCTTTCTTGGCTCATTTGAATGAAATGATGATGGCTGTCATCTCCAGTTTCGTCTTCTTGTGATTCATTAACATGACTTGCTTCTGTAGGCTCATGTTGAGCCTCATTTACATGACTTGGTTCTGAAATATTTTAAAATGCTAGCTACCATACCAGGTGCGGATATTATGGATAGTAACGTAAAAAACTGAGCCTAGGTCTACCAAAGAGGTACCTGGATGAAAATAAGACTACTCTACGGTGTCTCTGCATTTCCAAAAACATCAAAAGTTGCTCCACATTTCCAGTGGTTCTGACAAAAGCAATCTGTTGTCAAAAGTAATTCAAACACTTGACTGAACACAGCCTCTTACCTTCGGTACTGCATATAATCTATGAGGAGAGTCATGGAGTCACAGTGTGCGAAATTTGGGCAGCAGCAGAACGAGAAGGTGCAGAGTACCGTACTGTTTACACAACAGCGGTGGTTAGCATTTTCTCAAAATCTGATACAATTCAACTTTCTTGCGAGCTGGTATACACTGGTGTATCAAAGTCACTTCATAAATATTATCCCAAAAGTGCTGGCACCATGCACTTTGCGTACAGTATGCACCATGGTCCACATCAGTTCATTGGCAAGAGTCAATGTCTATAAGCATAAATCATATCCAAAACGCTATTTTATCTGAATCTAAAATATATTCACAACTTCATCTGGTCTTTTCCCGTCTTCTCGAAAAGAAACACGTCGTGCGCCCTTCCTATGCCAGCTGAAAACACCAGTCCGCGAGAGGAGCGAATCGATTGACAACAGCACGACCAACGCGTTTGACGCGCAAAAGTTGAAACATTTTCTACTCGGCAGGCGCCGTCGGCAATCCGCTCGAAACGAGAGAAGCGCGCGATCGGCAAGTCTGTCTGTATGGTCACGAACGAGCGCGATACGCAAGAAACGCTACGCATACGCACAATACGCGTTCTGTCTGTTTCGACCTTAAACTCACTGACATGCCGCCTGATAGCATTCGAAACACATCGTGTTATGGAATGCTGCACCGGCTGTCATAACGTGCCCCACAGGTTCCTGAATCCCCGCTATTAAGTTCACTGAAGTGAGCAATGGGTTTGGAAACGATAATAATCTGACCTTGCCAGTTTGGTATATTTCCAGTGAGAAAGTCCCGTCATCCAGGCTTGAAATCGACTAGGCCCAGATCGACTATTCGCTGATAACTCCAGGTTCACAATCGATGATAAATGATCATGGTCCGCGCTCTGACTAATATATAGACCTACTGTTCCGTTCATAAATGCAATCAACTGCTTATTGTAGACTAGTCACCAAACTAACTATAAGGCTCGTTAAAAACTGAACGCGCTGACCTCTTGTGAGTCGTGACCCGGTGATTCGGCGACGAAATCACTTATTTTGGCATCCGCTAATCGAAATACGTCCAGGAAGAGCGCCCGCTCGCGATGTATTTCTTGTATGCAGCAAGATGCCCATTCATGCATAGTATATTATATAATTACTAATAATAATTGTAGAACTGAATTGACATACTCGAATGATGAGCAACTCAGTAGATATGTCTGCTCAAGTCGTCGATAGGTGAATACCTGAAAGTTATGCAATATACGTTATAACCGATAACTGAAAATGACGTCGATGCGAATACCCGGTTATTTTTGTAAACATAAAATACGCTTCACGAGAAAGAGAAATGACGATATTACTGGTTTTAGATAACATGCGGTGCCAATTTCAGCTAAACATTGTTATCAGACAATCTACTTGGTATTTGAAAATGAGTGAGGCAATATAGGCCTATCATGTATTTCACAAAGCGGGTGCAGTAGAAATCTGAAAAAAGAAACGTTACAAAGGTGTTAATAATGAACCACTGAAGAAAGCACCAAGGTGAATATGTAGTAAATATTTTAGTAAATTGAGCCCGCTGTATAATGGCCTATCAAACGTCCTAACGATGACGGCTTGCAGGCGTACAATGTCAAATTCGCTGACTTTCTTTTCGCGCAATTTAGATTCGATTACGTTTACAAAAGGAATGCATTCTATATTGGCGAAGTGATGCGATGCGGTGCAGTAAAATCATCATCATCAAAATTTAATATTAGAGAACTAAGTTCTCATCAGGCGCTCCCACTTCCTCAGATGTCGTGAGAAAGAAGTTGATGAAAATTCTCCCTATCAATCATGGTTCGTCTGAGTTGACTTCCGTCTACGCCCGTGAGTTTAGCTAATTTACTCCAACGGTTGGATGGGTGGTTAGAGTTGCAGAACAAAACTTTCATTGTATACTTCCATTATCAAGACGTGTGACATGAGCTATGTACTTTAAATGTTGGTTTGTCAAAAAAAATTTATTTCAATTGTCTTAGTGATTTCACGAATTTTAGCATTACTTAATTTAAAAGACCAATCTATTTCACTTTCATGGCTGGATATATCGTTTTTGCTCTTAGGTACATTTTTTCTTTTAAACCACCTTTCACCATGCGGCGCAGAAAACCATTCCATACTGACTCAAGTTTTGTCATTTCCCTTGCATTCAATTGCCAAGCCTGAACTGAGTACAGTAAACAACTACGCACACATGCTTCAAGAAACTTAACCCGAGTAGATAAAAATATTCGTTTGTCAAACAGAAATGATTTCAATTCGTTCCATTTTACGTAACACACTTCACACGGCGCTGTACAAATTGACCTATTGATAAATCGGAAGAACGAAAGTGGGGAATATTTCATTGCCACCAAGTCCCAGAGTAGGCCTAAAGAGAAGAGAATTGGATATGGCATTTGGCCGACGAGCAGACCCACGAGGAGACATCTTCAGTCGATGCAATCCTACACATAAACCTTATATCAATTAGCCTAAATTTGGTACGGTGCCGTACTGCTCCTTGCCCAAAAACTCTAGGCCTATACAATGACATCAGGGCAGTGGTCTAAATTACACATAGGCCAACACTCTTACCTGAATGGATGAAATAAAACGAGACGAATATACACGTCATCATTGTGGTATCTCGGAGCTACCTAAATGCAAATAGGGAAAACCTAATTGGAATAAATTACAGCATAAAAACACTAAAGTACACGCAAGGATGTTTTGTGCTAGAAAAAAGTCTGCCAAGAGAATCTTATACCCCTATCCTGGCTCCGCACGACCATCTCTGCAACGCACTCCTCCACACAGCTGCATCAAGAGGTTAAGACCGTGGGAATGGTTGTTGAGCAGACAACCTGGCGACCGTGGCAACAACACTGTTGCTTTCCTCTCCTTGCGAGAAACTAAGTCAGTCCTCCGCAAAAGGTGCCTTGATGAGTGGGACCACGAATACACGATGGGCGAAAAGGGAGCTCACTTCAAGCAGTTTCAAGATTCTGTAGAGACCGTTCTACCATCAACTTCAAACAACACTAGTGACAGTATTTTGTTCCGTCTGCGCACCGGCCATTGCAAGTTAAATGCCCATTTATTTAAAATTGGATGTGTTTTTTCGCCAAATTGTGAATCGTGCCCATGCCTAAAAACAGTGGAACATTTTATTTTATATTGCCTTAAATACCGATCCTGCTTTTCCAATCATCTTTCTCCAACCTTAATAAACTTACTGACCCACCCTAACATGGCGAGACACGTTATCGACTTCGCCCTTGGTTGCAAACGTCCACTATAGGTAGAGCAGCTCAAGTCCTTTTATATATTGTGCTGTGTTGTGCGATGTGAGTGTGTATTGTATTGAATTGTATATGTATTGATCGTGGCGCACAAAGCCCTTGGCGCCACTTTCCTTATCATAACAAAAAAAAAAGCAGACAACCTATTCTATCAACCCAATAGCATTGTTTACGCGAATCAGGAAATCGTCCACGGGGAACATGGATCAAGTCTCAAATTGGTCCCGCGGCGCCGCCTCGCACCGTTTCACGTATGGAACAGGTATAAAAAATGTGAAAATTTAACCAGACAAGATGTAGGATATCGACGCACGAAGATACAGGGGCACGTAATCATCAAAACAGAACCGGTTTGGAGGATATCCCTTCAACAGAAATATTATATACTTTTTGTGAAATAAACAAGATGTCAATACTTTAACGTGATTCCGTAGGGTCGTGCTACTGTACTGGATGATATGCTATATTGTGTTTTCTCGATCAGCAACGGTTTCAAGCCCGGCGCTTGATTAGCAGTATAACAGGAAATCCTCCCGTCGCTAAAGCACAGTCAAAATATTTGCGGGAATATTACAGTACAGTTTAGGCTGTCCCAAAACGGGATGATTGAAGAGAGAATGAGCTTAGATGCGTTGTATATACTACCTAGCGGTTCTACTATAGATCTACAGGGATCTTGCCAAATCTTTGAGCTAGCTACACTTACCTACAGTTTCCAGAGGCAGGTCATTTTGCGTCAGATTTAGTTTACCCCTAAACACAAACTCTAAGATGAGTAGGCTATTCAATTCATCGCCTAACTTAAAAGGCTTCTCTTGTAATTGTTGTCGAGCTAATGGTTGAAGATTAGTACTATAAGCTATGAAACTGAGGCAGAGCTTCAGAAGCATGTGAACCCAGTTTAACAAAAACCTAAGTGACTCATCCTCGCGAGATATCAACAAACATGTACTCCCGACGCGACCAACCCTGAATTATCCGTGGCGAGAGTGTTTAAATGGACACCGAAACATTTAAGAATCCGGGACGACCATTTAATTTGCCTTTGACACGCACAATAACAGATAGTGGAGTGGAGACGGACGATCAGATATATCATATAGACGTAAGAAGCAAGCCCCGAGATCTTGTGAACTCGTTTCCAAATGAACAAACGTTAAATTTGCGGTTACACCATACTTTTGAAATATTATGTAAAAAATATTGTGACTCATAAAGTATTCAAGACAGAAATTACGTATGTCGTATAGCCGTAATATCATAGTTACCCGCTCATTCTCCACACGTTCATATCTCGTGCACCTCCCTTACTACACCATTCCTAAAATTATTTGGATTTAAATACCTTCGCTTCTTTAAAACCACGACAGCTACAACCAAGACGAGCATGATTCCTATTAATCCGCCAATAACACCGCCGACAATTGCCATCGTGTTCGTACTGTCATCAGGCTCTGCATAAAGTAATTTTGACAGATAAATGAAGACAGTAGAACCAGGGTTTCCGCGCATTCTTCTGATATAAAGGCGAAAACCAATGCGTTTCCGAGTGAGGAGGGGGTGTCACGGTGGTTTCAAAGAAGTGCGCATTCAACCTCAATGGTTTGCTCGTCACGCACCTGGCGCTTCTCGAAGATTCTCTTCAATGCGCCGGCGGTCGTCACGTTGTAAGGAGGGTTGCGTCATCCTTCTGTCTGTCGTTTGTTGGTGTTATTATTCCGTGTTTTTCACTATTATTCTAGAATATTGCCAGCGATTCTTTAACGGTTACCTAGCATTAGCGATAGTTTCTGCAATCTGTCTTATTACTGCAATAAAGAGAGCGTTGACACGGAGCTGATCGTTTTCAATACGAAGTAATCAGTTGGGAAGCGGCCTGTTTTTATACTCTGCAAGAAATACTCTAATCCTACGGCTCTGCGCCCGTAGATCCACTGCTTCGCAACGACATTTGGTTAAAGAATCGAGTGCCTTTACCCTTACGTTACGCCAAGCCGCTGATTAAGGGTAAAGATTTCAAGTTGCTCACAAGCCTGTACGTACATCATGATCAAAGGTGACGTACCTCAAACCTCTACTACTACTGCTGATGACTTCACCAAACGTGTGGATGTCGCCATACAACAATTCGCAGCTACCTTCGAATCTGCTGAACGTAAACTCTCAGACAGCATAACTAACAACGCTTCATCCCAAACCGTGGTTAAAGCCAAAGATGATTTCGATATCACTACTCGACATATTCTCGGGAAACTAGATGAACTCGCAGCACCGTACATTGCTGAACCCGGAAACGATAAAGAAATAACAACTGCCCTTACGAAAATTGATTCACTCTTGGCAGGATGCGGACGCCGAAAGCGCGCCATGGACGCAAAATACTATGACTACACTAAGGAAAGTGCTAGCCTTTCCTCTTTTGATACTAGACATTATGCGCTGGAGAAAGCGCCTTCTCGCAAATCAAGCGTGAGAACTCATTCCACTGTATCACAGTTTCAACTACAAATCGCACATTTGAAAGCACAACTTGAAGAACAGGAAGTACAACTGGAACAGGAAGCGCAAATGGAAATAGAAATACAACAAGCAAAATTGGAAGCGGATCGTAAAATTCTTCGTTCTAGAGCAAAACGACAGATAGCTGTGTTGAAAGCAGCTTCCGAAAGTTCGCGAGGCTCCACGATATCTGTAGAAGATCACCATAGTGTGCCCAGAGAACCATTGAAACTTGAAAATGTGAGTACCGCTCCAGTAACTGTTTATCCTGCAACAGTACCTACTACTCTCGGCCAAACCTTCATGACCTTGAGTGTCGCTGATACTGTTTCGTCCCATAGACTGAATCTTCCTACTCAAAATGCCTGGCCGCCAGTAACGTCCAGCTTGCCGCCAGTAACGCCTACCTTATGGGAACAGTCTGACTACCAGCCGCCCTTTGTCAACGGGCCGGCCGTCTCCAGACTTGCACATGGTTCATACGGAGCTAATGCCATGCCCTATAGCCATGACCACCATCATGATCACGTTTATCCGATATCTGACCCCTCAAATGGGCCGGCTGTAAATTCCTCTGCTAATACGCATCCTGGTGCTACACATGCCCCTCGTCCGCCCGAAGTTGGTCACCTACAACCGTCCTTTGCGCCACCTATGTCGAACTATGAAGCTGCTCCTAGTCCTTCTCCATGGAACAGCATGCTAGGATCGATGAAGCGAGGATTTGACCTGCAGACAATCACCATTGCAAGTTTCTCTGGCGATCCACTTGACTATCATCGGTTCATCAACGAGTTTGATGCGGCCTTCGAGAGTGCCGAATGTCCTGCTGAACAACATCCACCACGCACGAAACTAAACAAGTTGCTCAGCTACTGCACTGGTAAAGCGCTTAATGCCGTAACTAGATGCCGCATGGGGAAACAAGATGCCGAAGCCTACCAGCTTGCTCGTGATACCTTATATGAAAACTATGGTCGAGATACTTACGTCACTGACGCCTTCATTGACAAATTGAAACAAGGTGGTCTGATTGACACTCGAAATACTCAAGCTCTCATTGATATCTCTGACGACCTGGTCTCTGCCTTACATGTCCTGAAGCAGTGCTCAGCTTTGTCACCAATCGATACAAAGGGTGCCCTACACGCAATATTTCAACGATTTCCGCACCCCTTCCTCAACCGATTCCTATTGGCACACCAAGAGAAAGTGAACAAAGGTAAAGAACCTACATTCGAAGACTTTGTAGCCTTTGTGAAAACACAAGCAGATACTGCAAGGTCTCCAGTTGCTAAACTCATAAACTCCCTCCGAAAGGACCGTCCGTCCCGGAATACTCGTAAGCCTGAGGTCAAAGTTCATACTACGGCAACCACCTCTGCTCCTAATAAAACTGCTAGCTCATCAGATAAAGGTAATCCTTCAACAAGGAAGCCCAGAATACCAAAATGTCCCGTTTGCGAAGGGCCACATCACCCCTGCAAATGCCAAGCCTTCAGAGAACTGTCTCCAGAGGACCGAAAGAAATTTCTGCAACAGAATTCCCACTGTCTCAACTGCACATACCCTGGTCACTCTCACCAGGAGTGTCCGTCTGAAAACCGCTGCAAGATCGATGGCTGCGATGCTCTACACCACACCTTACTGCACGAGGCCTTTGCTATTACACCAACAACCTCTAGTCCAAGACCGGCCACAGAAGTTAATTCAATGTCTTCAATTGCATCAATCAAAGATAAGTCTCAACCGGCCCGTCTCTCCACGGTCCCGGTCAAAATCACTAGTCCAAACTCTAATCATGTGGTCTTTACTAATGCATTCCTAGATTCAGGTGCAACATCCAATCTGTGCACGAACCGATTGTTGAAAAAATTGGGTATCCAAGGCGATGCCGTTGATTGTCGTATATCAACCGCCCTGGGTTCGGTTGAATGCCAAGCACAATACGTTTCTATCGCTGTACAAGGTATAAATGAAAATACCTCTATTCAAATGAATGAAGTCTTGGCCACCGACCATTTTCCAAATGTTGAATCTCATGTACCTCGGATTGAGAATATAAAAATGTACAAACACCTTTCTGATATATCTATTCCCATAATTGATACTACTGACGTAGATTTGCTGATAGGCCAGCCTGTCTTGATGACCTATCCAGTTACAAAAACTATCAAGTCTTCTGGCACCAAAGTCGGTGCCCAGTTTGGCCCATTTGGTTGGTCTGTCTGCGGGACAGATGAAACCATGCATTCAAAAATTGCAAATGTCTCTTCAATTAATTTTGTTGATGTCAATGCTAGTGCCGCTGTTTATAACGACAATTTTTATAAGCACTGTACCATGCCTACTCTGCCTACACCTATCTGTTCTGTATGTAATGCCGATTTTCCAGATTTGAATTCAGATCCTTACGAAGTGAGCGACTCCCTAGACGATGAGAAAGCAATCACTATCATGAAACAAAGTACACGCATCGTCGATGGCCGATTCCAAATTGGGCTTCCATGGAGATCAGATGACGTCAAGTTGCCAAACAATCGTGAGGCTGCTGTCAAGTCATTACATAATCAACGAAGAAAGTTTATGCGAGACCCCGAGCTGTTTCAAAAATATAACGAGGGGCATGCCCACTTCGAATTTCACCAGTGGGCCATATAATGGTGTTTCTGTTCTACTTGCAGTGAGCGGCGGGGAACGCACACCGGCGATTTGACTGTCTGAAGTCCGAACGGGAGATTCCGTTTTGATTCCGGACCGAATCAAACCAAATACTTTAATTGATATCCACTCTTCTCTACTTGGCGGTCAGTGTCGGGGGAATGCGGAGGGTTGTGGTTGTGGTTGTGATGGTGAGCTGGCTATAAGGCGAAGGAGTTCGCAAGTGTATCGTATAGGCATTGACCTGACGTAAATGACCTTAGTTAGTAGTTGAAAATACCATAAATTGAAAACAACAACATGAACAATTGGCAGATACTTCAGGCGCCTTTTCTGCGCCTGATTTAGGGAGGGGCAGGGCTTGTTATCATCGTCGTCGAGAGCTTGCCATCCCACATCTCCATTTCTCGATCACGCTCCACAAATGCGTGTTTTATGGTATATTCGCCTAAAAATCGTCAACGTATTGTGTAAAGCAGCTAAGCGAGCCAGTATGGTATTGTATTGTATATATTTTATTATTTTCAGTGGCAGTGGCAGCCAGCATGGTGAAAAATCTCCAAATCATTTTGCCCATGACATTTCAGATATCAACAACGATTTTTCTTCATGTTGAGTACCAAGTCTCAGAATGTAGGGCTGCAGGGCGTGACGAAATGCGTAAGAATGGCGCATTCGATTGTCTAGTAACAATAGCTTTGTCGAGATCTCAAACTCTATCATGAGAACTATAAATTGACACGATTTACTAAATGAGCGTACGGAATGAAGGCTATATTTTCAAGCAAACCAACATGGAAACTCCGCAAAAACCCCACATTTTATAGCCAAAATAACCAATACCGCGATTAAGATGCAAAAGGTTTTGTGACTATCATATTTCAAAATTATTGTAGCGGTCGATACAAGGGAGCTTGTATGAGTCGCTATGATTGGAGCTCTGGTGTATTCAAAGTCTGTGTCAACGCACGCAGTCGCGATCTATCTTGCTGAAGTTCTCTATAGTAATCCCGACCACAAATATAGATTCCCGGAAAGTACTGTATGTAATGGAGGGCAGCCGTATCCGGTACCCAACCACTGAGCCTTGTACGTGAGAACGTCTGCTCCGAGACTAGATCTCGCATGTTATAGCCGTCTGGTGATCGTCCCTTTCACTTTCGCAGCCACGCGGGATGCCGCTTATCTCGGGACGCGCCTCGTTTATTTATCCTTTAGATGTCCCTGGCTTTAGAACATTTTCTGGAGCTGATACGAGAAGAGACATCATTCTTAAGATGCATTGACTCAAGACGGACGCGCATATTATTTTGAGTCCAAGGGACTTACTTCATGAATATGCTGACAATACTAGGTTACTACCTAGCCTTTTTGATAAAACCGGCATTTATTGCCTTCTACGAACAGGAGGTTAACGATCTCAGAGTCGCAAAATGACGACAAGGCGACGTTTTTGACATTGTTTTGTCGCGTTGTACAACAGCCCAGTTTATTTAGACCAACAACTGTTTGCTACTTTACATTTAGGAATTGGATAATTCTGCCACTCCGTCACAACGTCACAAGTACCCCAAATCGGGGTGCCCATAACAAAAAAATATAGAGAAGCCCCGCGTTGCTAAGGGAATTATGGAATTCGATATAGCGATTAACAATAACACATTCATATAAAGTGCAGATGACTATCACTCAAAGCTTTTCAACTAATAATCATCAGGCGCTATCGTTAGTGTATTGTTAAACCTAGTCAGAAGTATCGATCAAGCGCATTTATGCATATGCGAAATGCGAAGGAAATATAGAAAAACCACCAACAACAAAATATTGCAACAGAAGAAAACGAAATACAGACATCAGCTGATGAAGGACGAAGAATTACCAAAACACACATTGTACAAGGGCGAGTACACGAACGATAAAAGGCAGAATTTATGCTATACACATATTTCTTCGGTACACGTTCGCCTTCCGGATAGTATTAATATACTGACTTCGATTTCCGACTCCAGACATTTTTAAGCCCTTGTAAATGTTTTTATAATCGTTTGTCTTATACTTCATCAGTTGATTTTCTTAGTTCGTTTTTGCCAATTTTCCACCTTCACAGCAACTTTTTCGAACTTTGGCATTTCTTATTTTTAAATCTGGGTTTATGATATTCGCTGCATTATATCACCGTTTGCTCCTGGCAATTCTTTTG
This sequence comes from Botrylloides violaceus, assembly GCA_030412335.1. Classification (NCBI taxonomy): domain Eukaryota; kingdom Metazoa; phylum Chordata; class Ascidiacea; order Stolidobranchia; family Styelidae; genus Botrylloides; species Botrylloides violaceus. The sequence goes on along the minus strand of JASFYC010000522.1, from coordinate 187,888 downwards.
CATTAAGTATTAGATACGGTAGCCTTTTTTTTAGTCAAATCAGAACACGCCTATGCGATGTGTATTATTGCCAATTCCCATTAACATCATGACGTACGCTAGTTAGACATCAAGTAGCGTACGCGACAACGTCAATCAACATACTCTAGAAATCCCATGTAACTTCCATAGCTCCGTACGCGCTAGTAATTTAAAGAAATTACAATACCTATTGTTTTGAATAGAGTCAATGAAAATTTATGATTTGAAACGTAGTTGATGATAGTGATGTTCAATACCTTTTGCATCTGTAACACAACTTGCATTTGACCATGTCACATCACCGAACCCTCCACAGTTTCCAGCACGTATTCCCAAGTTGTAACGGACATTCGGTTTATCTTCGACAAGATACGAGGTTTGGGTGCTATTGACAACAACCTCTCGAGTGCGTTCAGTGACAGACGATCCTTGCGGAGCGTAGTTGAAATTCTCTCCGATAATAATCTGCGATAATGAAAACTTCATCGCTAGGTGGAAAATATTAAGCCAAACTCGCTTTCCGTGGCGTGACCAACGAAGCAATAGCGTGAAATACTAATATATTTTGTACGAACTTTTGGATCCATTACCGCGCCGCTCAAACCATTGTCTTCAGCGCGAATTGGAGAATATGCAGTAGATTTCGGATGGATACTTTACGGGTAGAACTATCGTATTTCAACATGCTATTAATATCGGAATATATACTGGTAGCCGCTATTGACCGTCGGTCACTTGCGATCAACGCAAGCTGTCATCACAGTTTTAACGTTCAACCAAATTATTTGAAATTAAACTCACAAGCGTTCAACGCCCGCTCTTTTATCATGAAATAGTGCAACCAAATAAATTCGACTAAACCAGTGCGGTGACACCCTGTAAATCAAAGGTAAATCAGATAAATCTACCTTGTAACTCGTTATAACGTCATCTGCATCGTCGATAGGCTTCTGCCACTCGATTCGACAAGCATACTGATTTATGAGCTGGACGTTCATACCGACCGCTGTTCTGCTAGGAGGTCCCATCGTGCGATGGACGGTCTCGTTTGATCTTGTGTAATTGTTCTTGCTTACCCCGTTGGCCCAGGGTGTAGCCTGTTTGGGTCCTGCTTCAATATATGACAATACCGTTGTACAAATCATAGGTGAATTTAATATGCAAATACGTTTTCCACAACTAAAAATCCAGCTACCACTTCTTCGCCGTAAATATATCCGGCTAAGCTGTGCTAATATGAAGTACCTACTACCTACACGCCGTTTTACAATTGATAGAGGCTAAATGCAGTGACCAGCGTCCCATTCCGAGAGCGTTCCTTACATACCCATCTTTTCCACGAATTAATTGGATTGGTGATGATGGATTAGATTGGCCATCATTTGAATTGTCTAGCCTTAACATAGGCTAAGCATTCAGTAGCGCCCTGGTGATTAGGAGACGTTCATCTCTATTGGTTGATTTTTATTCAACGATCTCCTAATGATTCGTGCCAGCCATTTGAACTCGACGTATGGCACTGACCTTGCTTGCATTGACAGTAAATACCAAGTAAAAAAACTCTAGTTCTCACGTTATTAGTCAGCTCCACATGAATTAACTCGATATATGGTGGTTGAATCTTAACTGGGTCGGTCGGTGCTTGTTATATCGGTCACAAATATCAATGGCCTGTTGACCTGACGGTATCATATAATATCATGATAAATTTAGATTTGATTCGCCAAAGAGGCGTCCTATGAACTGGGCAGGGTCAGACTTGCCCTTGCGAGACTTGATGTTGACGTGTATAAACCTTTCTCCTTATACCTTTTATGGTCACAAAGTGATGTTCTCTCCTACCACGAATATATCTCGCATTTTTTGTTTTTACCTTATGAGTAGTGGGAGTTAATGGAACCGTCGTGTTAAGTGTAGGGAGATCCATTCGTCCTAGCACCATGAAATATATTAACACTAAAAATCAGACCATAGCCATCACAGTGATACATTCGAGCAACCTAAACGTTTCCCTTGAAATATCCCTGCAGACTGACCGCACAGGGATGAAAGAGCGGTATAAGGCATACCGGCACTAGAACACAGAACCACAACAGAACGACGAAACCCGCACCCATAATCCCAGATCCGTACTGCTGTCTCTGCAACACGCAAGCTTACGCGGCCGAACCATGAGAGCGAGAGCGCACAAATGCTTGTCTAGCACGAACCAAAACATCGCCTCAATTTCGTTGCTAACGCACATTACGGTCCAGAACCGAAACCCCTCTACAGAATTATTATATAGACTAGCAACGTATATTGTGTATATTGGAAATTCCAGCATATGGTTGCCGTTGACTAGTAAATTTCGTAATTCTTGTATAATTGGATTCAGCCACATTGTGGACTGAATTCTATATTCTTGTGTCTATATAGGTTTTATTATTTGCTTCTTTGACAACCCCTCTACAACGGATGAAGGCCGGTGTCAGTTGCCGTCAAGGCCATAGTCTTGGTTGCCGTATGTAATATCAGGACGACACCGGAATATTTTAAAAAGATTTCATACATCTACTTTCGTTAGTTCATGAGAAACGTAAATATTTGTGTCAATATCCAGCTGACGTTGACGGTCGTCATGACTCGCGTCATACCAACTATCGACACACTTACTGCGCACTAGCGCACAGTACACAGTAGATACACAGTACACAGTACAAAGTAGATAGTGGTCTCACATCACGTTTAGGAAGAAGATATCCGAGTTCTTCTGCGCTACTCGTTTCGCTATTCTTTCCAGTATTATTCGCCATTTCGTCTTCGTGGTGCAGCCCATATTGAAGAGTGTAGTGTAGCCGATGACGGACGAGCAATAGATATTGTAAAGAAGATCACCACAGATTTAGTTTATTGAGAATTAGAACATTCACAAGCTTTCGGACCTCCGCTCCTTCATCAGGTGAAGATGGAATGAAACGTAATAGCACACAGAATCATAGATATTGTGACATCATAGAGTGGGTGGATGAATTTTCAAATAAACTAAGGCTAGACGTTAAGGTGATCTGTGGTGATTAATGACACACGCCGATTTGATGAGTGTGACAGAGGGATGAGTGCCAGAATATTCTTCCACCTGTGCTGATTGAAAAATGACCAATATGATTCCATGGATTTCTACAATACTCCTATCATTGAACACCATACTTTTACCTGTGATCAATACGGGAAGTAGATTGAGCTTGTCACAGGCTGTAATTTCTTTGCTTTCGAGATGCTTAGCACACTCCCTCTTTATAAACAAGGCCTGCGCATTCGTGTAGTCATCGAATTTGAGATTGAAAAATGACCAATATGATTCCATGGATTTCTACAATACTCCTATCATTGAACACCATACTTTTACCTGTGATCAATACGGGAAGTAGATTGAGCTTGTCACAGGCTGTAATTTCTTTGCTTTCGAGATGCTTAGCACACTCCCTCTTTATAAACAAGGCCTGCGCATTCGTGTAGTCATCGAATTTGAGATTGAAAAATGACCAATATGATTCCATGGATTTCTACAATACTCCTATCATTGAACACCATACTTTTACCTGTGATCAATACGGGAAGTAGATTGAGCTTGTCACAGGCTGTAATTTCTTTGCTTTCGAGATGCTTAGCACACTCCCTCTTTATAAACAAGGCCTGCGCATTCGTGTAGTCATCGAATTTGCAGTACGCGCCATATACTTCCGGGAGCGTTTTGGGGTCGATTGCGCTTCACAATGAAATCTACACCAATGCGCCTCAACGTCTACTGAATAACGCTCATTCTAAAAAGTCGCGATGATCTCCGCTCTTGCAACGCTTCAGCAGTTATTGTTCATTATTGGCTGTGCACAGGAAATTCTACGTGCCTGATTTTAAATTTCGCTCATTGTCCTCAAAACGCTTCGAATGCTGTGAATAATGAAGCTCTGCAGTTGCTGATGCTTGTAAGTGTACGAACGTGCTATCGATAGGAGTGAGCTGATATATAAACCAGGAATCATTATGGAGATTTTTAAGCCATGCTATAGGCACAGGGAGCCTCTCAATAGCATACGAATTCGTTCAAAGTATATTTTATAAGCCTCATTCTAGACAAGAGTGTAGTGGAAAGCTAGTGAATGTTTTAATTCTCGATAAACTAAGGCTGGAGGCTAAATCTGTGGTGATCTTCTTTACAATATCATTATAGACAGAATGACGCATTCCAGCAGAGTTTATTTTGTGAGTAGCACAACAGTTACGAGGTACGAGAATGGATTGTGCGGTGAAAGCATGTACCTGATATACTAATGGCTCCTACGATTCTCATAAAGTGTGCAAATCGGCACGCATACATCATACCATACAACTGAAAACATAATATATGGGAAATCATTGTAATCATGTCCAAGCTTTGAGACGACGCAACCATCAGTTAATCTGCTGAAATTGAACTTTTGGTGAAGGAACATAGGCCAAACGTGATCTCAATTCTTCATATTAAATGAAACAGACTATTAAGTGGTTACTAATTTCCTCAATTGGCGTTTATAGTCGTGCGCCAAATTTTTATACGTTGGGCATACATTGTGAATTCGCTGAGAGCCTGCGTGACCGAGTGTGCCCAGCCATTACGCTGGCTGTTTATTTCAACAGTTAGAGTATGAGAATGAGTATTGTTAGTAAAGTCTCTTTGGGAAAGTCGTGGTAAAAACGTAGGAATATATCGCTGAGAAGGATCGCTCTTGCGCAGAAATACTGACAAATCAGCAATTTTTGAGTAGGCCTACTAGGTTGAAAATTTAGTTACTTTGTTTTTCGCAGACCCTCCTAGCCAGCCGCAGAAAGACGCAACAGTAAACAGGAACACTATACTCAAAATACAATGACGGTATTATATGAAAGTTGGAATCACATGGAAGTATTAGACAAGTCATTCTTTACAGAGCGTCAGTTTCGTAAATTTGTGGAAGTAAAATCAGAGACGAACTTGATTCTTGCTCCGTGTGATCAACGACTAGACTGCAGGGCGATCTTGCTAGACTCGCAAGGGAATCAACAGTCATTATGCGTGGAGCCATATCGCTCGCGATAAAAATTGACAGTTCCAGTTGTAGCGTATGACCGTAGCTTGGCGATCAAGTGTATCCGATAGATTATTCAACTACGACGAGGTCGCTGCGGTGAAGTGCCTACACCAAGGTCTAAGAATATATTTCGGAAAATTCGCTCTTATCGTTGCGCTATTGGCAAAACATTTAAAGTGATTCCAACTATCATAAACTGTATCAGTGTATTTAGAGAGCATCAATGTAAATATTGAGAATATACTGAAAGTCTGGCCTGTTTCGCTTGGCACCTCATTTTTTGTGAGTTCAGGACTTCTGGTGTCCGGTATGATTTCTCTGGATTCAAGCTAGGAAATCACAAATGAAGAATCCACTATATTATATTCTTGTTGTCGATGGAGACAAGTCGAGTAACACTTCATGTAGCCTATCAGTTTGCAACAGCATACGCCATGCTTCCGACAGGGCTTTAAATGATCAATCAATTGTAAATGTCAGACGAAAAGCTTTGAAAGACACTTTACCACAATTATAAAATTCCTTGCTACTATCTACTCTACCACCGATACTGTAACGATTGGTATTGTAGAATCAATTAAAGTATTGAATAATACGTAGAAATCGTCAATAGAACTTCGTAATGTAGGAGTTTCAGAGAGCGTGTTACTAATCACGCTTCATGCAACATACAATGAGTAAACCTCAAGTCATCTCGGCAGTCGAAAGCATTGGTATACCTCCTGTTGGTTTCTACGGACTGCAGTACGATTGCTATATCGCTAAGAGGTCTTTTGTTATTGATATTGGGTTTTAATTGTTCTATTTTAATCAATGGTTCTATAGCAAATGTGCTATAATCTCGAACTTTCCTAGTAACCCGATCGAAGTTGAATCAGCATAGTCCGTGGGAATCGAGATTGGTCCTATCCCCATGATTATGTACGTGAGAATACTACCCTTATTTCTGGAAAATGCGGATTACGAAGTTGTTGGTAAATATAAGGTGCTACAGGGGGTGATAATGGCGTGACTTCGATTGCCGAGGTGCGAGTTGCATGCAAGCTAACTTTATACATTGACACGTAACGGTACGTTTCGTGACAAGGCATTGACCTGATGTACCTGACCTCAGTATAGGCTAGTTGGAAATGACATTATCCAAAACAACAACTCATGAAATTGCCAATTGACATAGCAGCAATATGATTAAAGAGAGTAAATTTGGGGATAAATGAATCATTTATATTTTTCAGTCTACTTAATTTTATACCGCAATAGCTTTCAATAAGAGCAATATAAGTAATATGAATGAATCAGCAACTGGGTTGGACAATCAGCAATCTCCTGAAACTCAGAGAAACAAGACTGGGACATCAGCAAGTTCGCATAAGGCGGTATCATACGATGACTACAAAGTTATGAATGATCCCATCCACGGTCATATCCCTCTTCACCCACTGTTGGTCAAGATCATTGATACAGCCCAATTTCAACGTCTCCGAAACATAAAACAACTGGGAGGTTTATACTTTGTATACCCTGGCGCGTCGCATAATCGCTTCGAGCATTCTATTGGTGTCGCATATTTGGCAGAAAAGCTCGTACGAATGCTAAAAGAGAGACAAGAATACCTGAAAATCTCTGAAGAAGATATCTTATGTGTCGCTATAGCTGGTCTCTGCCACGACCTAGGGCACGGGCCATTTTCTCACCTGTTTGATGGCGTATTCTTGCCTGAAGCTCTATCTACACGTAAATGGAAACACGAGGACGTGTCTTGCGTAATGTTAGACCACCTCATTGAAGAAAACAATTTGAAACAAGATTTTGAAACATTCAATCTCAAGGATACGGATATAGTCTTTATTAAGGAAATGATCGCTGGTCCACAGTCAGATGACTCGGCTGAAAAAGACGGGGTTAAATCGTCTACAAATGGTAATGGCGATTGGCGTTACAAAGGGCGGGAGTCCAGTAAAAGCTTCTTGTACGAAATTGTCTCTAATGATCGTAACAAAATGGACGTGGACAAATGGGATTATTTCGCAAGAGATTGCCATCATCTCGGCATTCGCAATAGCTTTGACCATACCCGATTTATGCAGTTCATGAAGGTACTTGAATCTGATGATGGACAGCGTCAATTGTGCGTTAGAGATAAGGAACTCGTCAATTTATGCGAAATGTTTCACACTAGAAGTATTCTGCATCAACGTGCATACCAGCATAAGACATGTCTTGCTATAGAGCTCATGATATCGAAGGCGCTTGTGAAAGCTGATGAGCACATCACGAAACTGGGAAAAGAAGGCAAGTCTTATAGCATATCTAGTTGTATTGAGGATCCAATCGCTTATACTAAATTGAATGACGATATATTTTATGAGATATTAAATTCGGAATGCACAAAAATGGTTGAGGCGCGTAAATTGCTTGAACGCATCCACAAGAGAAAACTATTCGTCTGTATTGGTGCAGTACCGTTGCCAAGTGTCAAAGATCCCCAGGAAGATTCACCCACTGGAGCTGGAATTTTACCAGATGCAAGTGACGACACGGCCACCCAGAAAAACGCAAAGGAATACGATGAGGCTAATGCGAATAAAAATACTGCCCCTCCTCGATATCAGACCCCTGTGAAGAAGGGTCCTAGTGTTCAATCCAAACAGACAGATGTCAGCATTAAGCCCGAGGACATTATCGCTCTTGACAGTAAGAAGACCCTTGAAAATGGAGACATCATCGTGAGTAAAACGAAAATCGACCACGGACAAGGTCCCGAAAACCCGGTGAACAATTTTAGCTTTTTCCGGAAATCTGACAAGGACAAGGCGTACATCATACCAGAATCGGAAATTTCTAAAATGCTGATGATACCTGAAAGATTTCAAGATAAGAAAATAATGATATGGTGCACTAGCAATGATGATAAAAAGATTGATACAGCGAAGGAATGTTTGAAAAAATGGAAAAACAAAAACCCAAGCATAAGCACCTTAGATATAACTTGGACCCCAATGAGAGAGGAACGTCGTCGAAATAGCGCAAAACACGATGATGGGAAACCGATGGCTAAAAAACAGAAGTTGGAGTATTATTAGCCTTCATCCGTAAATGATCGCCATTGAATGAATGAAGTAAATCGATATGAAAATTGTTATTGTAGACCTGATATATCCTTTCTCTATCATTTTAGTTATAGTAGTAAGAATAATCACAGCGTGTAAAGTATTATTGTATCAGTCAGTGTGTCTTCGTATATACTGTATTTCTAAGTACCAGAGAGGAAAAGAACTGACTGTCCATAGACAAACTTAACTAATGATGCACCCGTAACGCAAACGTTTTCGTTGCCAAATTAGCTTAGATTGGCTTACGTTATTTTGCACAAATAACTGGATATTCGAACCATTTTCAATCTATTTTCATGCTATAGACTAACTAAAGTGGCCCTCCATTTGCTTAACCGTGTGTGCGAATCAGACCAACTCTTCCATAGTGTCGTGTTGTCTTGTTGTCGTTCAGCGAAGTACCCTACTGCAACATACTATAAAATATGGCTAGAGAAACTGATAACAACGTCTTAACTCTTCATGATGATACGGTGATACATTGATACTGACACCGTTATCAACTCGTGCACGTTTCTGACTATCATTTTTCTATACTGTAGCGTAACCTTATACCGGACGCTTCTCTTTCCGTTTAGAGTTGAGTAGAAATTTCTCATAATCACACTGACATTAGATATCACAAAGAACCTACAAAAACATGCTCACAAGCCTACCAACCAATAGCCGAGATGCGATAGAAACCCGAGACCGAGACGTAACAAGCTAAATGAAACCGCGGTTCGGCAAGTGGGACCTCCCTAAATTGGTCATAGCACTGAAATTCATTGGCATAACATGTGAGCACCGAGGATCATTGTGCGAAATAACCTTTGCCATGAATTACTACACAATTTTAACTTTTATCTTTCTGAGCCTACATTGTATTTAGAGTGCAGTGCCCCTTTAATCCGTGTTGCTGCTTTATCAATCTCAACATTATTATCAGCTATAAAAATGTATGAAATATGCCATAGTGGCTTTGTTATTTTCGGCAGGTGATAAGTAATCAGAAATATTCTGCGATTTACGCAGTTTCCCTGACGTCTTCTGTCATTACATAGATATCGCGGACGGCACGGACCCCCATCTCAGTTTGAATGCTGAAACTTAGTTTAGTGTAGTCTATAGGTTCTGCCAACGCATGATTGATCTTGCGCAAAGGTCAAATTTCATACAACGTGGCCAACTGCGCTGCTAAAAGTGAGCGGCGTGGGACAGTACTGACATTCGGCGTAAAAAGCACAGTCAAATCACATGCCGCATAAAATCTGCTGCGGTCTCCCTGTAATGTAAGTGCCAGACGAAATATGAAGTCGACCAACCCAATATTCTATGTGTCTTTGCTAGGATATTGCCTTCGAATCAGAGTATAAAGAGTATAAATTTTATGCACAGAGGCTTCCATGTCAAAACGTTAGGTTCTGCCACTGGAACTAGCAGCAATCAATCACTTCCAATCAATTTCACCGGGCAATAGATGCTAAAACGTTTGGCAATGGCAACACTCTGTCTGTGTAGGCTATTGTATATACCGCCGGAGACAGTTGAACAGCACAGCGTTTCTGCTTCAAAATGTTATTTGCGCCCTGTGAATAAGAGTACCTACATTACTCAGGATATATATCTGTTCTATGACATCAATTTTACGGTGTTTTTTTCGATTGGGTACAATTTAGTTAGAACATGGCCTACGTTACCTGGCCATGGTTAAAACAACAACAGGTTGCCGATCGCACGTCTAGTGACTTACAAATGAGAGACCGCCATTGTACTATAGCATTCGCTAAATAAGTGACCCCATAATTTAGCAAGATTTAAAAAAGGACTATACCGCGCCAGTTATAACAACTTTCTGCTACTTCCGCAAGTCACAAATTCTACACACGCGTCATGCAGGCAATATTGTCTTTGTAGGCCTCTTAAATTTTATTTACCGCCGCAAAATAGTCAAAACACGATTGCTCATGCGGGATCCAGGCACGTATTCGAACCAACAGTCTGGTATCATCAATATTATATGCGATATGCGGTATAGAATATAAGCTAGTAACATTGTTCTATTTGGGAGTCTTGCCAGACGCAATATTAGCCATATGACTCATATGCATAATTTTTGACTAGCGGGAGTAGTAGTAAACTGTTATAATTGTTATAATATTTTTAGGGGGGGGCGTTTTACACCTACAAAGGTCATGTACGCCATGTCGGTGCTCATGGTATACGTGTCAATACTTCGGCTTATAGCCCGGATCACTATTACAGTCACGATTTTCCGCACTTCCCTGATACCGACTGCCTGCCAAGCCAGGAAAGAATGGATAACAATTTTAAACTCTTCGTTTAGACTCGGTCGGGAATCGAACCCGGACCAATCCCGATCAGACTGCGGACAGTCTAAACCTCTCTGCCAACTGAACGGTAACCAAATTGATGTGTTAACAATTCGTAGCAGCATTAGATTCTAATTAGAGTAAGGGATATATCGTGTTACAGTGTACAGAAATGAGATTCGACGTTGATATGTTAATGCTGTTGACAAATTCTGACCCTGCTACCAGAAATGGTTGAAAATTATTACTACAATATATATAAACTATAAACTGGAAGTATTGCCACGAATACCGTATGCATTGACCTGGCGTAAATGACCTTAGTAGTTGAAAACGCCATAAATATTCCAAATATACGAATAAACGAACAAACAAACAAACATGTAAATTCATGCCATATTCTATGATACATATGGGCTTGGGACTAGGCATGGCTACGAACGTACACCATAACGTCTTCTACTGATCGAAATACACTTGAATCTGTAACTCATAATCAGACTGTAGTGAAAATGTGATGGCTGATGGCTTGAATAAAAAAACTAAAAACAGACATGTAGAAACATTGGGGAAATGATAATATTTCACAAACTGTCTCAATAATCGTGGAGGCGATGGTGGACGATTCAAATAGAATAGATCATATACAATCCTGGCTAAACTTAACTATATAATAGAGAAACCACTCAATGGAACTAGCCTAAAGGTGAGGCTACTGTGCGGCTGCCCTGACGTCAAGTCTGCATCATCATCATGATATCTCGAGATCGACGGTGCCAACAACAAGATGTCGTCTATAAGTTATTAGCTGTATCATACACTATCATTTTCGCCATATAGTTAACCTATATACAATAGAATAAGCAGCAACTTTTGTTTACTAATCTGCTATACAGTAGACTGGCGGTTTGCCCCGTCTTTACCTACGCCGACGGTACTGGTATTCGCGTCGATTTAACGTCCTGTCCAGTTTATTGGAATATAATTCACAAACTTTCAGAGCTCCGCTCCTTCATCAGGCCGATTGAAATCAAAGACATTGGTATTACCTGTCCTCCACTCAGTATTGTGGAAGTGCAGAGAGCTGTGGTTATGATAGATATCGGGCTATAAATCGGAAATAGCTATATCGCGAGTAAGGTTGAAATATAGAACCAAATTTATTATCAAGTGTCAAACTAAAAACCGCATAGGCAACGCTACTAGCTATTAGTTTCATTCTTCTAAATAGTTATTTTGTAGACTAATTATAGACTGATTAGAATTCATCAGAAGAAACTTTACAACGTCCAAGACGCAGGGGTGCTGAAATTCCGTGCTTTAATAGATCGTTGTGAATGAATAACAGCTGTTCAGGGGTTACTGTATTCTCTTTGGTGAAAGCCCAGATTTTCCAGCCTGAAAGAGACAAGGATAACAGGGTATATCGGACGTATGCCTACAGACTTTGATGTTTGATAAGGTGTGTTTGGGCAAGTTTAGTGTTGGCTTGTGTCGAGACTATAGCCTACGTGAACACAATTTTAATTTAAGGAGGTGCATTTCTGATATACTAATGCGTTGGACAGGGACCCAGGAAATTGTTTTATATGTCCTTGTGAGTATTCATACAATGTAGCCACACGCTCCCCGTACAAGATAGTATCAACTGTGGACTGCGTTGACTTTTCGCATATAGAAAAGTCGACTCGACAACTTTATTGTTTTGCAGGCGTATATTTAGCTACTGTAAACCTCGACCGTCGTGATCGAGTGACACATCGACGCAACAATGCGCATATCGCTTAGTAGACAATGAATGGAAGGCCAATCTCAAGCTCCTGTAATTGGGAGGGCTACAGGGAGTGCATCCCGTGTAAAAGATACAGCCAAATAGTCACTGTAATTTGAATCTGCTGGGGTTACTTGTGTAATGGATGACGCAGTAGCAATCTATGCCCACAAAATTCAAAAACCTTTCACCTGTGAGAGTGCATCTGATATTTGCTACGTAACGGTCTGGAATCCCGATTAGAGTGAAATTGCCTTTGTGCAACTCATTACCTGTTAAATTAATGGAAAGGTGTAGCATACCTCATTAAAAAAAAGGAAAATGGGTTGAGTTATTTCATGACAGATCTCGGTTTATTCCTAATGAGTTCAATAAGCCTATTTTATTTCACTCACTATCAGCCTTTGTTTTTGGGTCAATATTGCCGAACTCGTCACGCTGCAATGCGAGGTCTTCATTCTCTGTATAAATATGATGCCATCACTTAACCACCGCAAACTTCATGCAAGTGGCAAACAAGTATAGGAACAAAAGCATGTAGTCGCTGATAATAGTTCCGCGTTGGCCCTATTGATCATGGAGGAAGCGTATTCAGTAAACGTCCTCGTGCCTGTACTGTTACCGACCTGAGGTGCTCACAGATTTCACTGAATGGGTCGATGCGATAAAGAATCGGCCACAGTAAGAATACGGACATTGCACACCTCTCAAGTGAGCTGCTGCTTGCTCAGTCTGTGTGTCAGAGTTGGGCTTTACTTGATTCGAATATTGGCACGACAATACTTTGTTTCCACGATGTATTCATTGATCACATGATTAGTAATACAAAATATCGCTCTTGTTATGCAAGAAGCAGAGTCATTTTCTAACGTAGCAGAATGAATGAATTGACTTGATAAATGCAGCGCTTGCCCTATTAAGAAGTTAATCACCCATACGCCATGTGCCGATGTGCGTACTAGAGTATTAGGCTATTTCTATCCGTATTCCTATCGACTATCCGAGTAGTCCTTTATAAGTAATAGTCACTCACTCTCTATCATTTCTTCACTGAAGTATCCGTCCAGAGCATCACGTATGTGAATTCCGAAGGACACGTCTTGCCCACTGAAACAAAAGTGGTCAATCAGTGTATGAAGAGGTTTAACGTCCCACCAGGTCACTGAGAGGAGTTCTGGAATCTTGTGAAATAATATTACTGAAGTGCACTTATACTGTATATACACATACTTGTCGTAATGAAAGGTGATTTTTGCTCCATGTCCATTTATTGTCCAGTGTAAGTTTGAAATCTTGGCGCAGGCATGATCCATTGAAATAGGGTCAAATGTAGTTACCGTCTCGTACCAGGTTCCTTATTTGAACTGAGAATACATATTTTGAACCATCAGCCTGGATGAAATACGGCGAGTGTCGTGTTCTACTTGATCAGTTCTTGTTGACAGTAAGCCGCAATTTCTAGTCACTATTCCATACAGTATTAAAAATTTAGCATATGTATATTATTATGTGTATTTGCTTAATGGCTTTACAAAGATACAATATGGGCATATACACAGGCCAGCTTTAGAAGACTGACATGTTGAAGAAGATTTTCAAAAGTAATTTAAATGTAGAAACATCCCAATACGTATAGGCAGCAGGCCTAATTTTTTTTATTTATTTTTTAGTTTGAATTTTGGCATTTTTCACCTACTAAGGTCATGGACGCCAGGTCGATGCTCATGGTATACGTGCCAATACTTCCGGCTTATAGCCCGGATCACTATTACAATCATGGCTCTTCGCACTTCCCAGATACCGACTGTCAAGCAGGGAAGGAACGGATACCAATTTTAACGTCTTCAATTTGACTCGGTCGGGAATCGAACCCGGAATGTCCCGATCAGAAGGCGGACAGTCTAAACCAATCAGCCAACTGAACGGTAGCAACGACTAGCAAATACCACAGCCTCTGCGTTATGTATTTGCAGCAATGGTCCGTTGGTCCGTAAACGATGATCGATTCACCTTTGACGGAAACAATCATTACAGCAGGCACCGCGTATACGTATACGTACATAAGCAAATTCACGTATTATATACGACATAAGCAAGGTCATCTGGACGGCCACTCGATACTCTCGACTTTTTAATCAGGATTTCTAGCACTGTTCGAAATACTACACCATAGCCCAGAGATGGCGAACCACTGACCTGCGGGTGACAAAGTGACCCATCATTAGCAATTCAGTGACCCACTAGTCATTCCCTCACTGTCAAACTCGTTTGAAACCATGAAAAGATTTGCGGTAGCATTGTTAACGCTCTTCGGTTCCTCATATTCATGCGAATCCTTGTTTTCACAGATGAACTTCATAAAATCGAGTACTACCAGGAATCGCCTCAGCCCAGGTATAGGCCTACAGTAAGTGCTGCATGTGTTAAGCTGAAAACTACACATTACCAGCCCAGGATTATAAGACTCGCGGAAAAGATGCACCAGCAAGTTTGTCATTGACGTTGACGTTTCATTAAATCTATGACCACCCACTATTGTTATTTTCGTGTGTAAAAGTTTTTTGTATGACCCGCTCACTTAAAAAAGGTTCGCTATCCGCCCTGGTATAGGCCTATACTACCGTCTGATAGGCCAGGTTCTAGACTTATAAGTCAATAATCGATGAACGTTACTTTTTGGAAGGTTACTGAGGGAAAGGTATTTGTTCGCAGTTCATAGATTCGTAATAGTGAATATGACCTCGCGATTTCATTGTCAAAAAATTAAAAGAGTTATTTTTCCAGGCATAGTCTGTCACAATGTAGGCTACCGCCTGTTATGCATTTAGCAGAAGCCATGGGTAACACCGGGTACGACGTCTCGTCTTTGCCAAATTGTTACAGCCAATAAACCGCGTGTTTTCTCAACGCAGAGAAGCGGCAAAGTCGTATTGTTGCTGAGAATGCTTCGGTGGAGTCCATGAGCGGTTAACACGCGGTAATGAAGGTTGAAGCATGGCCTACTCTAGAGTAGGTTAGTAGAGTAGGCGTAGTTGAGGTATAGGATGTCGCTTCAAGGTTTCAGCAGGCAATCTGTCACGACACAAACAGGACTAGATGACCGATGACTTTCATGCGTGGTCTTGTCTTCGATATATATATTTGACATCAGTCCACCATACAATATTCTGTCGCTGTATTTCCCGCCCCACAACAGGGCTTAACTCCGACATAAACATTTATATCCAAAGCATACAAAGTAAGCCAGCGTTTAGTACTTAGTACTTGCCTTGTGTAGATCAATTGGAGGATCATTTTTTGGTAGAGGAGCTCCTACATTACAGTTCAAACTCTCACAGATCGCGATCAGAGTCACAAAAACCGCCGTTACAACATACATAATTTTAGGTATATATTGAAAACCTGAACGTAATGAGATAATATATATTTAAAAGTTAGAAATAATAAAGTTTTAGCAGATTGATCATCCAGAATTACTTCTTAAGCCCATCGGAAAACTTACCTTATACTCTTCAGGAATTTCAAACTGAGCAAACAGAAGCTTCATTTCGATGAAAATCCAAGCCTCGGCTATTTTAGACTCCTAATTATAGAAGTTTTATCCCAGGAGCGTCCGCGGATGTTTACATATCCGTTTATGAACAAGCCCTGGCAGATAGGTCAATTTTTATAGCCGTATTCTCGTTTGGTTCGTGTAGTGTCTGCGGTGTGTACATATATCCGGTTATCTACATGATTCCTGTAGCTAACAGGTTACGGCGTATCCGAACGGGTTGCCAGGTTACCACATCCGATCATCACTATATTTGCCACGCATGGTCCCTGCCCTCATACAGTCATGTAGTGGGACAGGTATGGCCTGAAATGGCTAAAACACGTCTACGTATACACGGACCAGTTTTACGCTGGCTCCTTCTCAAGATTGTACAGATGGGTCTTCCTTTAGAGAAATGCCCGCTTTATCACATTTCGTTCTGCACTGTTCTGGTCAACAGAACACTTAGATTACATCAGTATTGTTCAGTTTGTGATTCCAACTTGGATAAAAGCAAACTTTTTCTTGTGGCGCTTTTAGGATGATCACGCCTGTAGATAGCCTACGTTGACTAAGGACGGTTCTTCCTTTGCGCATGCTCCTCGGCATAGTTGGCTACTGCGAATATGAAAAGGTCAAGGCTTGGGTGACGAATCAGGGGTGTGCTGATTGTTAAACTTTCGTGAAGTGAGCAACAAGAAGGCATACGGAGCTGATACGCATAGCCTATAGTTGAAATAGTCGCAAGAGCTGGAGAAACAAGTAGCTACCCCCGGCACTATTCGGCGAATACGACCCTCTGCTCGGTTGAAAAATGCGTCTCAGGCCTCCTACATCACTTGTATATCTCAAATGAGTGTCATAATATTTCATCAAGAACCCGTGTTATATACAATAATCGGGTTTGTTGAACTTGTTATTACGCCTACACACAGAAAACAGTACCGGTGTTCATTCGATAATAGTTATCCACTCGCAACCATTTAACTAAGCAAATGAAACTATTTCATCAGGCCAATGAAATTGGTAGGCCTACTCGAGTCTTCAGATAGGCCTAATAATAAAATTTTATAAGTTCATAATATATCTATAGCTATATACATACACCTTGAAATAAAAGGCATATAACGTACCATATTCAGACGTACAACTACACTGGAGGGACAAATTATGACCCAGTGAAGATGCAAGTCTCGCGACAGAGAATTGGCCGTAACGTAACTCAAGAATACGTAGGCCAAGAAATTGTCAGCAATGAAGCCATAGCGTATTGCTGTTTGGTACTGATGGAATGACTAGTGGTATAACGCAGTGGTCGACTGATAGATCGGTTGACGACAGCATTACCTTACTTCGCTGGTTGCAGATGTGCCACTCATTTGCAATATTTGCACCAAAGAAATCAGTCAAGGTTTTAATTAACTGCATAAAAACACCACCTACAATACACATTGCGTAGTCATTTTGGGTGGTAATACCCTATGAAATTCGGGGATTCTTTTGATTCATTGGGTTTGGGTACGCGAATAAAAGATTTTATCAGTAAAATCATCAGGTTTTGGTGGAAGATTTTTTGCTATATTGGCATATTGATTATTGTCTATCCGAAGTGTAAGGTTCTGCCTAGGCTAGAATCAATTGTGGTCAATCCTTGATTACCAGTATTGACATCATTAGTCTGTGGCACATAGCCCAATCTGCAGAGATTAATTGTGGCGGTCATTGACACCCAATCCAAGGATTATCACACAAACTAACTGAGCATTCAGCTGTGTTTATTTGTTAAGATGTGAGGACCCAAAGTTTGCCATGAGCATGTGACTTCCCCCTCAATCTTTTTGTCTCACGTCGATGAAGTGTGGCCGGTATCGATGACAAGGTAACACCATCTCTACAACGGAAGATCGTCTCACTCGCTCGGTGACGTCTGTTCTTCAGTTGATGTCTGTACTGGTACAAGTGTAGGAGCTTGAAATGGAGATATGCATGGATAGGATGGCATCATCATGAAACCACCCTGATTGCGCATTGGCATCATCATTGGCTGCAATATGACTCCTTGCTCAGTATTTTGAGACTGTTGTTGCTGGATTTCGGGTCTTGGATGTGCAGCTCCACACGCCATAAAAAGTGTTGGAAATTGTACGTTGTTCGCATCAGTTGTCATTTGAGGCATTACAACTCCGGTTGGGGCTGACATGGGGTATGATTGAACCATACGAGGCATCTGGGCATCCGAAACCATAGGTGTGCCATCAGCACTTAAAAACTGTGTAGCAGGCATCATGTTTGGGGTCATCATAAATGGCATATTGATGAAAACTGGAGCTTGGCTTTGATTTGCACTTGTACATGAGGCAGTTGATGTCTGTTGTCGCTTTGCTTGATTTGAACTTGCTAACGATCTAAAGAGTAGTAGAACCAACTGATAATTGACGCAAAGACACCAAACAGCAGATAAGAAAATTTGTACCAGTGTTGGGATAACTCGAATAACATTTTCTGGTTGACTAAACTTGACTTACTAGGTAGGGGTTAATGATACACATTTATTGTATATTATAATGCTCAAGTAGTTTTGTAAGTGTCCATTGTAGGCCGTCTTATTCATCGTCATCTGGTGGGAGGAGATCTGGAGGCTGGTGAACCAAGTTTCCAACAAATTTGACTGGACGTTAGTTAGAAGAACTGTGCATTATTATTGTGTTGTGAATGTGACATTGTCCAAATGCCGCAATATAAAATAAGACAAAGTCTGGTATGGTACGGGAGCGTGAATGGGGTGTTCCAGCTCTCCAATGCATTTGGACGAGCCCGAACGGGCCAATCATTCAATGCATTATGCATAATGATTATTACCGGTACTGGTACTCTCGTCATAATTATTTACAACTTTGTGCATAAGGACACAAAACACATTCTGAACTGCCACATAACCAGAAACCCTCAGAACTATTGATGACTTTATAGCGACAAGGCCTGTATTATGTAACAGGCATTTATTGCCCACTGCAAACAGGAAGCTGTAATGACCACGAGTAGCAGTAAAATTCACTGATGCAAGTGTGTGCAGACATTGTTTGGCAACTTTGCATAACAGCCAAGCTTGCTTACATGTCAGAATTTGAAAATTAATGGGGCCTAGTCACTGGCATGATTTACTGGTAAATGTTATGATGTGGAAGAACTCACTTGTGATGATGACTGTAAACTTTTCGCTTTGCAATTTTGTGTTCTTTAGCCAGTTCTTGCCCGCCACTAGAGTCAGAATTGTCTGCACATCTGAAACAGTTATCGTGAAAGGCGTTGAATTTATCAGAGGTTTCACTTTGCTATTATATATATCAGTATCTTCCATAAGGTATTATAGGCCTAGCCTACTATTAGTAGGGATGCACACAGCAACTTGGGAAATATAAGATTCAACGGTAGACTTATTAACTCAAGACTCAGGATTATGCTTTTGCAAGTCACCGATTTAACTCCCATCCTCGCATGGATTCAACTAAATTCTTTATGGACAAATTGGGAAATGAGTGTTCACTACTATTGAACTGACCTGAAAATGACTAGGAAAGCTTGCTAGCTTATTTCTGAATAAACTGAGGATGGCCATTGAATTTGTCACATATATTGATATTTGATCGGCTCCACAATATAATATGTAATATACTTGAATAGTATGGGACAACAGCAATTCTAATCAATACTTTACCAGGACTGTACCGACGACCACAATGTGGATTCAACATCATTGGAAATAATTGCAGTATTGATATTATACCACATGTTAATGTCTATGGTCCTTAGTAGCACAAAACTGGAAAGGAGAGGCTCCATTCAAATAGAATATTTGACTAGCTCAGATATGATTCAATTGTCCCCTCACTGATTGTAAGTCTAATTATGACAAACGGTACCGTATTTGCATCACACTAGGTCCCTAGATATAATAGTGAAATTGTTGTAACTTACAGTGAAAAATCAGAAACCGGAGAACTTGAACTCAATGAGCTTGATGAACCAGACTGCTTGTCCTGAAAAAGATGAAAATTGGATTCATAATTCGTCATCATATTCAAATGTGTATGATGCAAGAATTTACAGCAAAATGGTTGTCACACTGATGATCGGAAACACGGGGAGATGAGGAGGTGTGGAGATCATTGAAGAAAAATCACTCTGCGGGGCTGAATTTCTGCGCCATGAAATCATAAAATAGATTCGGCTATAGGGCCATTAGTGTCAGGCAAATGGGTAGATTTTTTCTGCTAAACTTAATAATGACACCCTATGTAAAGCTAACAATTCAAGGGAAGACATCGGTTTGATACTATGTTGCAATGTTGATGTTGATACTTTGCAATTGTTAGCTTATACAAGGGGTTGATTGACATTTTCGGATTGATTTGTCCAGTAGCGAACATCATGACAGTACGCTACTTCAGAGGAGCCTGGCCAAGATCTAGAAGGGTTACGCTGCTTCCTTCCCCAAATGACAATCAGTGAATAATATTAATAAGGTATGCGAGTAAAAATTAAAAGCTTTGCTTACGGAAGTCTAAATAATCTGCTACATTCAAACAGAAATGCAATGCTGGGCTACTGTGTTTGAATTTGATTAAACACACGTATATAATTGTGTTTGCAGGAAATGACAATGAGCTTCCAGTAGAGTTGGTAATACTTATTCAGCGAACATCAAGACCAACGACCAATCAGCAATTACTAACTCAGCAACTCACCTCGATCGATTCTTCATTGTTAGATAAAATCAGCTCTGAGGATCCATTACTAGGTAAGGATGGAAATATCGGTCCAGTTCCAATCAAATTCTGCAAAACGCAATATTTTGAGCATAAACATAATTTTAGGTCCACTCCAAATTATGTTTACATGTTGGTCTGATCATTATTATAGAGAGTTGAGGTTAAGGAAAGTCTTGACAAATGAGGGACGTTGCAAGTGCAAGTCAAGTGCAGATCGCCAGCCGTTATGGAATATGGCTAAATAAACTGTGATGTAAATGAAAGGGAACAAATCGGTGGTATCTTCATGATATCAGTACCAGTACGGTACCTGCTTTACTGTATTCAGCAATGGGACCTTGCAACTCTTGTCAAAACCTTCCTGATAGAGTATATAGATGTCTTGCAATCGTCATCGTGATTGCAAATGGGTTATCCAAACTCCGACTGCGGTATGTTCACGGGGTACTAAATTATGGCCGGGGACATGGACTTGCAAAGTCCCTACTATCAGTTTGTTGGAAGCAGGGATTGAATTAATTAATGTTTTGTGTTGTAGGTTTACTTCGCTCTCATTTTATCACTGCAAAAGCACGAGTGGACTCCATTTATGGAATCTCCACTTCAGACTTAGAGTACCATTATAAATTATAATGCACCTCTTTCTCTTTTGACCTTGATCCATACTTCCATTCATGGGTGGGATGGTCACACACTGTGTATAAACCGCTCCTGATTTGGCAGTGATTTAACACCGGATATCCCACCCATCAGAACTCTCCCTAATTTGCAGGGCTGGGTTAGGACCAGGCGTGATTGGGGACCATTCCGTTTTTGCAGCCACAATTGCAAACCATACAACATGTATAATGGTATGGGGATACTGGACATTGTGATGTTGCACCTACCCTTGCACCATTCCGGCTTCGCATCCCTAGCAGGAAAACTGTTAATAACTACAACCTCACAGGCATGTTCCGGGCTCACAACCGATCGAGGTAATTAGCAAGCAATCTGATCCCACGCTTATTATGCGAAGCATAATAGTATATATATATATATATTACATTACTGGTTTCTTACATTTCTTTCTGTAGAAGGCATTTCCTTTCGCAAGAAAATACAGAGCTCATTTCTTCTCACTTCAGGAATGTCGGCTTTCAAAAATTTGGTGGCATGACTGGTGCAATCCCGGTACCCCTTCACATATTCTGAAGTCCTTCCACCTAGGGCAACAGCACAAGCCATTTAGCACAAAATGTTTGCAGCATTATGAACAACTGTATATTATACCTTCATTCCTGTGACTGATGCTTTGCATATGCCTGACGACAAGTTCCAAAATGACAGCCTTTTCCATTGGCTTGGTGGTCTACAACAATATTGGCAAATAGAGTATATACTGTGTACGGTGACAAAGTTGAATATAAATATATATAATACTACTTTAGGCCTATAGAGTCATACATATATCAAGTCACCACAGATTTAACGTCCAGTCCAATTTATTAGAATATGATACACAAGCTTTCGGAGCTCTGCTGCTTAATCAGGTGAAGGACCTAAACTGGACTAGACGTTAAATCTATGGTGCCTTAATATATTTATTACTATTTGGATCATCCGCCGTCGGCTCCACTATTTTTCGTACTTAATAATTATAGTGTGATAGATAATATCAGGCGCGGATACAGAGGGGGTGTTTAGGTGTTCGAACACCCCCCTGCAAAAGAGCGAAAAAATTACGAAATGTTTTCATGCGTGTTAAACGGCGCATGTTCGCCTGCGGAATCATGCTCGGTCTTGAAGCGCCTTCATTCTGGGCAACGAAATGCAAAGACGCGAGCAAGAAGCACGCGTTCGTTTGCAAACCTGCTAGTTTCTTTATTTGAACTTCGGGATATTTCATTTCCTGTTTACGACATTGCGTGAACCTTTCTATAGCGGACCGCCCAGTCTGGCGACGGCACAAACACTCTAATATCAGGTTCAAACTAACGCCAAGAATGAGAATCAGAATGAGATCAAGAGAAATTGCACAAGTCCGATTTGCGTAACAGACGCGCTGTTTCGAAATAGTGAGAAGAGTGTGAGACCATAGAATGTAATGATGACATTCTAATCGAAGTACCGTAATGATTACATTCAACGGTGAGACTGAGATTGTAGTCGCTGGTGGTGTTGTGTCGCAGCTCGCTTTGGGCGCGGCGTGATTACTTCACACAAATTAATGTTAGTTGATACAAATGAATACATATATGCTTCCTAGGGACGTAAACAAATTTCAAAATGATGGTGGTGGAGGTCCAACCCTGAAAACCACCCCTGGCTACGCCACTGCATACGGCACACACCTCCTACATTACAAGCGTGATTGAGGCTAGCCAAGTTGAGAGTCAAGTGAAGCGAGACTACTGCGCTGCGGGCTAAAATACTCGGATACTAGTATCTGAAATCAAGGTGGGAGAAAAGTTATGGTGGTCAAAAAATGACGTCATTTCTGGACGCACCTATTTCGTGAGGTGAACACTTCACATCTTTTATTTAAACTATCATCATCAATATTTTGAAAAGACTCCACACTTATTAAGCATCGTCCTAAATCCTAATTACAACCATAAATTCAGCATCCCTGTTCTGTTACAGGGATGCTGACAGCAAATTCAAGAATCATATATGACTCACTTACAGATTTAATGATGTCAGCTGGTAACATATCTTTCAGCTGATAAATACATTCGTTTATTCTGTCTCTGCGACGCTTCTCTATCAATCGATGGTATTTTTTTGTTTCGTAAACATTCTGAATTAATATATATATAAAATACCTAGTGAACAGGCTTGTTTTAAAAAACAAGCATTTATTGTGCTGTATCAATAATAAGAACAGATGAGTGGTGAGGGAGATGCTCTAAACTGCAACAGAAAATACTGGTGCAACCAGCATGCTGGAGACCTTTGTTTGGTCCAGAAACTGAGGTTGTTAATGTTTACATCTCGAATTTCAAAAATCGTGTAATTGGATCACCAGCATAATTATTGAAAGAGATACAGTAACCTACTGAGATACACAATAATACAAACTGATATTGACCAGACAGCTACCAAAGTACTTGAGGACTTATGGGCATGGTATTGGCATTGGTAGACTAGGCCTACCTGAATAGTGTCGGGCATGTTTTCATAATGCGGCCTCTTGGATCTTGGAGGATAATATTCGCTTTCACTTAAAGATCTCTGGTACATATCTTGTCTGAAAGAGTAAAATTATTTTAGAGTTTGGGCAATTGCCGTAAGAAAACTTTTGGTATTTGTGCAGAATTTCTTCCAACTCACAACATAACCAAAGACTGGTGTGAAATGACGACTTTATAACAGCTGAATAATTATAAATATTGCAGTCCCAGGGTGTCGGAAATGAGAAGTTCGTGAAATATCACCAGTCTAACTCCCACCCTGACCCCTACTCGACAGCACTCGAGCACGCATAATATTACAATCTTGACAGACGTCATGCTAGAGTCTATTGTCACGAATCATCAACTGCATAGTCACGACAAGAGTTGTTTTTTTTCACTGCATTTGGGCAGTAGCCTAATGACACTCTTGGACTGAGTCCAAGGCCCAGGAGAGAGGACGGGGAGTGTCGCAGACTCTCAGGTTGATTTGGTGGAGTCCGGCTGGCTAAAGCCAGCCACAACCTGCTTACCAAGACATGCGCTCCCGACGGGTTACGTGACCTGATGTATGCACTGAGGTAGGATGTATATCATGGCAAAGGCATCGTGACCCGTGCGAAACGAAGCGGAGCCGGGTCAAGCGGTGACGTCCACATCTACTAGTTGCCTTGAAAATGCAATGATGTATTTGCTTTAAAGCGTAACAGCAGAGTTAGTCATAGCTGTCATATAGTCGCTGTGAGTGCGAGATCTTGCTTGGGTTTGCAACTCCCACATTCTCGGTTCAGATGGACGGGAGGGCGACCACCCTCCCATTCCGTAATGAGTCAGGAGAAATTCAGCTTAATTATAAAACTTTACAGCAGATAGAAACTTCAGAAAGTCACTGACAGAGTTGTGAGGTATTTCCCAAAGCTACAATCTACCCAATACACTTGGGAGTCAGCAATTCAAGTCAGTAATAGAATGAAAATCATGGGAAGAGCATAGTGAATGGAAATTTTGGCGTGTCACATAATTTAGCTAAGGTTCAGTTCACTCTTTCTGTTACTCACTACGCATTACCATTACCTCAGCACTAACTGGGTCTTTACCTATCAATAGGCAAGTGTGCAATGTCTCACGTGGCTGCGATTCCGTTTAGTAAAGGGCCGAGCGGGCACCGCTAAGTATGGTTACTACGGTCTGCCTATATATACTTATGACTTACCGAAGGTTAACGAACCCTACTCACCCAAAGTTTGAGGACCCAGAAGATGTTGTTTTTTTGTCATTGGTCATGTTGCCGGAATTCCTAAACTCTTGCAGTTTAGCTCTAACTTCAAAAAGTGCAGATATGATATGAATATAATCTTCTGGGTTGGCCAACGTTTATATAATATATACTTAGTTCAGTCTTCACTGAAATATATTATATTGATCAACTTCCATATCATATATGCCTAAGGCTTCAGCATAATAAAGCACACTGCATTGTGCATTCCATAAATAACATTGGCCTGCTCATATTTTTTTCATCCGTCCACTATCCATGCACTACCGTACGTATACCAGGCTACAATATATATAATCAAATCCTGATACTGAAATGGTTAATGCGATGAGCTGCCAATGCATACTATAATGTATACTGTACATCATTTTCACCCATCTCCAATTCACTGTTAATTCCGGGCTCATTGAACAACCGAGATTTTCAGCCCCAAGAGGCTTGCGCACCTGCACACCGATTACGTGCTAGATGCTTTAAAGCAAGTTGACCTACGGCTCACCCTGACAGCTGCCACTAAATGAGATTAACACTATCAAGAATATGTAGGCACTGACGTGACAAATAGCAATTGGGTGATCGCTGTTAAGCCTTCGTGGGCTGCCTGTTATGGCGTCTGCCGACTTTCGGACTAGGAAACGTTGCACACATAAAAAGTTGGGTCTACAAAATCAGGTGATTGCACATTGCACATTTGTAAAGTCAATGGTGCACAGTCGAGATCTCGTCGAAATCACCACGAATCCAGTACCGTAACAACCCCTAACCGATCCAAAAGCCTGGCTTCGGCTTGTTTTAAGCAAACGCCACCTGTAGACAAGCGTTGTTGGTATTTTCCAACACGACACGACGAGACGAGCCCCAATAATCTCGTCTATCCAGTGAGCAAAAACAAGAGTCACGTGATCGAACGCGAGAAGAAGGGCAACATTATGTAACGCAAATATCGCCTGTTATATAACCTCGAAGTATATTCATCCATCAGATGTCGCTACTATCGTTGGTTCCGCATGAACGAAAATACAATAAACAATTCGTTCGTGTTAACATGAAAGTCCTACTGTTTATAAGGATAGGCTACGGGAGAGTAGGTGAGTGATATCTAGTGTCACTTATCAAGCTACAGGTTATGCTAATGTAGGATCTAAACTAACTTATAACGTATTGATGTAAGACTGTAAGACTGTAAGACCTTAGATTAGAAGACACTACATGGAGCCGATGGCGGACGATCTATAGACATTGTACTGTAAATAAGAAGATCACCACAGATTTAGCGTCCAGCCTTGGTTTATTGAGAATTGGACGCTGGACGTTAAATCTGTGGTGATCTTCTTTACAATATGTATAGCCTATGTATAGTCACTCTTGCATGAGGTAGGCCTATGGGCTAGGCTTAGGCTACGTGCAATGATAGCCGTCGCCGTAGGCCTGTCTCTATCGCATCGATAGCTAATGGCGCGGAAGGGATTCGAGGAAATAAACAGTTCGTATTGATTTTCCACTAGGCCTATATATACTGCACCCTGTCGCATTATTTTATAGGTCTAGTGATGAAACCTCTGACGCAATATGCATTCATCATGATGATATATGTGATAGACTCAAGAGACGGACTCGTAGGCCTGAAGAGGATTCCCCTCGACAGCGGAGTGTGCGTGCAAGTATATACAGGCCTGGTAGGCCCATCAGCAGATTGGGGAGTGGGTATGATGACAGAGCTTCAATACAGACGAGTGGTAAAGAGATGATGCATCAACTAAGCCGAAAATAGAAGGCATTATATAGAATAGCGATACTACGAGAGAGATATTAGCAGGGGTGGCCAACCCGAGGCTATTCGCCTGGTTCAATGCGGCTCTTCTCCGCAGGCTCTATTTATTCTAAAAATGTACAAGAAACGCAATGACCGTCTGTTAGTAACGAAATGTTACGAGATGGAACGAATCTTTTACAATGAATTGGACGTAACCGTTTGACCTTTTTTTTACTTGTGCTACAATATTACAATATTGCGGGGTTCGCGAACTTAAACTTTACGAAAATTAGGTTCGCGGAAAAAAGGTTTGCGAAGGTCACTAAACTAGCCGGTGCCGATGTGTATGATATGGGTCTTTGCGGTAAGACATTGAGAAATGGGGCTCTCAGTCTCTGATTGGTTGGCCACCCATGCCCTATAGCATGATTTACGCCTGACCGTGATCTCCTATCGCTAGTAGGTATGGTGAGGAGAGAAAGGGTTATAATAAAGGACTCTCCCTACACACACAGCAACACAATTGTTGTTTTGTATAAAATGACTTATCATCAGAAAAAATACATCAGAAACTTGTCCGGCCAAATCGTTTTTCTTTACAAAAATTTTCACTGTGCAACATCCTATGACCCTCTACTGGGGCACACTTAGCATAAAAGCCTGTAGACTAGGCCTACCGCCTACGTTTTGTTGCATAATATTTTGGAACTAGCGGTATATGGGCTAAAAGTGTAGGCCTCTTGCGACATATGACGCAATCAAATATTGTCCGGCACTTAGCTCTTTTATTTGTATGTCTCCCCACCGGTAATCCAATGGTACAAAATTCATCAATTTCAGGAAATATCGATGATTCCATTCAGTTGGAGTCATATGTAAAATATGGAACGTGGAATTATCGAGGCTGAAATGGCCGAAAGCGTAATCGCTGACCGTGTAAAAGTGCCGTCTAAGAACTACCCTTAAAGGCAACATCACATGGGTCTCTGCTGAGATTGTCATTTTATTCAACTAAAGGACATTGCCGGACGATATTTATAATGGCGGTAACATGGTCCATGCATGTACTATGGAGACTTGAAGTCAATAACTTGGAGGGGATTTCAGTATTTCTTTGTCGCCTGAGGCATTGGAAAGAAATATGATGAAAGAGTGAGTCAACTGTTATTAAACCTATCTGTCGCTACTTGTGAAACGAAATCAGAAATCAACATTCGTTGTGTCGAGATGAGATATATCATTGGATCAGTCAGTCGGCTGGCACAATAAAGAGGTAGATGGATAGCTTTATTATTCGTAGCATTCAAAGGCAGGGCCGCAACCCCGGTTCGCATCGAAAAATTCGTCACCATTTCCTATTTTTTGAATTCAAGAGTTTCGAATTTCGATTATTTTCGGACAAACCTGATTGTACTGTGTTGCGCCAATGGAAACAGAGCAAAGTTGATCATTTGTAGTTTGCCTCAACCTCAACCTGAAAAGTTTCTCTACTCCACAATTCTGCGATATTGTTTCGGCATGTGCTTGAAAGGACAGTGCATGGAATTTATACAAAATGCTTCGAAATCGTCGGTGCATCATCCGCGTACTACATGATACGTGCGACCTGTCCGGGATGCTGCCGTCATCATGGCCATATAGGCTACGCTTGCTTAATTACACTTCCTAGTAAGGTTCGTTTGCATTCACGTTCCCTACTTTTGCATGTGCGATTGCAAAGGACTTCGAATTGACTGTATAGCCTAGCCTACATATCACTATGACTGCAGAACAAACGACGGTCGAGGAGGCGACCCGAACTACGCCAGTTGTTGATTCAACTACCAGCAGTGTCATGTCGAGAAATCAAAATGTTAACGGCAAATTGCCGATCTCGATATTTTCACACCGTAATCTACGAAATGTCCAGGG
This sequence comes from Botrylloides violaceus, assembly GCA_030412335.1. Classification (NCBI taxonomy): domain Eukaryota; kingdom Metazoa; phylum Chordata; class Ascidiacea; order Stolidobranchia; family Styelidae; genus Botrylloides; species Botrylloides violaceus. The sequence continues at coordinate 159,185 of JASFYC010000522.1, read as the reverse complement.
TAAGTAAATCAAATGAATTTATTGAGTCGTTAAATCATGCGACAGAACCCTCATTTCTGAAGGACGACAAAATAACACTACATATAACCAATGGATATTGTCCATTATTTTCTGTCACGTCTTTCCGCTATTTGCGGTCAACCGATATGGTCCGTGGCGTACCAAACCTCGTTGGTGAAAAGAGACACCCACATTTTCAATAATAGTAATATCTATAATAGTCATCTTCTGCTTCAACTGTTGGGTTGCCACAGCGGATCACTTCTTCAAGACCAACGCGTCATGATTTGAAAGGCGTTTTATGCCGGATGCGATGCCCTTCCTGCCCAAGCTTGCGCCATTCTCCGGTATTCGATACAGGCTTACAATCGAATAACAATGATTAGTGGCGGATAGATTGTACCCTCACTGCATTTCGCTTATAAATGGTTCGTAACTATTCGCCGCTATACGCCGTCCGTGAATTCATCTTGTTGATGCCGAGTTATCTCTATTGTGAACCGTTCAGTTGGCCGAATGGTTTAGACTGTCCTCCTTCTATTCGAGAGGTTCCTGGTTTGATTCCCGACCGAGTCAAATCGGAGACTTTAAAATTGGTATCCGTTCATTTCCTGCTTGGCAGTCAGCGAAGTGCGGAGAGCAATGATTTTAATAGTGATCCTGGGTGTAAGCCGGAGGTGTTGACGTATACCGTGAGCATCGACCTGGCGTATAAGTCCTTATAGTACAGGTGAAAGACGCCATTAGTTGAAAATTTAAAATTTAAAAAATAAACAGGTCATGAGGCCGAGCAGTTTGACTGTCCGCCGTCGGAGAGGGTGTCATATATGCCGAAATCGCTCGCCGCGGTACATCCATCTGGCAGTCGGGTAGATCGGATAGAGTTATATTTTTGTTCGACAGGAGTTCATCAAACTGAGGTGCCATCACCGATTCAGAAACACTCTATACAGCATCATTTGCTGAATCCTTGCAAAGTCGCCGATCATCGCAATCACCAAGTGAGCATAGGATATCAGTAACTGTACGGTATTAGATATTGCGTTTTATTCATTTCGTGTGCACTGTGCAGGTAGTGGAATTCACAGTTCCAGTTGATCAAAATCGTGAAGCTCCTCCGACTGAGATCACTTCAAGTCAGGTAGGTATTGAGTTACTGTAAAGTTGACATAAACTAATAGTGCACAATTCAAAACTGGTGATGGGCAATTCCTTCTGGTTTGAACACCGCGGGTGCCAACATAATATTGAATTAATATTGAATACATGCACGCCTATAGAATTACTAAATAGCTTTCATCATCCATCATACGGTAGAATGCAATAAGGCTGTGAACATTCTTTCGAAAAACATTCTATCACTTCTCCTATCCTATGGAGTCTATAGACAGCATCGACAAGTTCATCTATATAAATAAAAGAACCTGTTCGTCTGTATATGTACTATGTATGTATCTGTGTGTGTTTGTCTGTGCAGAAATTCACTTTTGCGATACTGCAACAGAATTTCATATGATTCCAAGTTTTAGTTAAAACCTAATTACATTTAGAGTGCATGTCCTTTCAAATGACACTGTCTACTGGCTAGCCCATCTCGATCATCGGGTGAAGTGTGTCACATTTGTATAATTGGTGTTTGGCAATATCCAACGTGATAACGACCAGGCCTAGCAATTTCTTTTGATTTTTCCTCTCCACATAGCCTACATCTTTAACCCGACATTGTGTGTCGCGTATACATTTATGAATGCATATACGCGACATTAACGGTCGTATCTAGGACATCAGACATGCCGACTTGCCCTAATAAATTCCCTGATAGTATTACTCATTAGAGCACATATGCGTTGTAGACATGTAGTCATAGAAGATGCATCATTCGACTTATCTATTCGGCCTTGCTAATATTATTTCATCCTACGAACTTGTTATCAAAGTTATTTACTGAAGGACTGTTGTAGGCTATTGTGTAAAATCTATGGACATATCAGTTTGGAGTATTGGTTCAATATAAGCATCAATTCGGTATCGATTCTCATTCGACTAATCGCCGTGTGAAGAGCTCCATAGAAGCGTACGTCACTGGCGTGGCGTTTATCGTGGGGTGTTTCGAACACGCAGTTTGGAGTCAGATCAGCGCGGAGTTCCACTACATTACGATATTCGCAAACCCGTCAACCACCATCCACCTCTTGATAAAGGTGTATGGAATTCGTCATCCCCATTACGTGAACGCCCTCTGGCACCATTTATTTTTTTCTATTTCGTAGGGGTCTCAGCCGATTCGAGTACCAGATGAAATGGCATTTTCAATTTTCACGACCATTTTCTGTTGCTTTTTCTTGGGATTGGCAGCAATGATTTTTGCTGGACAGGCAAGTATATTGTCCTTTAGCACTATTGTAATATGAGACTTTTATCATCGCAATGTTTCGGTGTCATTTGTAAAATATTTGGTGACACCATGGATGCTGGATATATACACTTCGGTCATATTGCATCTTCACCTGATGAGCGGACCGCCGAAAGCTTGAGTTTTACTGTAAACGAGGTGCGGCGTTGAATTGGTGGAGTGTAGCGTAATTCTTTATTAGTCATTTACTTGGAAAATTTGTTTAGATGCGAAGGCATCGTAGCCGTAGGTCACAAGATACGTTTGCTTACAGGAAAATCTGCTCTATTTTGCTAGGTATACCCATGGCCTACTTTAGTATTATTAATATTATATAGAAGATTATAGTGGCGCTTATCACCGGGCGGCGTTTTGCACCACGAACAAGACAGGCTGGAGCAGATACCTGGATATAGTAATCGTGATATATGATACATGAATACAGCAATCGCGACACATGATAATATGGATTTAGTAATTGTGAAACATGATACATGAATTAAATGCAGTAATCGTGAATAGAGTAATCGTGTCAATACCTCCGGCTTATAGCCCAGATCACTATTACAATCACGGTTCTCCGTACTTCCCCGATACCGACTGCCAGGCATAGAAGGAACGGATACCAATTTTAAATTCTTCGATTTGACTCGGTCGGGAATCGAACCTGGAACATCCCGTTCAGACGGCGGACTGTCTATACCACTCGGCTAACTGAACGGCCTACTTTAGTAGTAGGCCATGGTCTACCCACTCACCGAATGGTATAACTATTTATAAATGGTTGCATCACGCAACGTAGTGTGGAAAGTGATTGACTCATATTTCATCAATAAGTCTTTGTATTCAGGCAAACAGTTTGAAAAGCGTTGATCCGATGAGGGCTCTTTCAAAAGCAAAAATGGCCAGGACTCTTAATGTCAATGCAGTCATGGTGGCAATATTCACCACGTTTACGATAATTCTAGTGCAGTTTGTTCTGTTAAGGTAATACGACACTTGTCCAGTTGGTTCACTCAGACGTACCTGCTAGCAGCCGTAATTTGCGGTTCACCTTGACCCCCTGAGCTGAACGTACAATACTAGAGCACGACACAACTTTGTTCCCATATGATGTATTACCGCAACCTATCCCACACACCCCACCCCACCCCTCCACACCTAAATTCTGGTATATGTTATGAAATTTTTTACTTAAAATCAAAAAGTGGTATAAAAATGTATTGCGAATGAGCCCGTACCTAAATACATCCCGTTTGACCCATCAGCCCACTCAACTCCGTCCCCACTTTGCCTCCCCAACACCAGTAAATATTGGTTTGGCGGCTCTCCCAGTGACTATTGCGCAATTACGTGCAACCATCGTGAAGTAGGCTACTTGAAAATAGCTAACCAACGACACCTTGCGGGTTTATAAATTCGGCGGGGAAGAAATTTTATTTAACGCTGTCAACGAACAAACAACATATTGTCCGACCGGTTGGGTAGTCCGGGAAGTCAAAATACTTTAATACAACATATTGTCGTCTGGCAGGCAAAGTGCGTAGAAATCCAGTACATTTCGGGAATATGCTGCCGGGAACAGAAAAATACGTTCTGGGATTCATTTTTTATCACCACTGGTGGGGGTTAACGACCTTCCGAGCCACTTTAGCTAGAACTACTACAAATTCCTCTTTCGTCCGGGACTATATTATAGATTATAAATTCCAAATAAACAAACAAACATACTTTTGTACAGACAGTTTCACATGCATGTTGCCGATTCAATTGGTGACGCGATCAAGATCCGATTCTAGCATGCTTGGTTTGATAACGTTTTTTTTCCCGAAAATGAGATATATATATAGTTTGGAGTCATCAGAGAAAAGTTTAATATTGCCGTGGTGTACTACAGCGACTTTGGTATTTATCAATGCAATAAACATATCTATATACTGTATCATATGCTCTTTGGCAGTATCCAGAATACATGCTACAAGGTGGGTAGACTATGCAACGCTTCCTCGTACCTGTTGTCACATGCTAAACCCTTTCTGCCCGATATCTTTTTCCTCTCTCATATTTGATCCACGTGGTTCGACGAGAAAGTTTTTTTCATTTAACTCCAATTTCAGTCTTCAGTTCTCACCGCAACGCCACCTGCGTGAAACTCGATGCCTGTTGTCACAACTATCGTCGCTTCAATAAACTAGCATAGCCAACAGACAATCTACTTTATTTATGATATCTGACAAAACAAGATCGAGTTTCTGCTTTGTTTAATGACACCCAACTCGAATTAATTGTTTACCCAGAAATCCAGCATGCTGAATAGATGGGTCGTATTCAGTAATCTATCAAGTGTCCTTGTGAGGTAGCTAATGTTATTACGTTGTGTTCAACAAAAGCTCACGAGGCGCTTGCGCATCTAATTTGATACAGAGGAGTCCAGTTAGAAATACATGCTTTGACGAACGAGTTAATGTTTTCATCAATGCTTTGCTTTGGACTGGGTTGGGTGCAGTGTGACATATATACTTATATATAGAGCATGGCTAAGGTGTATTCATAGTTTAGTGTGGAGATAAGAAAGCTCACCACAGAACGTCGAGACCTGATGAGCGGAGCTGCAAAATCTAGTGCGTGTTTTAATCACAGTTACCAAGGCGGGATGTTTAATCTTCTTTGCGATACATAAGGAAATGTTTCATGTGGAATAGATGCGTTATTGCGAGTTACATCATGCATTGCAAGTGCTGTCGCAGATGACAGGATCGTTTTCGTAAGGTGACGTTTTAGTCAAATCGTGATTTTGGAGTAGGTAGAAAGCTTACTTTGGGTTGTCTACTCACTGCGCTAGTTCGTGTGCAACTGCCTTTGCAACTGTGGTCAATTCAGTTGGTTTGACCTTCCGTGAATACTTCACAGTGTGCCGTGTGATACCCAGATAGTAATAGAGCAATTGCATGGGTGCTCATAAGAAACATATTAAGCTCCAGGAGACGAATAAATTTAGGCTTTGGTCACTAATTAAGATTTTTGCCCTATCCAACGCGCGGCCCTGGAGGATGATCACCCCGAATTAATCTGTGCCCTTTCGGATCGGTCCTGGTGATCGCAATTTTCAAGCTAGCGAATATCGGAGAGAGAAATCGCTCAAATAACAAACGGTGCATAGCAATAACATTATCAGGAGTTGCAGTCTGCCATTAGGTATCTCTCCCAATCGATACTCACTGCGATCATCCTGGAGGCGCATGGTGTTGCTGTTGCTATGAATTTATGACGTTCAAATTCATATGCGCTAGGTTAATGCTTATTTAGTACTCTTGTCACTGTTTCGGGTTTTTAAATCATTTTACAACCGCAACCCTCCTCACTCCCCCCAAATACAGACTGCCAATTAAACACCCTGTGATTTGAGTCGGTCCTCCCGATTAGAAGGCGGTCACTGGTGAAACCATTCGGCCGGCTTAGCGGTAGTCGGTCATGGCAGCGTCTTATAGTAGATGTTTCACCCCGGATGCCCATCTTTCCGTAACCCTCCCATACCAACCCGCGGTTTTGGGTGAAACTTTTGACTGGTAATGTCAAGACAAATCTACGATACAGTACTACGAACCCAAAATTTCCTCCAATCTTCATGCTTCGGTATGCCAAAGTCAGCACAACTTACCTACTTAGAATTAGACGAAAACATCCTGTATGACTAATCTTGTAGCTTCGTAAGTACACTTCTATACAAACTTGAACTGGTGAATAAATCTCGTAATGAAAGGATAAATGTAATCATTTTCTGACAGTCTTAATTTTCAGTCATGACGTATTTAATTAAGGGATTACACTCGCTCGACGCGCACATGCGACAAAGGTTTTTCTAATGAGACACATATTTTCTCATTCTATATTATGCCATATTCTGTTACTGAGTGTTAATAGCGCAAGTATATTGTTATGAAAGATATAGCAAGTTTTTTTTGTCTTGCGTTGCTCTCTAGTGTTTCTGTGAATTTAAAAGCTCAATTCCTGATCATGGTTTCGATTCAAAAAACAAATACGAACCAATCACAAACTTTATTTACTTAGGCGTGTAGTTTTCATACGTGTATATAAATCGCCAGAGCTTTGCTCCAGGTAGTCAGAGTTACCAGAAGAATATATCATCATTTGTGGGCTCGAAATAGTCAACAGAAATTGGAAATGACCACAACGATAGAGAGCAGCCTCAGTTCAATGGTGCCAGGTGAGTGATGAACTATCATTACTTTGAAATTCTGTCTTTACTGTGCAAAAAAAGAATTAGCTTATAGACATTCATCGTGTTTAAATTATATGAGTGTGTTGTTACTGAAGCCATTTAAGGCATGGAACCGTCGCAAACTTTCTTTGAGCCACAGCTCATTTTATTCGTAGAAAATCTTGCGACACACCACAAAGCGTGAAATTATTCACGCAGCGCCAACGCAATACCTACCGCACCTGTTCCTGTTGCACCGCTCGTAAATGTTTGTCTCCCTATAACTGATATCCCGCCGCACAGCAAAATGTGTAGTGTCGGTCACTATAGCGTGTGCGTTGTCTGATGTGGTACAAACCTATGTGTGCATCGGCCCAACCGAACAGCTGCTGTAGCGTGTTTTAGCGAATGTAATTAAATTTTACGATGGCACAATATACCGCGGCACCGTATATACTGAAGATACAGCGTAGCCTTCGCGTGACGAAACTGCATATTCAAGAAGACATGTGCGTGCGCGGCTATTAGTGATTATACAACATTATTTCTGCGGTACTACTTTATCGATACAATATCTTTCAATTAGTGGATTTGTACCGCACGGAAGTGATGGCTTTCTTGTTTTTTTTTGTGGTTCGTGTGCCTAACCGATGCTCAACTCGTCTAACCCTCAAAGTTTAAGCCAAATGAATTACTTATAAGAATAACTTTTTCTTATCGGCAGTCATAACTTAATGCCAGGTTAAAAGGAATTTGTCGCATCGTGGGATTATTCGAGCAGAGGCATGCCGACATACAGTACGCATACGCTGCAGCTATTCCACTGCAGCAACGTCTGTTCACCAGTAGTAATCGTAATTTTATGACTAAGCACCACACAACACGATATTATATTCAATTCGTCTTCAACGGGAATTCATGTTGGGAAAACCTGCGGATTGACCGAGGTTTACTTGATGCTACGATGATGGCCAAATCGTCTAAAGAATCATAAAACCTAAGGAATCGTGAATTCGACGTCCCTTTAATGTCGCGTTGAGTGTGTTCTGACAGTGGTTGCACATCAAAAAGTAAGCTACTTGGCATTTGGCTTTGACGTTGATTAAGAGATACAGTACATTCGTCACCAATAGCTCTCGAAAACAATGGTGTAGTAACTTGAACTTACTTTCGAAGCCGCTGTGGTTTGATATAAAGGAGATAAATATATGGCTGAGTGACCGTAAAACTGCTTTCCAATGTAACAAATGTTGAAACCTCACAGATGGTTAAAAAGATGAGGGCGATGTCTCTACGAAGCAAATTTGTGTTCATTTACAGTAACGACGCCGCGTTAAATGGGCTGGTTACAACGGGTTAATCGATTGATGTTGTAGTGTAGCGGTGCGCCGAGGAAATATCCATTGGTTGTAGCATATTTGCGGACCACACAAGTTTCAATATATAATGTTTGCATTATTAGTTTGTCTATTGTTGGAATGTCCTCAATACGATTTCACCGCACCTTCCTCCGAGAAGCAGCTCGTGAGTTTATTGCGACTTATCACTCGCCAACCTACTAACTGTGCCCCAGCTACTAACCCCGGTCGTCGAGTACGTCCTTGCCTGCAAGAGATTGTTAAAAAGACCAAATATTTATAGCCATAGTTTCTAGTATTACGTCTGTGGCGCACCAAACCTCATCGGTAATAAGGGCCACTCTCTCTTGAACAATAATAATAATAATAATAATAATAATAATAATAATAATAATAATAATAATAATAATAATAATAATGTCCTAAATCGCCAACAACGGTATCGTATGATCTGATATTTAGCACGATCAACGTCGATCATCTCGCTTTAAAGGATTATGCGACAATTCATAGTCCGCCGAAGTCTTGATGGTATTATCGACCGCGAGATTTTATACAGCGAGCACGTTAACAGATTACGAGGTACCATGGAAATTCACGCCAGTTAGCCACGTCAAAAGAAACTATTTTGAGTTGTGGTTCCACCATGATGCGATCGATGACATTGCAATTTTGCAATGCAACATTATGCAATTACAATACGCAGGCCTGTAGCCGTAAAAATCCAGTATAAACGACCCAGAATATCTTTAATTATGCGAATTACGTTCAAGTTGTTCTAGATATAGAACAATTATGTTTCGTTAGCCGATATATATTTCATTTCATTTTGGTGCGCTTGCCGCTGCATAAGTAAGGGATACCAATGGTACTTTTTCTTTATTGCAACTACTGTTGAAATTTAATGCATGCACAGCAGCTAACCATAAATATTCCACCATATATATACAGTATTTCTGAGGATAGAAAATATATCGTCGGCGATGGGCATCGGCATGGCAACGAACGAACGTCAGTTCAGCGTATTGCGCGACACTCTTAATAGGTTTTCTCCTAAATGGCCAGGCCTAATAGTGTTTGCTGAAGGCAGTGCTAAATTTATTGATGCTCGAAACACATATTTGTCTATATGCTTGTTCGTAAGGAGAAAGAGTTAATGCGCGATTGTAGACTTATCCAGCGTTAACGTGTAGGCTACGATATGTTGTACGCGTGATATCGGTATGATGCGGTTTTGACAAAGTTGGCAACATGTGGCAACAATGTACATCGTTTCATAGCAACGACGGCAAAATTGTGATATATTTGTCATAGATGTCAGCTCGATACGTAACGTAAATCCTCCCATCGGAATGTTTAGAAGATTCAGAATGATCCAATGTAATATGGGCTAGGCCGACTTTCTAAAATATGTTCGCAATGTCGGGTGGTGTCAGCATATGACATATGACGGTGATAACAGTATACGATTTCTCCCAGCAATCGATTTATAATGACGGATCTCCGCTGACACTATCTGCGCGGTTGTTGTGTTTTGGATTTCGACGTTTTCACCTACCAAGGTCGTGAACGCCAGATCAAAACTTGGTCTGCGCGTCGATACTTTCGGTTTAAAGCGCGGATCTCTATCAAAACTAGCCCTATAGGAACTCCCCTGATTGCACGGTGTTATATTTAAATTGACCGGTGCCTCGAGTCGTAACAACATTGTGTTACTGTTTTATTGCGATATTTTCTTCGTCATATGACACACGCAGCACTTAGGCAAATCAATTACTTCACTCTTCTAGAATAATGGCCGATGCTGGTCGCAAAAACAAAACGCGCACTGGCGTCTAAAAATTGTCCACCCTTCAAGCCGGGGCAATCAGAACCTCAATCACCGCTATTCAGAGAGGTAAAAGATACCACCTGTAAGGTTTTTGGTTTGACTCGGTCAGGAATCGAATCCAACCCCATCCAAATCTTCCCGATCAGAAGGCGAAGCGTCAAGCCGCTCATCCAAAATAGTGCTACATGTATCTGTCTACATTATCGCAAATACGCGCCGGATTATTGTAGTGTCCGCACGAAAAGTCCTTCAAACAAACCAAAGGAATCCCGATTCATATCGTTGAGCATATTACAAACATCTCTTAATTCATTTTCGACTGATTTAACAAATACGTATTGCTCATTTGTTCTACAGCCACAACTGCAAGTTTGGTAACGGTGCCAGAGTGGATTCCTTCTGATTACCTATGGACCTTGATATATGGATTCATAATCGCTTTCGTATTAGCTTTCGCTGTTGGAGCTAATGATGTTGCAAACAGTTTTGGAACGACCGTGGGTTCAAAAGTTTTGACTCTAAGAACTGTGAGTGTAGTTTTTTTCACAGCCTTTTGTTTACTTTTACATATTCGGGATTGATGTAAATCTGCTCAATTCGGAACATTCCGCAAGGAATGTCATAGAGGGTTGTTATAAGCGCATAGTTCATGTATCGTATTAGCACGTCACAGTGACAACAATAGTTTGACATATGATGCAACAAGTTGCGGGAAGGTCGACCCCTTCTCAATATGGTCTCAGTCGCCTCCGATATGATTCAGCGTATATTACCACGCTATGACGTGCCAAACAAGGTAGCGCCTAGAGCAACACGAGCTGCTGAGGCTTCAGGAAGGAGGAAAATGGCCAGCGGGTACGCTGATACCTCATGGAGTATGCACTCGGTACCCTACTTTGCGTCTAAATCTACTGTACAATACTATGAAATTGTATGACAACATGTAGAGTATACCATGCTATCTGCCCACGGAAGCCAAGGATCGGTAGCTACCGCTGTGCTCGAAATCTCTGTCGCAAAAGAGTTTTAGGCGTGTCGCACGACAACCCGATGTCGTGATGAGCAATCCTACGTGATGGTTCAAGTCACCACCGTCAAAGACTGACGAAGACTGTCGCTCACTGAATTACTGTGTAAAGGCAACAATATGTCAATGTTCATCTTGTGGGAACGCAATGCGATTTATAGTAGGCCTACTGTAGTGTGATGAATTTTGTTCGTTTGTTTTCAACTGATACCTCCATTACAAGGCATGCATTCTTGCGTCAATATTCGAAACACTGGGTGCAGTATTTCTTGGTGCGAAAGTCGGCGAGACCATTCGAAAGGGAATCATTGACGTGACGGTGTACAACGAGACTGAATTCGGGGTCCAATTGCTCATGTTTGGAGAAGTCAGCGCAATGACAGGTATTCAGCACTATAATGTCTTGGTATAGTGATATGTTTGTATGAAGTGAGGACTCCCTAACATTGAGAAGGAGGCATACAACTGTGATGGCTCACTCCGGAGGGCGGTGTGCTGTCCAGCATTTTCAACCTAGAATTGCGGATAGGCTAAAGTATAAAATTTACCGTGAAATTATCATCTTTTAATTGTCAGGCAGATTATCTGCTTATGGGCCTGCACAGATCTCATGTAGTTGGAAAAGGTTTCGCCGTCATCGACGTATGGCGTAAGGGCCTTGGAAGCTCAGAAACCAGCAACATGGATAGATTTCTGGCCCTCAAGAATTTTCACGATCTAATGTTTTTCGGGCACTTCAAATTTGGGATCTCTACTTATCGACGACTATGAACGCCTAATCCCACAAAAAACTACTCACAGCCCATGTGGCACCATCCCGTGTTCCCCATTTGAGTGTCTCTGATTCTGACAAATCACCGCATGGATTCTATGTGAATTCTATATGTATATAGGTCTAGGATATGTATGCCTACAACAGTCACGAATGCTAGCCTAGACATGATCCTCGTGTGTAGTTTAAGGTCTTAAATTCCATATTTTACGACTGATTGAACAGTTTGTCCGTATTATTTACTCAACATATATTATAAGCATACGTCACTAAACAGCTGATCGCAATATTGTGAATAAACTACATCAGCCTAAATAAATTACTCCTTGTGGCAACATGTACTAGAAAAGGTAGTCCACAACCAATAAGGCCCTCATAAAAAATTGATTTTGTCCATCCACTCTGTAACAAAGATCACTCAGCGCAAATGCCACAATACTGTAGATGAAACGTTAATTTAGCTCAAATTGATGAGGAATGTTAAGCAAAGAACACACTACATTCTAAACACAATGGTGATTTAAATTGGAAGTTGAAATAAAAGGAAGTTTTTGGCAGTGTAATCCTCCACAACGTGTCTCGGTATTTGTAAATTTGTCGACGTAAAATTGGAGAAAAATTTTGTAAGTGCCTCTCCTCCGTGACCTCGTCTTGTGAGATTGATGGTCGGACTATACGTGCAAGTTATTAATCAACGGTCAGAAGGCCTATTGAAGTCGCGACGCCCACAATTAAACCTAGAGCCTTGAGCCTTGTAGCCGTATGGCCGCTGACAGGCGAGCCAGTGTGTTATAGTCTAGTGCTTAATTTCTCTGATGTTACTTCGGCAAATGTACGAATACCGTAGCGCAATGTGGGAAATGACTTTGCCAAAGTATTTCAACTTCATTTAAAAAAAACTGTACTTTGAGTTCAGCGACAAGTGATATTCAAAAGCACGTCATTATAATGATTATATGGAGAATCATACGCCCGATATGATTTGAGCAAATTCACGACGTATTGCTAGCATACCGCCACTTGGCCATTTGCATATGTTTTACTGAATATTTCTAGGTGCCGCGATTTGGCAACTGATAGCAACAATGCTGGGACTGCCGGTGTCCGGAACTCATAGCATAGTTGGGGCTTGCATCGGTTTTTCTGTCGTTGCTGTCGGATCAGATGGAGTAAACTGGCCAAAGCTGGGCCTCATCAGTGAGTTTCTCTGGTTATACTTACTCAGCAGATTAACAATTGATATTTTTTCGCAGTTGCAAGTTGGTTTATTTCACCAGTGCTAGCGGGTGTGATGACAATATCGCTCTACATATTTGTGAGAAGAGTCATACTGAATAAGGTAAAGATTAACATGTGTATAATAGCTAATGTGTGTGGTGCTTGATACGGAATATAAATTTATAGACTTCCCGAAATGACGTTTTGAGTTTTTGCTCTGTTCCATGTTATCTTGTACCACAAAACGCAACGCAAAGGAATGAAAATTGACACAGTTGCTCGTCTTTTAATTACGCAGCGTTGGTGTAAAAATTTGATGGATACTCAACTTTAAATATTTGGGGAAATATAGCCGGTTTTGTCGGGTAAATGCGCTTTTTTCCCAACACCATTACGTGTCTGGATGCCGTACGAGACGTGTTTTAACTATTCTGCCGTGGTAGATAAAATTTCAAACGACCGACAGAGACGCAATATTGACCTATATAATAATGACTCATACGTAGAATTTAATTTTTATTATAGTAAATAAAGTGGCACTTGTGGCCAACGGGCCTTGTGCTACCACGAGCAAAACATATAACGTCAAGAGTGGCCCTACCTATAGGTTCCGGCTTGCAACGATGTACAAAATCAAAACGATATCTATCAACCATTACACGTGTAGCCGATTAGTCGGTGTCACGTGGAACATCAGAAAAATAATTTTAGAGTCAAGATCTGAATTCTGTAAATCAGGATTTCGCCTTGTCGGAGATACCTGGTTTCTTGGGAAGAACGCGTGATATAGGCCTAGGTGGGTGACATCTGGCCATTTTTCATAAATCTGCCAACTGAAAAATTTGGGAAAACTCTTTCGACCTTGCAGGTTACACTTGTTTGTACATAACTGTACGAAGTTTTGTTTTCGAGTAGATAGGAATTTAACAAATGCATTGGCAGGACAGACGCAGAAACACGCAAACTGTGTTGAAATTGAAACTTATAGATAACTAGAGAGAGACGTAGCGCAAACTTGGTTTCAGGGTAGGCTAATTGTTTGGCTCGTTTTGTTATTTCGTCGGAATCGACGTCAGGGCAATCACTGTTTGGTGGACGGATCCAGGTTTCTCAGACAAGTCAATCCATTGCGTGATCGGTACATTGTACGGTAATAGATAGCATATAGTCTACGATTTGCTCCTCTGCACCACATTCGCATACTGCACTCGCCGCGTAACCCAATCACTTGCAGAGGATGAGATGAAGCGTCCCATCACTGTTTTGAGCCGACTGAGATGCGTTCACGCTAGACGCGGCAGATTGAACCCGGTCGAGGACGCTTCAGAGTATTAATAATAATTATGTTACAAAACCATCAACATTCCTCTTGTAGAAGTGATGCGCCACCGTGACAAATGCAAAATTATATTGTGCCCTTGAGCAAAAATGGCTGTCTTCAAATTCTTAAATTACGTATGTAAAAAAATTTAGCAAGTCACTGTCACGTGCTTATAACGTGGTATGAAGCTCGTTTCGAATTGAGCTCTCACATTAGAAACGTGAATAGGAAACGGAATCGCAGAATGAGAGAGAAATTGAGAGCGTTTTTGTGTAGCGGCAGGACCTGGATTGTATTTCAGTTCACAATGCCCAGTAATATCTCGCTTTTATTATCTCACTCAAGCAAACGCCGAATAGAATTCATCTTTATATATCAAACGTGCCCACGCGATGTCGAGTGAACCTCGTGGACTCGCAATCAGCCCGGTGTCTGAGAAAGCCCAATCGCTCACTCGTTTACATCAAAATCATTAAAGATATCCCGTGAATATGATGTTGTTTAACGGCTGAACCCCATACTAAACAATTGCCAAGAACTATTCTCGAACTTGACGAAGGGAAATTATGAGCAGCGTACACGCAAATGAAGTCCGCATACCCAAGACATATAGCCGGTATTAAGAGCGGTATGGTAGATAATTTATACAGTACACACCCCATGTGATGACTTAAAGTGTTATGAATATATTCTGAGTTTGTGGGCCTTTAGCAGTAGGCCTGTATCACCCATAGAAAATATTTTTCAAAATGCGATAGATGTATAATTGCATATACAGTAGATACAATGAGCAAAACCAGTTAAAAAGGTGAAACAGAAATAAAACCACAGTCAGCACTCACAAATGGATGAAATGCCATTATTGAGGGTATGTTAAGTTTATATACATACAGTACAAACTCTGTTTCACGGCACAAGTCAGGTTTATGGAAAGCAAAATTTTTGAACATGTTCTACTCAATTCTATCTAATTTGTCATCTTACAAATTGAAAGTTGACGGGCACAGACTCAATATGCGAAGGAAGTATCACCTACGACAATATTGTTTGTTTGTTTGTTTGTTTATTTGGAATTTATGGAGTTTTCAACTACTAAGGTCATTTACACCAGGTCAATGCTTACGGTATACGTGTCAATACTTCCAGTTTATAGCCTGGATCCCTATTACAACCACGACTCTCCGCACTTCCCCAATACCGACTGCCAAGCATTGAAGGAACGGATACGAATTTTAAAGTCTTCGATTTGACTCGGTCGGGTATTGAACCCGGAACCTCCCGATCAGAAGGTGGACAGTCTAAACTACTCGGCCAACTGAACGGTCCCTACGACAATAGGAATCACGCAAACTCCCAAAATATCACCTCTCGTAGCGAAACAAAAACTAAGTAGGACCCGTGAGTCCGTCAATATTTCTTCAGTATTGGTGCTTCATGTGGTTGCTCTTGCAAGGGTTTAATGGCACATGATCGGATAGAAAGACGAGTGCAAATGTCTGCGGGTGGCCGAAACCCCGTCGTTGAATTGCGCGGAGATTTTGGCCTGCCAAAGCATGCACGACGTCTTAAGACAATTGACCCTGGATGACCGAAGAATTTTATAGAAATTGGTGCAACGCCGTTAAATCCGTGTCGGGATATATCATCTGCAGAACATTTTTAATTTTTCTGAATATGAATTTCAGGATAACCCGATGAAATACGGTCTTCGCTGCCTTCCTTTCTTCTATGCTTTTACATTTGGCGTCAACTGCCTCTCCATCAGCTACATCGGAGCTCCGTGTAAGTCTTCAGCGCTGTAAATCGTGATTATGATTCTGTAGAAAATGCGATGTGCGATGCAAGTAACTTTGTACTTTGTTCTTGACACAGACTTGCTGGTCTAGGGTTGTGGTTTTAATCAACCCTGATTGAAACCAGATGGTTTAAACCGTTTTTTTACCCTTGATATTTATCAAACACCTGGTTTTTTCGGTTTTTAATGGTTTTTTCTCATTTTGTCTACCATACTATATCACCGGCTTCCTGAAGATACCAGAAGTGATGTTAAAAGTATCGAGAGGCAGAAATTTGTGTAAAAAATGCATGGGGCGGGTACCCGGAAGGCTGGGACAGCAGATGCAATCTTGATAACCCACAGAGCTGTTCCTGTCGATGACCATTGATATGCTTTAATGAGTTTCTGTTTTAGAAGTATAATTTCTTTCCGATGGATATAGATCCTCAAAGGAAAACAAGGCCGCATTGCCGGGTTGATTAATTGTTTGCACGCCTTGCTGTTTTTGTTTGATATGTATGGCGTTTTCAACTACTTAGATCATATACTCCAAGTCTATTATGCTTAAGTAAGCATTCCTTACATATTATCCTTCATAGCATCTATTTAGTACGGTTTACTATCACAACGCAACCAAACTCTTTGCAATTTACCTCAAATTAGAGTGCCAAGTAGAGGAGAACGGAGTTTTTTTCAATTTTATAATATTAAAGTCAGACTCGATCGGGAATCGAACCTAGAACCTGTTGATGAATAGGCGGCCGGGATATTCAAAACTCTCGACCAACTGAGCGGTGTCTGCACCTTCTGCTTAAATGGCGGGTCAAACCCGACACTGTAAAAACGATATGTTGTAGTTTTTGAATGTACGGCGTTTTCAACTGCTCACGTCATGTACGTCAGGTGTATTGAAGCTTCAACGATTGCATCGTGCGATAACGATACTTCTGGCTATAGTTCAATAAAACCCAAAACATCTTGAGCGCCTCGCCAACAAAACTAACGAGCAGCGACTATAGTGTTTTGCAACCTGTACGAGCGACGGCCCATTTCTTTCATTTGAAAATCGGCTGGTACACCAGCAGCAGAAAATGTACTGGTTCGACCGAACGCCACAATTTCGATTGTCATCAAAAACGGGAGAAGTGGCATCCAATTGGACTCTAATTTAACCTGGTGTCGGTTATTTATTGTTACTTATGTACCGAATTTACAGCGTTTTTGACTACTAAGATCTTGTACGCCCGGTCACTGGTTGTAGCGTGTCGATGATTAAGGTTACAGCCTTGTTAAAGTCTTTGGTTTGACCGTTCAGTGTCGTACCTGCTCTGGACCTCCCGGTCAGAAGTTAGAGAGTCAAACCATTCGGTCAAATGAGCACTACCTAGTGTGGTAACCCTCCAGCTCCATGCTAAGCGTAACGGATGAGTCAACATAAAAAGATGTGTGATTTTACAGACCATACCGAGTTGAAATCGCAGGCCTACTTTTGTTGTCTTACTTGTTTGTTTGGTTGGTTATGCGAGCAACGTTTATTTACTTATCACTTTGTCAATTTGATGTACATATTCAATTCTGTTTACAGTACTTGGACTGGATGCTCATTTGTGGGTGATGCTCTTGGCAAATTTAGTTTTGATGGTGGTAGTGGGCATTATTGTGCAGCTTATAGTCGTCCCAAGATTACGTCGAAAAGTAATCAAAGGTATAATTTTCAATATCTTACCAATGCCGATCTCCTCCGACACTTTCGTAATATATCTATCAAGACTATGGGTAGGAAGGGTTGGGTCTGGAAAGACATCCGACGTAATATTCTTGCCAAATCATGAACGGTTCGATTCTGGGGCCACCCACATAGCCTAATGACAACGAAGATGGATTTTCTGATTTACCTGCGTATTCATTCGGCTGAAACGCTTGTATCTGAGGTCATCTTCCTCTGCAATAAATCCTATATATTGTAACGCAAGGGAGTCGGGCTACGCCAAGTACGCTATATGATTCCGAGTACGCAGTACCAGTATTACCTAAAAGTAGTCAAATTCTTGAACGGTGGATATTTCGTAACCTCTACAGAACTGGCGGTGGAAGATTTTAAACCGTCAAAAAATGCCAATTCATGGGATTTCGGTCAAGCCCATCAGCGTAGCAGCAGCAAAAATCAATCAACCACAGTTTTTTGCACTGTTGAGAATGAAGCGCCAAACGACACCAGACAAAATGAAGTAGGTGATGGCGCAAGCACTGCGCGCAAAAGAGTATGTGATCTGGCCTCTTGATCTCAAACCTTACGCCTACATGCAACATACCATGACATTTTTTACTGAAATAATGTATGCACGCATTTAGGTTTAGCATTGTGAAATTATATATAAATTGTTTAAGCGACCGCTTTCTTATAGTTTTTATCCGTTCAGGACAACTTGGAAAATAGTAATCGGTATGATGAAAGTTGCAATGTGGAAGCCTGTTTGGTAAACGGTAAATAGATAGTTGCTTGGATACTTTTACCTCTGATAATGTAGGCCTATATATAATCGATATGGATATATATATGGATAACTTGACGTACGCAAGAAATCCTTTGACAGATGGTGTTGTTTGTGTTTCCGAGGTATTGCGAAAGCCAAAACAAGTTATCACAAAGTTTTTTTACGCAAATGAAGTTATTACGGTGACATTTCGCAATTTTAGCGATTCGCATTTGTACACATATTCACCATGTGACGTCAACTGAAACGAAAATAATTGCGGTTGTATCATATGATGTCCGGTTCAGTGAACTCTTGATCGCAATCGGTGGCACCTCGCAGGTCGTTTTAGCTGCTGTATAAGCAAGTATGCATTGCCATCCTGTTTGAAAATTCCCCAAATATGTCTTCACTATCTCTGCATAACAAACGCCAGATACAATCTCCAGCATACGAGCGCGTTAATCATCAAATAATTATTGGAAGCTAATTGTTGTCAGGGCGTTAAGTGTCCCCTACAATATATTATATGTTCCGGATGATGACTACTTCATGTAGCAAAAAAACAGCAAATATATTCGGTATTGCATCGCTGTCGTGACGAAATGCCACAATGCAGTTGTTGTTGTTGTTGTTGCGTTAGATTTCTGATACTTTTAGCCCAACTCGAACACTGTGATTATTGGATTACAAGTAGGCCTTAAACTTTGAACTTGACCTTGAGTATATTATTTTTCCTTTACAACGGCCCAACTACTGTTTTGGTGTGACACCCCCATTGAGATGGTTTATGCCACCTTAAATATAATAAGACCTTCCAATCTGAAATCTAAAGACCGCTACGCAATTCCCTTACATGACCAACGGATCGACAACGGCATGGTAAAAGTGAACATTGATATTATTGATATTAGAATTTGCAAGCTAGTCACGACAATATTCATGCTAGTCGCTCGGTATCAGAAAGGTACTGAGAGTTCTGGTTCGGATTGTGGTCCAGGCTACATGTAAAAAATATCTGAAATGAGTAGGCTACGTTGCAATGGCCTGGTGAGACTAAACAATCCAATGCCAACAAAAAATTTACGTTCTTCTCTACTTTAAACGAGATATCTCTTAGTCAATTTATCGGTACACAGTTCTCTCGGCGTCGCCAAGGAACGTAGCCAAAATGTTCGGTTACTCGGTGTCAGAATCACGTTCATGAATAATGCCTTATACTGTATTTTTACAACGCAATGCTAAGACTCGACGAAGAGCCTAACATGGCCTACAACATATTTATACTATATATACACTACATATATATACATATAATGTACTACACTACACCTACTACATACATGCAGTAGGCCATGAGCCTACTTATTACACCGCCATGTAATTGAAAAATCTTGTGACGAAAATGCAAATCGGTTCTGAGAAATTGCGGTGAAAAAGTGATGGACGACTGATTCCGCACGACAATGGACAATGGACAGCATGAATATGCAAAACAATCACAACGTAAACGTCATACCTACATACATATACGTACACATTTGGTTATAGAAGCAATGTCGCGTTTGTTGTGACGTCATAAAGTGTAGTCTATGCTAACTCTCTTTCAGCGCGCTTAGCGGCTCTCCACTCTCTACTTACTGTAACCTATACTCTGTCGGAACAACACTTCCTGAGGATACTCACCTACTTTTATGGATTACTGTTGTGAAATACAATAAAAGCCGTAACATATTGCTACCAATGACCTATTATTGACCAATTTCATTGCAGATCCAGAGCATGGAAACATGTCAAGGTTCGACACGAAAAACAATCCGGTAAGTATACTAGTAAATCTACGTGCATCATACGAATACCTACATACAAATACTTCATAAGTTACTCATCATTTTAATTTCTTATCATGATCCTTGCCGTCCAACACATCGCATTCCATGACGGGGTATATTATACCAGCAGATCCACAGGTCAGTTATTCGTGGCAAGAAACCGCCGGATATGTACGCGAATGCGATGTGATGAATGCTTAGATAACGATCATATCATCCGTATCATCCCTAACTCGTTCATGGAACGGATCCGCCGGCCTGAAGACATGAGTGGTGTGTCAGAGATAGTTTTCAGGAGGTTTCCTACAAGTTCGTGAATAAGCAACGCGATAAAATTCCTTGAAACAGACGTCATTAGGCAATCGCCATTCATTTTCGTCTCGGTTGATGAAGCTTCACTTGCAATCCCAGCATGATGATCATTTGGCATGATTAATACTTGGGAAAACTTGCTTCCGCATTTATAGAAAGCGCAATTCATTTAAAAGTTGAATTTACGTTAAAAACCGTGTTGTCCCTCCTGCAACTAGCAGCTTCTATTGTCGATTTCGGTGCAGCTTGTGAAATGATGGTTTAATCTTACTGATTCGCCTTCTGATCGGGAGATATAATCCTGGGTACGATATCCGACCGAGTCAAACCAAAGACAATATAGTTGGCAGTTGTTTCTTCTAAGTTTGGCAGTCAATATCGAAGGAGTCCGGGGGGTTGCGCTTGTCATATTAATCCACGATCCAAACTATCGACTAACATAAGGGTCGACCTGGCGCACATGACCTGGGCCGTTGAACACGCCATAAATTCAAAGCAAACAAAATATGGGGCGATGTTTTTATTGGCCGACCATGAATGATACAGTTGGAATGCATAAGCAATCGAATACACTTTCTCCCTTATTCTACAGGAATCTTTACTCAGACAGCCTAGCATTGCCTCTTGTACTTACGATGGCGATTTGGATTCGGCCGTGGACGTCACCAGGTCAAAAAAGGTAACTGACCGGCGAGACGAATGTATCAATTTACACGATAACGTCCAATTTAGGCCTGCTTTATACTGGTAGAAATTAGATATTTCTTGTACGATCCTTTGTTTGCGTTCTTGATGTATGCCTCTAGTGGCAACTGATGTACCGATAATTGCTCGTAAGGGACTATGAATACGGGAAGCGATGGTTCAATTTAACCGAACACACCACAATTCAAAGAAGAGGAGGATCGTATTTCCCTTAGTACATCACCCATAAGCTCTTTCAGCATACATCAACATTATATCCCAATATATGCATCCTAAACCAGGTCCATATAGCTGGCAGTTGCTTTCACAATTCTATGCATCTATATAAACACCAGCTATGCCTAACTATATGCTACCCTTAGTTTTTCTTGCAAATTAATGCATCCACTATACGGACTTCAGGAAAGGATCGACATAAAGAAAACTGCTGATGACGAAGACGATGGTGACAAGATAGAAGACCCTGCCTCTGTGCGATTGATATTTTCGTCGCTCCAGATATTGACAGCATGTTTCGGAAGTTTCGCACATGGCGGCAATGATGTTAGGTGAGCACTTTGCATCACACGTATTTCTAAATATAACGAGGATAGTCATAGTAGCCATCGCGTGACATTTGGTAAAGATAGGATAGATGAATTAGTTGCTATCACTTTCGGTTTCTAAAGCGGTTCAGGCTGCAGTTTGATGTGTTCCGACTATCTACTACTGTAGATTCCTAGCCAAACTAGGCCTTACATGAAGACAGAAGTGGCGTACATGACCAAATCTGACGAAGTACCATGAATCAACGGCGTGTATTTCTCATATCACTATATCGCCGCCTAAATTCCTGTAAATCACACTAATTCCGGATTAAAAGACAGAAAGCGCATATAGGCCTACAACCTGCCTATACATGCCTTTCGCTAAACGTAAATCATTTAAGTGAATTACCAACAAAGTCCTCCTATGTTGTCCATCACAACTGACAAATGTTATAGATGAGAAAATTATCACCACAGTTTTCATGCCAGGTAAATATAGTTCACAAGCTTTCGGAGCGTCACTCCTTCTTCATCAGGTGAAAATACTGTAGGCATATAAATTTTACGGGACGCCGAAATTGTGGTGACCCTGTTTATATATTATGTTATCAACCGCTATCATCGGTGACTAGCAATTTATATAGGATACTGTCAAATGTTTCAGCAACGCTATTGGCCCTCTGATCGCTTTATGGTTGATTTATCATTCTGGAGAAGTCGCTCAAGCAGCAGCAACGCCCTGGTATTTGCTGATGTACGGAGGCTTGGGAATTATCGCTGGCCTTTGCATTCTCGGCAGGAGAGTAATTAAAACTATCGGGAGCGATCTGACTAAAATAACGCCTTCCAGGTAAGCCTTTTTTATATTTCACCATCTCCATACGGGCGTGCGAAAGGAGTATAGGCCTACATTCCCCACGTTCCTCGACGTAACGACTTCGCATGTTACTCATCAGTAGGGCGTTTTTTTTGACATGCCAAAATAAAGTCAAAATTGACTCGTTAGGTCAAAATATTTGACCAAAGCAAAATTTTTGACCCAACTTCACCCATCCGGAGTTAACGTCGAAATAGCCGAGTGGCTACTTATTCAGAACTCCTACTGACATCGTGACTTCTTCTCTAGCGTCAGGTCACGGTCAGGTTACCTTCATGGCACTCATTCACTGTCACAACGCGCTCATGACCTCGGCCAAGACATTCTTCCGACATGGCGAGCATCATGATTCATGACATGACTTTCAGTCAGATCTCGCTGATCGTGAGGTTCCGCGCTATGCCGACATATTGCTTCACCAGTTTTAGGTAGTTACATGTTAGTTAGTGAAAGATTCAGAGCGAATCATAGGTTTACTAGGCTAGGCTATTTAGAGTGGCGTAGAAATACGAATAGGTCAACGCACGCATGCTGTTATGCTGAGTGTTTTGGTGTGTATGGTTAATTCCTTCAGGCGCTATGAATCGGATGCTATCTCCATTGCAAAGGCGATTTATCCCTTCATGCTACCACCATCTTGTACCTCGAGCCCGTTAGTTTCTTTATTTGAATTTACGGATGTTTCATTTCCTGCTTACGACATAGTGTGAGCCGTTCTATAGCGGCGCTGCCTAGCCTTGTACGGGTTATTAAAATAAATTGGACTGCACATCATTAAATCCGTAGCGATTGAACTGTCTGCTATAGCCTGGATCGACTGCTACCTTTTCTGGTGTGCTGAAATTTGTAGCGCAACAATAAACACCGCACAATTTCGTTAGGTCAAAATTTTGTCAAAATTCCAAAGTTTTAGGTCAAAATTGGTCAAAATCCTAATATGTTAGGTCAAAATTCACTGTTTGTTTTGGTCAAAAAAAAAGACGCTCTACTCATCAGTTACTCAAATCCAACCTGGCTTATATTCATTACATTCATTATATAACACAACCAATCTTAATTTAATTGGCCTACCTCAATGCATTTTTGTTACGCAGGGGATTCTGTATCGAGTTGATGACTGCAATGACAGTTCTCGTCGCATCAAATATCGGGATTCCAGTCTCTACTACACACTGCAAGGTAAGGTTGTATTAATTGTACTTTGTAAAAGGTCTGTAAAATCTCACACCTAAATATAAAATATATCTCCGTTGCTATTATCCTATTACCTCCACGATACCTCAACTGTCGTATACATTGACCGATCAACAGGCAACCATTAATGAAGTGGCATCTCAACAACGAAAGAGCTGCAGTTAAAAAAAATGCCGTTCATATAGACATCTATGGTCTCCACTATTCTCCTTCTCTTCCCTTTCGAATGTGATATTCCCTTTCTGTGCCAAATATAGCGGAAATAATTTTTCAGGCATGGATGTGGGATGCATTAGTAACCAACTAACCATACGCAAACCCACTCTAACCCTCAGTATGTGTAAGGGCGGGTTGTGGTCGATATCTGATTGTCGCGTGGGTAGCGGATATGTCCAGTATTGCCTTGGGTAAAGTTATTACAACAATACAAAACCAGGCATTTTTGTGCTAGCCGGGCGGGTATGGGCATTGGACAAGGAAATCGCCGCAAAATTGTGTTTAGGAAGGGTTAGAGTGTTGAAATTTGTCAGGCTCGCTGGGCCTACCAGATTCACCTTATGAAATCCTCTCATCCACTCCATTACAGTTATAGCTTGACACAGTTTTACCCTTGTAATCTCAAATTTATAAATTCTTTTTCCAAACAGGTGGGATCCGTCGTTTCAATCGGATGGTTTCGTTCAAGGAGCGCCGTGACCTGGAGTACTGTAAGAAATATTGCAGTGGCGTGGTTTGTAACCGTTCCGGTTTCGGGTCTTATCAGTGCTGGTGTAATGTACATTTTAATGGTTGCAACGGGGTGAGGATGCCTGAATAATCTTTTTTAAACTCCATTCGTACCTATTTATACCTCTCTGTAATAAAAAAAAGTGAATGTAGCATACCAGTGTTTGAACTTTCGAATCAGAGCAACCTTAGAATCATGCGAATTTAAATTAGATCGAGCGATTTCATAACATCAAATACAATCAAAATACTCCGTGATGACATAATTAAAAAAGAAACCGAAATTTATTGTCGACCAGGGCCGATACCGATGATTTATGTGTACGGTTAGAGTTCGTCCTACCTATACGTTGACCGGGCACTATATAGAATGATAAGGATGAAGATAGAGGAAGGGGAAGCGGTGATTGACAAGCGAAGTGACTTTGATCAACCTAGCCAGTGAAGAAGGTTTTCTGGCGATCATCATTGTGCATTTTGTCGGTCGAGGGTGAGGGCAAACGCCCTTCATTATTGCCTTCCGAGAATTACCTGTCCGGGAAATGCTTGATCCCCCAAGGTACTTTCTGGAATCCACATGCTGGGCTCATTTAACAACCTTCATTGTTATTTAAAAGCATTGTGACAGATATGCTAGTAGGCATAAAGAGAAGTGGCGGGTGAGAAGTTGGAGTTACGCTTTCCACATCAGTTGGAGTCAATTCAAGCGATTTTGGCTGGGGTCCAGACGCGGTTCAATACCGACACCTGTACCGGTCGGTTAATAATGCTCCCTAATTGATATATTGCGTTGCATTTTATTTTCGATCAAATCATCTTCATCACCTGACAAAGGAGCGAAGCTCCGAAAGCTGGGGAGTGTTTCAATTCTCAATAAACCAAGGCTGTACGTTAAATCTGTGGTGATCTTCTTTAAAACAAGTATACAATACGCTTGTGTAGGCCTAATGTATACACGTGATGAAGTAGAAACATGATTGCGATCCACCCGAGATATAAACGCTTATTTTCGAGTGCATAGGTAATGTAGAGTCAGTTCGTAAATCCACTTCGACGGTCTGTTATATCTCCACGCTTCTGATTTATTAGAATGCATCTAATACGAAAACGTAATGGCAAACATCGACTATACAACACATCAACAACAACGATACCTTTTGATGGCGATCGTCGGCATGAAACTGATGTTTGGCTGTGCTATAAATACAAAGCAATAATTTTATCCATTTATCATTTTCAGTCGCGCTTATTACCGGTCGGTCGTTTCCACCATGAAAAAAACGTTCTTGGGTAGTTACTGTGCATGTACATGGTAATCGATAAATTACAGTGTAAGAATGTAGTGATGTAGTAAATGGCGTCGATACTGAGAATGGTCCATTCGGCTAAAATTGAAGCGCTGAGATGACACTAGGCCGCTAGGCCGATATATACATAGTAAGTGATCATACCTCATTGTATGGTATGATTCCATTGCTATACTTTTGGTTGACGTTAAATGTTTGTTGATAGCCTACTCTAAATCTGTTGCAGGCCTAAGTGATCATACCTCATTGTATGGTATGATTCCATTGCTATACTTTTGGTTGACGTTAAATGTTTGTTGATAGCCTACTCTAAATCTGTTGCAGGCCTAAGTGATCATCTACCATCGGCGATAAATTTGGCTGGACGTTGCACTACAGAGAGATGCGTCGAGGAACATAAAAGGCCTAATGTGATATGTCCTGCACTCATTGACACAACTACTTCCTTCAAAGCTTGCTAACAGGCGAGGCATACCCGCCGTAACGCCAAATACGAGCAAAACACACTATTTCCCTCACAGGCGCAAGAATCGTTTGTTTGTCCTCACTCGGCGTTGCGCAATCATCGAAATCAGATGGTTGAACATGATTGACAGTTGTGGGCATGAAGTAGGGAGCCACGCAAATGTCCAAAGGACTGCAATACGCGACGGGAAATATCGTTCGGGGGGGGGATTGTCGACCTGTCGTTTTTAGGTATAAGGCATTCGAATTTTATCTGTCGAGCGAAGAGCAACTCGTCTGGCTTGCGTCGTCGTTTTATCTGACATTTTATATATAAGTCTGTACCGGCAGCTGTCTGAAAAAGTTAAGGCCAAATTTCTCGGTGGAAAAACAGAGCCTGGAGTGCTCTATACAGAACCCATCTAAGGAGAGCTGCTTGGGGGAACTTTTGGTTCCTTCACATAACGGAATTTCTCGATTGTTGACTTTTTACCTTTAGTCTATACATTAGACATGGGCGTAACGACAGAAGTGGTCTTGACAGCTTCCATAATGAAATATCTACCACAACCACCAGGTAGGCCTATATAATTATATTAGATTTTCGAACTATGAAGTTGTGACCAGAGGAAACAGCGGATCAAATGCAGCCACAACGTATGAATTCTTACGTCATACAACTCGAAGACAAAGAAGATGGTTACGCAGCACTCAACGTTCCGTCCACGCAAGGTGTATGGAGATGAACTGAGCCTACTTAGGCCTACATAAAAGCAATGTTGTGTCGACTCAAGTCATCGATGACTCGACTCGAGATATGGAAGTGGAGACTTGACTCAGGACGCGGAATTATGTTTTTGCGAGTCATAAAATTAAGTCAGTAGTAGCCTAATATATTCGGCGTTTTCGCCGACTCTTTCATTCGTGATTTCATTTCAATCTGTCGCACCAATCACAGTATCCAGACCAAAGTCAGTGGCTGCAGGGGTTCCTTATATCTATAAAACCGACTGGACTTATATGCGATTCGAATTTGAGTTTTGAGAGTTGTACCCGACTCGGAACCCGAAGACCTTGGCGACTCGACACCCGAATATTTAATGCTGAAAGATTCGGACTCGACGAATGGACTTTTGGTCCCGATGACTCGACTTGACTAATGACTCAATCTTGACTTGCGGTTACAACACCGCTAAAAGTTCAAGCAACGGTCAGACCTATATAGCCTCTGTTGCGCTCTGATGCATTACTATAGTGTTGCGTTTCCTCTTATATTATTATCTCCAGATCAACCAGACCAGATAGATATAGGCTACAGCAAGATAGCAAACAACCACGTGCAAGGAGATACAGCGCCTTTAAGCGTACCAACAAGGATTATTTGTTGGATCCAGGAACAACTTTAATATACTGAGTAAATAGTAAAGTAAAGTAAATAGCCCGTTGAGGGCCGTCGTTGCAGACTCTAGTCATTGAGCCAGCAGTTTGGAATCATCACAGATTTCAACAGGTTATTTATATTAGACATAAGTTGCTTGTCACAGCGATCGCAATATTCTCCCTTGCCGGAGAGGTAGAGATAATAGGACTGTAATATATTTCGTCCTCATTTGTTCTTTTTTGCTGCATTTACACAGACAGACAAGACAGACAGCTTTTTATTTGCACGCAAGTAACACAGAAGGAAGTGTAGCGAACACGTAGATTGTTACATGCTGATGGTAGCCTACCTTGCTTTGGTGCAACCAATGATAACCTTGTACCAATCCCGCATCCCTGCAGCGTGTTCGGGGATTGTCGATCTGGCGTGTTTAAGTTGGGCATTCGAGTTTTATCTGCCGAACGAAGAGCAACTCCTCTGGCATACGTCGATTTTTTGCTGGCATTTTATCAATAATGTCGGTACCGTCAGTTTGTATTCAGGGAGTCTTATTCTCAGTCCGAGGACAGTGAGGGCTCGACTAGGAGCACGCCATAGAAGTTGAAAGGGTGGCAGCGATACTACCTTGCGTAGAGACGCACGGTCTTCCAGTCAACCGCCGGGTGAAAGGAGTTTAAGTTTGGGTCCTCGATAATATAAATATGTATACTGTACAATAATAAATATTAAATAAAGAGTATAAATAAATAAATAAATAGGCAGAAAGAAAAACAATTCACAGTATAGGCTAATCATAAACGGTGCACAATGCAAATATATCCTACTCATAATGGAAGTTAAGAGGAGTTTATCATGTGGGAAACCATTTGTTTTGCCAAACGCGAAGGGGGTTAGGGATCTGAACGTGATTGGCACTTCGTCGTTCCATATCTTCGGTCCGGCATATATGATGAACCTTTGGATTTTAAACACCTCCGGTCTCAAATATGACTACGATATCATATAATACGTCCAGGGTGGAGGCAGATAAAGTCCGACAAAAGCACTATAAAAACTTAGCAAGGAAGTACATAATTATATCCGAAGAAGATTAAATGTTGCAGAGTGGGACGGACACTTGGAGCACGAAACGACAAACGAGCACTGATGAAACTGTAAAATATCAATTACAAATACTTCCGCAAAGCATAATAACAAATTAAAGAAAAAATATTTAAAACCTAGAGTATATTTACACATATATGATCAGAATATAAATTACGAAAAATCAGAATCCGGCGTTTAGAACTGTCAACGTTCGGCCCGCTGGAGAGTATGAAGAATATAATGATGGTTAAGGGCAGGTTTGGGTAGAATGTGAATGTTTTTTTCGTCGGCTGGACTAGACCAATACAGTGCATGCACAACACGAAATTTATCTATGGTGTGTGTGGTGTAATTTGCGTTCGCGTATTTCCTGATTTCCATTGATTACACCTAATCGTGATTGCATGATGTCGTAGTCCGTGGCTGTGGTATGTCTCTCTTGGGAGAAGACTGTCATTAACTGTGTTTTGCGTTGTGTGGTGGTGCTGGCTGAGATTTTGTTAATAAAAGCCTACGTTAGGTTCACGACAGTGTGCTCGAAAGGTCAAACGCTTTTCAAAAACAAATGACAGGGCAAACGATTCCGTCAGCAAACGAAGGAAGAGAGAGTACGGTCGACTTGGTACAGCATCCCAGCATTTGAAAACTTCTGACGTTACATCATCTTTTACTGGCTAGTTGTATCTTCCTGATCCCAAGCGTAATGCTACAAATGAGTATCAGCAAAGTACCCGTAATGCTCAAAGCTGAAGGTATTTCACTTATTATAACCACCTGCAAAAATAATAGTGGAGTCAGTGGTCAATGTCTGAATGATATATAAAAGTAGGTACCGATAGCATGAAATTTCAATCGAATTTCATCATGTATGTTGCTTTATCAATTTCAACAATTAACTCCTGATCTGAAATATCCCGATGGGTACTTTTGCAACAAGGCCAGTTGCGATATTCAATGTTTATGCCCAGAGAAAACTTTAGTAAGAAATAATAATAGATATAATACGTCAGCACTGATTTAATCACAGATCTTTGGAAACCGATTATATCTACTACTATTGAATCGTCCACAATCGGCTCCACGATTTTTCGTAGTGAGGAATAACTGGCTCACTGAGGCGCAATGACAACATTGGCGTATGAAACAATTTCAGCAGAATTAATGGTCGATCGATCACCCCAACCGGTATGCCATTGCTCGATTCCAGAGAGCGTTTAGCAACTCATTTTTGCGCAATCAGTAACACACAAAGGTGCATAAAGATAACGATAACGTACCTGTAGAACATTAACGATGATCAATTGCATCGATGATAGAACAGCGACTGTGCCGGCACGCTCCCTCTGAAGACTAAGAGTTAGAAAATACTGGGCACCAAGCCCAACAAACCCGACGGCTAAGAGCAGAGGAATATCTTGAATGCATGGATACCGGAACTCTTGCAACGATGCGAGAACAGGAACGCTGATAACAGCACCACACACAGAATAGTAGCCGACACTCAGTGGTGGATACGTATTACCAAGCTTACGGACACAAACGATGGACGTGGCTTGAAATAGAGCAGCCAATAACCCAAGTAAAACACCGATGGGATTAACATAGTCCTCGACGGCAGAAGGGAATAAAAAAGGCGGTTCTGCAATAAGAACCACTCCGACTAAAGACACCACAGCCATAATCAATTCCAACGCGGAAATCTTTTCCCGAACCATAATTCTTGCAAGGAAAGGGACAAAAATCATTCTGCAGTAAGTCAAGGTTACTGCATCAGCAACCCGCAGATAACCGATTGCGCTGTACATGCACATCATTCCGACAGCACCACAAAGTCCCCGTATCCACATAAATGTTCGCAGTCCGGGCTTGCCGAGTATATCTTCTTTTTTCCTGTTATACGTAATGATAGGCAAAAGTAGAATGAACTGTAGCGCAAATCTTGACAAAGCAATTTGAAGCGGATGCAAATCCCTCAACATTTTCACAAAAATGGCGTTGCTGGAGTAAAATAGGGCGGATATGACCACAGCAAGTATACCACATCCACGAAAATTGAGACATCTTTTAAACTTCTCTTCATTTTCGTTTTCTTTCTTTTTACAATTGTCACTATTTAAGTCTGGAGAGCCTCCACTTCGGCGCTGAGGCATATTTATTTAGAGCACTTAATCTGCAATTTACAAGAAGATCATCAGCACCACCCAGCGTAAGAAAATAATGTGGATTATAGAAATTCATTCATTGAGTGATGCACCATATAGAATGTAGTGATTACATTTTAGACGGTACAGTAGCCTATACGACAGCTGCTTCTCGCAAACGTACCATCACGGCCATGGTGTCACTAACGAGAAACAAGCAGCCACCTTGCTCAGCCGTCGGCCGTGATCGCCGCATTAAAATCCCGTGTGAATTGGCGAATTGGTGAAGATAACGGAGCAAACACATCGTCAGAAAACTACGCGGAAAAATTGATCGTTCGATAACATGTAGAATGTAGATCCTTTGCAAAATGTGAGCGCTCGATCATAGCCGCAATACAATATTTATTCATCGAGCGTCATTTGCACTGACATTGTAAAGAAAGGCTTTTGCTTATAGAGTAGCTAGACGATTAAATACACGTTAGTGGCATGAAAATGTGACCGAACCGTGAGTAACATCCACATTCTCGGGGTTCAAACCCAGTTTATATTATATCGAATCTATGAATTTATCCGATGATCGTCACAAATCGTTATGCCTTATGAAATATATCTGGATTAGAGAATTAGAGAGATATTGGCTTGAAAACAACATGTCTTACTGATAAATCATCTTTCACAAAATATTACATTAGGAGAATACAGTCCAGCCGATAGTGGCGGGCGATCAATACAATAGACATCACAAGGAGATTCACCACAGATTTGACGTCCACCATTGGCCAATAGAGTATATAATATGTACGATAATGATAATACATATGTTCAATAAACCACGGCTGGGCGTTACACCTGTGATGAATCATATGTACGATATCACATAATGATGAAATAGTTCCCGGACAGACTTAGCGTACAACCAAGGCGATCTTAATTAAGATTAAGATCGCCTTGCGCACAACGGTAGCCTCGGTGATCCACGGGGTAAATTTTGGGATTAAGGATTAAGCTATACATTACCAAACTTCAGAGCTCTACAAATCGTTTGATTTCGATTACGTGACACAGGAATTTCGGTTGAGACTGTGTGCGCTCCCCTCCCCATTCCGGGCCTGGTCAAGAAAGGTCAAGTAACGTGAAATTCCGTGGATCACCAGTAGCTGTCATACAGAATAAATATAATTATAAATATAATTCATTAAAACTTCCGCCAAGGGAAGTCTAACTACTGCGTAGATCGTAATTGCCAGTTGGCTAAAAAGACGTAAATATCACAAATATTGCAGAATCGGAACACAGTGATTATTTCAGTCTCTTGCAAAACAGGATCATTCAATTCGATTTAAAAATTACGACAATTTGATATACTACGACGTTGGGAAAAGAAGGATACACAGGTCTTACACCTCACAATAAACATTGAATATTCTGGTACCAATAAAATACACTCGTGGTCACAACGGGGGCACTCCAGGCAAAATACACCGAATATGACGGCGGGTTTTCCGCCACGTGAACGAACAAAACGGAAACATTTCTAACTGCAAATTTCTGTCTGTAGGCTGATATATATTCCATTCCACGCTGTAAGTGTTGAAACGAACAGCAAATTGTTACGCAATTCTGTAGCTGGGTGGAATTTTACGTGGTAATAGAATGGCACTACTCGGCGGGTCATCTCAAAGCTTCCGAATTCTTAGTAGAAATGCCTACAGCCGAATCATTGTAAATATTTTTCTGCGCTCCCACTGCCAACGGAAATTTGTAAGGAGAACATATTTAGTATAGTTGACAGTTGACACCATTAAAACAGTATTTTTGTATGAATTTGGCATTAAAAGCAGCCATAAAAGTCAAATTAAACACTGTACAAATGGAGTTTCATCTGAAAATAATACTAGTATATATCTAAGTTACCAACTTTTTCATTTAATAGGGAAGACTCGCTCATGTGTCTTAAGAAAGTGCTGGGGCCTGGGTATGTGGGGGTAAGTTTAGTATAGTATAGTATAGGGTATACTGTAGTTTAGTAGGTCCGCCTACATGCGCCAGTGGTTTTACATGAAGGTGCTTCTTGCGTGTACAACTTATCTACCATTACGTAATCAATATAGGATGCATAAAATCATTCATTCTTTAACAGACGCACTTGCAGTGTTGTTGAAATAGTCAGAGTAATTAATCATTATCATGAATATCGTGACTGTAGAACAATGCAAGGGTGCTGTACAATGAATGATGACCAAAAACAAAAAGAGCCAATTACAGCCATAGGCTGCATACAGTGAAGGAGTTTTTACCAGCAGATTAAGATTTTTATCATTAATAATTGGAAATAGCAATAGATATTATCAATTGTACGCTGTTGGTATATAGACCTTTAATGCCTACACTGTTCCTAGGTAACCGGAATTCTTGAACTGCAGTTTAGCTCTGGGTAACATTTGATGTGATGTAATCCAAAGATCAATAATATAATCAATAGAATACCATACCAAAAAAACAAAATGTCAACTCTTCAGAATTATGAACTTCAATAATAACAGAAATAGCATTTAAACAACAGAAGATTTTCCGATTAATTGGTAAAGTGCTGAAATTAGGATCAATCTGCTTACTCAGAGTAGCTTACAAACTCTTTTATTGACCACATCAAAGCATTCTCAGAGTTGTGTGGCAAGTGGTGAGAAGCCTGTTGTACTGATCCTAGTCGCATGATGTACAGTGTACAGCACACAGCAATAACAGTGAAAACATAGATACACAGTGACATGCGGATATAGACAATTCACCTTTTGTGTCCAATATATTAAAAAGTGGTAATGGAGCCAATGGCTGGCAATTAGAGTACGGTACAAAGATTTTTAAAAGTGGTAAGTAAAAATGACATTTGTTCAGCTAGGCCTGTGTTATGGGTAGCCTATACATGTTGTTTGTAACCTAGTGACTCAGCATTTATTTTGACCCATAAATACTTCATGAATAGGTTGATTATTACCTTCGGGACATCAATGTACTAAGTACGATAACTAAATGTGGCATGCCCTTAAAATCATCTTATTTCATCAAATAGGTGGTTTCCATATTGTTAGACTGGTATGCACATTCTCAGGAGCACAATAGCCTTAAAACGAGACCAGTCTCATCGCATTTGGAGGAGCTTGCAGTAAATTTCATATTTGCCATATTAGGTGTATGACGTCTCATTTTGAAGAACTCTTCTTGACATCATTCAAAACTTTGGCAACTCCAAGTATGACGCAGCACATGAAGATTATACCAGACCCGATCAAACTAAGTATTGATGGAATTTGTCCAAGAATCAGTACCTAAAAGAAATTATATGCCTATAGCTATAGCTTGGTACACATACATACATACAGTAGTACCGTCCAAGTTAGCACACCAGAGTACCGGTAGTTCTAAATAAGGTTGCTTACATGCACACAACAGTGGTTCACATGTCATAAAGTACTCTCATAGCATATTAGTACTTCAAAACTAATGAGGGCTTAGTTCACCAGAACATAAGTTGGCCACACCTACAAATGCTAAAATACACCGATACATGTCTGACTGTCCGAAATGAATAGCACTGATGCAAAAGACATGCCTACAAACACATGCAGCAGTTTTTTTCGAAGGGTGAGGAAGGGCACAGAATCAAATGGATGAGCTTATAACCTTAATGAATCTGGCTAAGCAACATCCAATATTTTGATTTATTTTATTCTGTTGTTCAGGAAGTGCAAGTTGTATTTCATACCAAACTATCTTTACATTGCCTGGTATTCCGTGAAATATGACATGATCAAAAGTAATGGTTGTGATAAACTCGTAAGGGTATAGGAAAACTGCTGGAGACAGGAGCGCGACCGGTAGATAAATGATAAAAAAATAGTTTAAAACATAATAGGCCTAACAAGGAATGATTGTTAAATAGTCATCACAAATTAAAATTGTGTCTAATTAAAGAGCTGTTAAACTTCGTGAACTAAATTTCCAAAAAAAATCGCTTTTCATTGAAACTGGATCCGACACTCTGTATCTATAGGCTAGTCAAGTATGATAAAAAAGGAAAAATGGAACTTACTTGCAATACATATGCAAATATCACTTGAATCGATCTGGCAACTCCGATAGTGGCTGCACGTTCACATCGAAGAGCTAATGTCAAAAATAACTGTCCAATAATGCCGGTAACACCAAGTGAGGCCATGTATAGTAGACCTCCCCGGCACGGAAACTGCATATTTTCAGAAAAAATGAGAGGGAAGCTTATGATGAATCCACAAAAGGAGAAATATATTATATTCAATAATACATTCGTTTTGCCCAATTTTCTAATTGTAATCATGCTCAATGCCTGGCACACAGCTCCAAGCAAGCCAAACAATACTCCTATTCCATCAACAGGCTTGAAACTGGAAGTCGCAAATAGAAATGAGGGTCTGGCAATAAGGATTACCCCTGCCACAGAAGCAAAGCCAAGCACAATTTCCAAAATAGTCAATTTTTCCTTCAGAATAAATCGAGCAAATAAGGGAATCATTATGGTTGACATGTACGCTATAGTAACAGCATCCCCTACATCCATTCTTTTAACTGATAGGTATAGCAAAGGTACACACACTGCACCGAACATTCCTCGCATATATAGAAATCTTCGAAGTCCAACAGGACCCAAAATATCCATATCATTTCTATGATAAGTCACAACAGGTAGCAACAGGAGGAACTGAACTGCAAATCTTGACATGGAAAGTGTGATACCACCAACATCACTAACAAGTTTTACAAATATTGATCCGAGAGCAAAAAATGCACAAGCGACCATTGCAAAAAGTACTCCCAGGCCAGGAAACTTTTTCTTTTTTTCAAATATGACTAGTTCCTCATTTTCATCTTGTATGGCCTCGTTCTCATCCATATTCAACTTGCAGATTTGGTTTGTCCTTAATATCGAAAGTCACTTTTCAATATGGTGATGTATTAATCTGTTTTGTTACTTTGATGCTTAATCCATTTCATCCTCCTCAGGGTCAAAAACTTAATTCAATGACAACTAAGATTAAAGCAATGTTCAATGTGCCAATTATAATATGTACCGGTACAGGTAATCAGTCAGAAATAACTTAATAACCTAAAAATGTGTATCAGGGTGGTTAGGCATTTGATAAATTATGAAAACAGAAGGACTATAAAAGTGAAAATATTATGTCTTGAGACGAAAGTATAGAAAACAGTCCGGCAGTGGTCACTTGTTTTTTTTAGCTTGAGTATAGCCTATATGAGGAAGGCCTATATGCTTTGGTAGCCTACAATATGCTAACGCTTTCTTTACCACTGCGGCCGCAATAGTATAGCTGATAGAGACAGGTCTCGCTCTAAAGATGCCAGACGATACTGTCCTCCTAAGCACTGTAACGGAACTTTACCGTTATGTGTCAACGTATACATTTAAGAATTAAAGAAAAGCAAATGTAATTAGCAACGCATGCAGAAAATCATTGGTAACAAAAATTTTACATTATGCTTTTCTGTATGCTTTGCTTATTAGGTTACTTTATTTCAACTCTTAACTTCATACATTGACATGTAACGGAAAGGTTCTATTACAAACAATCCCTCTCGCTCTCGGGAAAAGGTATCTTAACCCAATGTATAATGTTAGGAGTTAAAGTAAAGTATATATCGATGCATGCAGAAAATCATAATTTTCAATTTATGTTACAGCATTTTATCGTCTATACTACTCCCAGTACGCCAGTAACATGTCACATATGGGGAAATTCCTACTTCCATTCCCACTTCTAAAACAGAAAAATTGTACCGCCAAGACCAAACATACTCACAAGGTTTGAGCTAGTGGGATAAGGATAGTTTCTAGACAGGCTAAAGAATCTGACTTGTGACTCCTCGCGGCATCGCGGGTGCCGGCGCGTTGACAGGTGAGCGGTGACAAGAACCCCTAGAACGCGTTTGCACATGACCGATGTAGGCCTACCTGCAGTAACATTTCCCAATTCTCCGAAAATTGCGCTTCTCAGGACGTCCGGTGCAGTCACGTCGGTTTTTCTATTGAGATCGAAGTCAACATAATCGAGGGACATTGAAACGACATCTACTGTATTTACATCAGCTGCACGAAATATTGCGCAATGTGCTTCACGCTTCGAAGATTCTCTACAGTGATCGAACCACTGATCGATGACGGAGAAACGAGGACGTTTATCCGAAATGCGGGGTGTCGAACCGAACCGGAACCGGAACGAAAAAGAACGGTTACCGCTTGATTTTTGTGAACCGAAACCGTAACCGAACCGTTTTTTTAATTTTCCAATTAACCGGAACCGGAACGAAACCGTTGTGGAATTTTCCCGGTTATCGCTCTTTTAGCAAACGGTTACCGTTTTTCTAAATGGAGGTGCCAGCGGTTTATTTTTTTGAACTATCCACTAACATCAACATGTTTCCGCAATCGGTTGAATTATCTCACTCTTTAAAAAGTTTGACCGGTCAATTCAGCCCTGTCGCGCTTGGCATTGAAAGGTAGGTCTCAACAAGTCAGCTCGGCACGCGAGCAAAGCGTCGGCGGAAATGAACAGGGCGAATTCAATTCAATTCTTTAAGTACGATAACGATAAATCGGTGTGTCAAATCGCAAATTTCGCAAAGTCGTCCGGAAAACATGCCGCCAATCTGGAAAAGCGATTTCAATTACTGCTAGCCGTGCGCTTACATCTCGGCTGATGATCAGACTCGTTGCTTAAAATTCTCAGGGACTTAACAAATCAAAATTCAAGAGTTTATTTTTATCGTAAGAATTTCGATTTAAAACTTCGTCTTGCGTAGCCTACACTATAAAGTGACGGGTATATATGTCGATAAACATGGTTATTTGTCCGCGTATCGCATCCGCAACGAACTAACGATTTCCAGTATTTGAACCGCTCCAGAACCGGTTCATCCGTCGGCGTAAACCGGTAACCGCTCTCTATGGGCAAGCAGGAACGAAACCGGAACAAAACCGAAACTTTCGTTTCGGCAAAAACCGTAACCGAACCGTAACCGTTTTGGATACGGTTCAACGCCTAACAAATGGATCATAGTCTAGGCTTTTGGCTTGGCATTAGACATTCCACCAATGTGAACGCAAGCACGAGGTTACGCTACGTTATTCCTGTAGCCTATTTATATCTTCCATATGACCAATCGCTAGTCTAAATCTACCGTGAGTATGCCTAAGATCCGTTCAATGACGTAGGGAAGCTTATTCACAAGTAATGAGACTATCTTTGGCACTAGACTATCCATCCATGGAAAGAAATGAAAGTCGACCTAAGCCTAGTCTAATCTGAGTAGGCCTATATAGACCTAGAGCCTATTAACGGTGGAGTCATGCGATCGTCATACTGTGACGTATTTTGCCCTCCCCCTCACAAGAATTTCCGGCTGGATCCGCCTCTTGAGGCCTAGCCTGACTAATTCCAGTCGTTTGTCAAGTCATACGCTAGGCGGCTATACGTTCGTTTCTACTTTTCCCTGATAGCGCCTCATTATTCCCATCTATTCCACATACCTTCTGCACAATAGGCTACATAAACATTGGGTGGCACCAGCGCCATGGTTCAGAGGTGTTTAAATGACCGTGTGGATCCCTGTCTCTAGTCCTGAATATATTCTACTGCACGTTGTCACACATGCTAACAAAATGTTGCGACTTTTGGTAGGCCTATGACGAAAAATGATCCGTCCTCATCTCTCTCACTGGATTATCCAAGCTTCGTGACATAGCCCGTAGGCCTAGACTTGCCAATATTCTGTCGCAAAAAGGAATGTACACAGCCTTGTGACCTACAGCACTCACAAAGGAAAGTCATAATCCTGCCCGAGGCGAAATCAAAATCGAGAATTCGTGAGTCCAAATCCACAGATAGGGCCTAACGGTTTCTTGAAGATACACATGACGCTTTTTCCTTGTCATCAAATTTGCTATGCAGTGTGTTCGCAGTAGCCAGGGATATCCCTGGTAGAAGCTTCTTAGTTTCAAATCCAGTTCAAATTTATTTACTGCGAACGATACATATGATTAAGATAAAAATCTTCCTGACAATACCCAGAACACTGAAAATTACTGAATGTTGAGCCGGATCGCAAAACGACATTTCCTCATTTCAGTTCTTACGAGAAAGATTCTTAGTTGCAGACTCCACGGGGGTAGAATTTCCTATCTTGGCCAATTCAGGTTGGATGTATTTTGCGGTGTTTTCAAATACACATCGACCGATGGAATTTTCGATGCCGATACGGTAAGTCGGCCTCAACTAAAGTCGTCAAAGCTAAAGCGTGATATATTGGCGCCGTGTTATAGACTTAGATTAATCTCAAGTGTTGCTCCTCATTATTATCTGAGGTGTAATGTATCTCGATATCAACCAGATCGACCGAGTGTAGGCCTATAGCAAACTAGCAGAAATCCGCTATGATGACCTGATCGGCGTGAAAGGAGATGTAGGGCCTTGAAACTTACTTTGTCAAAGACTGTTGGATCCGGAAAGATTTCATAGCTCTGGACTAACTATTAGAGGGAAAGACCTTCGCCACATCTGTTAGCAACGCGTCAGCCGCAGCTTTCGAATCATCACATAGACCTCAACTTATTCGCATAATACGAAGTTTTCTCAACCAAGCTTAATTCTATTTGACCTACAGTTGCTTGTTAGCAAGATCGCGATAAATCTGAAAAGTGTAAGCATGTCGCTTTGGTAAAGACAATATACTGATACCCTATTATGTTTTGACCTTATACTCGATTTTTCGCTGCATTTACACTGATTTGCAAAACACACTTGTACACACTTGCACGAAGCCTTATGCATGTATTTTTAGACCTAGCAGTATTCACAGATTAACGGATGTTTGCCTTCGCAGGTGTCGTCAATATACTCAAAATTAATCTCAAAACCGTCATCAACCGTAAACACGACTTTACAATCAAGACCATTCACTCTATCATCATCAACAACTACGCCATCTGTATACACCCAATCGTTGATATCACCTCTTACGTATCTGATGCCAATCCAGAATGATGTTTTTGTAACTGATCGTGGAACGAGGTCGAGTATAATTTTGCTGGAAGCAGAAGGAGAATCTCAACCAAAACTGGTCTCAAGCACTAGTAAATGGCCAGCGGCTTGTGCTTTTCGGGGGCCTTAAAATATATCAGGCTAACAGCGTACAAGACTGAACGTTATATTATGCTGCTAAAAATTCGGAGGTTCGAACTGCGCGCGGTCAATCTACAATAGGAGCAATACGAGAGAGAAGATGGGAGATTATCAGGCTTACAAGCAAGTTTTAGCGACCCATTTTCAGGTTAGTGGGATTTGGATACCTCTGTCGTCCAAGATAGAATTAGAACAACTAACATAGCGATCAATGTAAGTTGCTTGCTTGCTTACTCGTCGCAAATCTACTAGGCAGCAGGCTGGCTTACCTGGCTAAATTCTCTTCAAAGTAATAGTGCGAGCGCCACAAGCCAGCAGCGAGTTTCCCCCCAATCCTCCCGCAATAAGCAACCGCGTCATCGTAGCTCACAGCCTTCGATTGGTAATGATATTTACAATGGTACGGATCCATCCACCATTTAGCCGGCTGTTAGATGTTAGAATATCACAATATTTCACACACAATCCCTGGTTCCATCTAGCAACTGACCAATAGCGGGTACAGGGTAGGAATATAGGCCCAGCACTACGGTATCTAAGTATCCGTAATCCCACAGACTATTATGCTAGTCAGTTCACATTGAACGAAACCGTGAAAGTAACGTGAGTCTACGACAGAGTCGTGGCTGGAAATCGTAGACGCTCTATTCTTTGCTCCTAAACGATCGCATATTCATACCTTCTGGTATGCCAAGTACCCAACAATATTCATAATGTAAGGGTGGTGTTATGTAGGCCTCCCAAACCATTTAATAAAATTATAGCAATCTAGACTTCTGCTTACTTTGGTCGGAGCAGGAGACAATACGGTCGGAGCAGGAGACAATACGGTCGGAGCAGGAGACAATACCGTCGGCAAAGTTACTCCTGCTAAAATTGGTTTGTACAATAAGAGATACGATAGTAGTAACATTTATAGGCAAGTTGATTGGTTCGTTACATGCTACTAATCGTGCGAGTTGGCATTACTATGAAATCTCGCCGCGTGTAGCAAAACACGTCCCACATGTCAGCGTCTTATGAAATCTCCAAACACCTCACATCTTCGATAGATCGAAGGCCTAGTACCGGAAGAGAGAGAGAGAGAGAGAGAGAAACTTACCACCGGTGATTTTCTGCAGAATTAGGAACTTGATATATGCAAGCAGTGGGCTTGGCCGGCGATATGGCATCGGCATTGGCTTATAGAAAACTGGCGTAACCAGCTGAGGCATCTGAATGTATTTCGTAATCACAGGAATGTCCGGTTGTACTGGAGGTACGTATCGCAGGCCGTTGTCCTTCAATATATACATATTCAATTAAACTATACTTATTTTCGGAATTCAAAATGAGGCTTATGCACACAGAATCAAATATGAGAGGAATGTAGGTCTACCCACGATAGGAATCGATAGCATGAACAGACATACTGAGTAATACCAACTTTGCCTACAAAAAGCAGCAGTTAGGGCCTAATGACCAAATAGGTAATAAACAGTAAATGTCTCAATAATGCCGAGAGACAATTGTGGAACTAATATCGAGGGAATGCGGAGGATTGTTGTTATGATGATCCAGTCTAGGCTATAAATCGAAGGTATTTACACGTGTACCGTCAGCCTAGACCTCTCGTACATGACCCTATAGTTGAAATAAACGCCATAAATTCAAAGATAGCAACAACAATTGTAGCCGTTAATCAAGGAGGTACAGAAATTTCGTGGATCCGTCGGAGCATTGAATAGAATTCCCCATGAGTTTCGTTCGTCTTTACGATTATCAGTTTACGGACACGTAAATGAATTTTTCTAGGTGGAGTTATAAACCTACTGCGATATGCTGGTAGTAAGTAAGTAAGCGATCAGTTGCTATATACAAAATGTCACCACCGTTTCGGCGTCAGCCTGAGCCCGATTGACACTGCACAGAGTCCGTCGCAATGTCTATGGGCCCGCGGCCAAAAAAGTCATAAGTCATAACTGGACAATTACGCAATTTAATTTCAATTTTCATAATGCCGTTCGAGCAAATTTTGTGCTGTAGGCCTACCTGACGACAGCCAGCCAGCTTATTCATTTGTATTGGTACGCAGTGCGTGCATAAGGAGACGGGTGATGACCTACGCAGACATATATAGGCCTGAAGATTTTCAAGCTTATCGCCTCCCTCGAAGTATGAGAATGCAGCAGTGATGATTGCGAAAACGTAATGACTGCGTCTGTTACAGTGTAGACAAAATCGTCTACAAATGTATACCGCGAACTGCTTGCGTATGTTAAATTCACTCGGGATCATGGAAATAGTAATGCGTCTACGACAGCCTAAAAACCAATTTTTCTTGCTTTAGCATTGGAAAGCCAACGACTAAATTTCATATAGCCTAATATATAAGTGTATTTTATTGTGATGTTATAAGATAGAAAGCGCTGGGTCCTACAATCCTACCAAATGTGGGGCCTGTAACAAATGCTACAATTTACTATAGCAAATATGGTTAACCCATCCTTGACTTTCAGTCATATTTATTAGAAACTTAGTCTACAACCTTACACACACTTACTTTCTTGCATGGTTTACGTCGGATCTTTTCTGGACAGTTTGTCCCTGACGGTTGTCTTTGATAATCTGGAAACAAATATACATTATTTACCCGGGAACCGTTCAGTTGGCCGAGTGGGTTATACTGTCCGCCGTCTGATCAAGAGGTTGCGGGTTCGATTCCCGACCGAGTCAAATCGAAGATTTTAATATTGGTATTTATTCCTTTCCTACTTGACAGTCGGTATAGGGGAAGTGCGGAGAGCATTGATTGTAATATATAGTGATCCGGGCTATAAGCCGGAAGTATTGACACGTATACTGTCAGAATCGACCTGGCGTAAATGACCTTAGTAGGTCAAAAACGCCATAAATTAAAAAAATAATAATTACCCGGGATGGGTAGGGCAATTATTCGCCGATACACGCGAATAATGGCGACCTTTTAAC
This sequence comes from Botrylloides violaceus, assembly GCA_030412335.1. Lineage (NCBI taxonomy): Eukaryota > Metazoa > Chordata > Ascidiacea > Stolidobranchia > Styelidae > Botrylloides > Botrylloides violaceus. The sequence goes on along the minus strand of JASFYC010000522.1, from coordinate 116,058 downwards.
TTGTCACACCAGGGGACCCGACTTTTCGTTTTTCGAAAATATGTAATTACTAATTACATATTAGAACGCAACGCAGTGATTCACCATATGACCTCGGGGGACTGTGGAGATGTCATCTGCTGTTTGCGATGATTACGCAACCCACATTCCCATTGCCAATGACTATCAATAGACACGTTAATTTGTCTTAACATCTTTTTCAATTTCCTTGGTTATACACACTCCTGGAGCAAACGTCGGCAGTCGGTCATCGATGTCGTGACCGCTCAGCTATAATCGGCATATCGTTTGATGCTAAATACTAACGGGAATTTACACCGCTTTTTTGAATTTCCTGTAGCGGCGCCGTCAAGTCTAGTACGAATGCTGCAATCATCAGGACCAAAAGGCCTTGCGATTGCACACTTGTACATGGCAATCAAGGTCGCCGGCTATAAAGTAAGGACGGGTAGTAGGCTATTTGTAATATTGCAGAGCTCGCGTAAGCTATATCTCTGATCGATCACGCAGAACGCTTTGTGGTAGATAAAGATAAGAGCTCGAGTCAACCCAATCGCCTTGGTTCAAGTTTATACAATCCACGAGCAATCCGCACGTAAAGTCCTATAGCTGCGCAAACCGAGCACAACTAGGCGTGTCAACCGCGCGGCAGGAAAGAGCGAGCTACCTGTATTCGTTGCATCGTCAAGACCACAGCATTTCAAAATAACACTCGCGAATACCTTCACCCGCAGCGACAGTAATTCCGTCGTTGCGGTTTGTGATGCACAAATACTCACATCCTTCAACTCCAGCGTAGAAAATGAGTAGCAGGATGGACCAAAGCAGCACCTGCATCGTAGCCTGGTTCTGTTACTAGATTGGCAAGCATTCGGAAGTCCTGCAAGAGTATAGTTGTCAATTTTGCATTGTAACGAATTGGTGGTTGTGCCCGGGTACTACTGACGCCAGCTGGGGATATTTTTGTTCGGTGCACTGCCTGCTGGGACACCGGTTCGTTACCGAGATGCCGCAGAGTCTCGTAGTACGAGATTGGTAGTTTTTTAAGCGTCACGCGCTATGTGATATCGTTAAGAGTTCAACCGATACTGCAATTTTTCATTACCGATACGATAACTGATCTTCTCGTCTGGCTAACATAGTCGATACCGCTTATATAAAAATCATATCATCGGTCAATAATAGACCGATATCTCAAAATATCGACTAATTTACTTGGCTGACGGCCGATAGCGATTAGGATATCCCGGAAACGCGAATACCAACACTCGGTTGAATTGGCAAAACTGAATTAAGTTATGTGTGTGTCGAATTGAGCAAATAAATCTCTTTCACTCTCTCTCTCATCTCTTGATGGTGTTGATAAGATTTTGTCAGGCATCCCACTCGCGCTAACCCGTTTGAGTATCTGGGCCGGCAGATATGACTCACGCGGATTTGCGGTCAACGACCGTATCGCTAAAATACTCGCTCGAAGACCGGACGCTTGGAGCGCCTTGGCTGAGCGGTGGTACTTTGGTTGCGGCTACGCTAACGATACGGCTTTACATGCCATTGTAACGTTGCAATCATCTCCTAGCAAAGAGTTAAAAGTCGTCAAACTCTGTTTATATATCTCAGTAGACTGTAATCAGCAAACATAACAGTGGAGGTCCGACGCTGGCAGTTCAAACGCTTGTGTGGTAAATAAAGGGCTGGATTCACTTCGTATGTTATTATCATACGCGTTTCTCATGCGTAATCCGATTATTCTCCGTATGTACGGCGCCAGCCACGTTTTGGACCACTGTGATTGGGAGTTACGTAAGTTTTATGCTACTCGAAACGCGTTGCGATACGTACGTAGGCTGTTATAATGAGCAGATCAATAGCATTGCTTGAGCTGTATACAGCAAGCCATAGCTTTGCAGCTAATCGATAGATGAATGCCTGGCCTGTTGCGACATTTATGACGTGGCAGCCGAGTTGAAATACTGAAAATCAAATATCCATTTTGCGGAATCGAATATACTGTATGGCCTACAATTCACCAGATTTTGTCAATAGGCCCTCAATTTACTATTGCATGCAAATTCTTATAAAAGTAGGGTCTATCTTTCCGCGAACTGGCATTGGAAGGCATAAGTATTCCTCAAATGTTAATTTAATGGCACCATTTTGAGGTATAGTCTACCACAATGTTTGCACGCACCCAGGGCCTACTCTAGGTACTACTAGGAACTAAAGTAGGCCATGACGCACCTATTAACATTTGCCACAACCCACGGTAAAATGATCATGAACGAACTACTGCTACTTTGGTCGAGCGGTTATTACAAGGCCAAAGGCATTTGGTCTCGCTGGTACCCACCCGGTAGGCCTCATCGCAAATTGGAACAAACTTGACGGAGTGGGCGCCAGTCTCTAGACTGAGAACCTCTGGCTTTGAAGGAACACAGAGATGAAGGGGGGTTATTTGCAACGATGTCTGCGACAGATGAGGTACAAGAAGAACATAGGGCCTAAACCATGCCGAGCCCGTCGTGCAAAACGATTTTATATTACTGTGCATAGTTTCTAAAAATGGAACGCTCTCAGTATACCGCCCTATTCGTAGATACGATGCATTGCACTAATAAGGCAAGTAGCTCTGCGAGGCGATAGCGTATCTTATTTGTGCGGGTTATAGGCCTACCAACTTCATATTAGGCCTACTATAAATCCCGTTCATTACCGATACACCGTTTCCCTATTAGTAGCCTACGAAACAGCCAGAAATCATCAAAATATACTTCAAAACCTGTCCATATATACAGTAGAAAATAATTGTCTGCGCTGCCTGAATTGCCATTAGCTTCAATACACGGGATCGCGACTTGGTGCAACAAAATGGCGTCCATGTCTCTAGTTTGTATTGCACTTATCGAATGGACCTAGCTCGTGTTTTAGTCACTCTGGGCCATATTATCGAGCAAGGGGTGAAGCATCCCCCCATTTGTCGCGGTATTGGCAGAAACGAGAAAAAGACCTCAACTTTGACCAAGTTCCAGGAAGTCGACGTATCTCAGCACCGAAGTTTAGGCTACAAAATAGTAGGCCTAGGCCCTATATATCATTAGCATATGCTGGCACTACCGTATCACAATCGCAAAGGTAAATATTTTCAAAAGAGCTTCGATATTTATCGAATTACAATTACAATTATCAACTAAGTTTCCAATACGTTCGACTAAACGCTAATGTTGGGTGTCACTATTCTATACCTATCCAGAGTAACGTAATACTGTAAATCGTCCGCCGCCGGTTACTCCAATATCAAGTTTACGTCTATATACCAATACGACATATCAAGCCTCTTTATTCCACAACCCGTGCCAAACGGCAAATGACGCACAAGTAACAGTTAACGTTGAATTATTTTCAAAGTGTACGAAGACGCAACGTTTGCCGGATATGTAGTTTCGGAATATCTGTCAGTTCATAATATGTGCGTCACGTCTTTTAGTTAACCAGTGACGATCCCAAGTCCTGGTAAATAGGGAGGGTTGCGGCATGAAGGGAACGACTGCCAAATTATGATACCGATCTATGATGGCACAAGGTCAGGAGTTTATGGAGGGGAGCGATCCGCTGTGGCAATCCTATTACAGATGCCGAAGGTTTGGAAGAAATCCCACGAGCTTAATCTTTCGTTAAAAATCAAATGCAAAACAAAAACAGCATCGCAGATTCATACATCATATAAAGCAATATCTCATTAGCAGTGCGGTCGAAAAACACGACGCCTGACATACTGTGCAAGAATACGTAATATATAATTACAATTGACAATGCATAACGTCACAGAGAGATTCAAAAGCTACCATTTTGAATAGCAACGCTGGAAGTGAGCAGAATGCCGATTATTCAGATTGTCAGAATGGGATCGAAGTAGGATTCCATTTTTACTAAGTGAGAAGAACGTACAGAGGTTTCTCAACAGCCCCCGGGAAGTCATCGTTATAGCGGGATACTTCCGATTGACCCAACATGAATAGAAACGCAGCTAAGATGAGCATCCCGATCTGATCTCGAAATATATAGATTTTTACTCAGGTTATTGTATGCCTTATCGTCGGCATTCGGTGCGTTAAGCAAGATTTTGGATACACATCGTGCTGAATTCACGAAGTGAAAACGTTTGCGTGAACCAAAGATGAGAAAAATCTCGCTCAGGATCCTGATCGGTTTAGGATTCAGAGAATTTGCAAAGCGTCTGATTTAATCTGGATTTATGTTTGGTCGCAAAGCTCCGTTATTGTTTCCGATTCTTGGTCAGTTGACCATATAAGAAACTGACATTTTTGGATCCGCTATGCCTAATAGCAAGAGGTATTCGGGGTAGTTGCGCCCGAGAGTTGCAGCAGGACGAGGTGATAACAACGTAAGCGGTTAGAATTATACCTAGGAAAACAACGTACGACTCGCATGACTTAGTCGATGCATGTGTTGTAGGCATTTGTCGCAAGCCAGGTGCTGTGGAACCTCCAGTTCATTATCCACAACGAGTTTGCTCCGAATACAGATTGCCTCAACAGAATAAGAAATCAAAAATATGTTCTAATACTAAATACGCAGAGGACCAGACATTGCACATTACTGAATGATAGAGCAAGTCTGAAGAAATATCAACACCTACTATGACTTTTAAAACAAGAATAAAGAAAGATACAAGTAGTAGGCTGCATCCACGAAAGAGCAAGCAGATTTGAATTTTGCCCAGCGCCAGTATCCATGGAAACATAATAACAACCACTGAGGCTAAGTTAACTGACCAAGATTTGAGGTTGAAAGCAGATCTGCGGAAACCAGATCAGGATCGATGGTTATTCTCAACATTTGTGATGTTTTGAACTACGGTAGTAAACAAACCAGGAATAAGAATAGCAGAACAGCAGGGACCACGGCTGGAAATCTTGGGAAAGCGCTCAATACTTGTATCAATAAATACGCTAAATTTGAACACAGACGGATGCGGTGTTTGATAAGAATTTAGCCACGGGAAATTAACAATGGGAAGTAGGTTACATACTATACCAAACAGTAGTGAATTCAAACTCTGTTTTTTTCCTTCACGCAAGGGCCAATTCCGCTTGGAATGCTTTGAAAGCACAACCTCTCCATGGAACATTATACTACTACTACTACTACTACTACGCATAATACAGCAACACTGGAAGGAAGAAAAACACAGACATTTTCCTTGCACACTGGAGCTATGAATCTTTCAATTTTACTGTTTTTGAATTCAGCGTAGGGATGCCGTAAATTTCGGCATCTAGTCTCTTGGCCAATGAATGCTGCAACACAGAAACAAGGCATATGCATATACTTTGTTAGCACCAACTAAAGAACGGTTTACGATTATCAAATCTCTGCGTAAAATGATCCGTCATAGAGCGCAAACGTCCACCTAATGTCAGTTTGTTCGTCTTTTCGATTACGACAGGCGGCATCTGAACAAGAGTCTCCGGACTTTTATTATCTCTCAATGCTTGAGATAAGTTAAGCATCTGGCCACGCATCACCGACATCTGACGCTCAAACATTCTGTTGTCGAACCCCTTATCCCTCTGTAGAAAAATGACACTTTGCATTAGAACCTATGCATCTCACTGCTTTGGTGAAATCGACTGATATTGATTGCTTCAAGGTCGATACCATAACCAGCTCTTTCGCATGACTGATGGCCGATATCAATAAATCGACTTCTAATGATTACTGCCATTTCGGCCTCCATAATTGGCAAGGCCAAAATCGACCCGACGTGTACTTCATTGAGGTGAATCAATACAATAGTCACTAGCATAGGAAGAGATTACCAACTAATTGTCTATTAAGCTTGACAGGAACTATGCTAAAATGTGTTGTTACACTTAGCTTGCTCAGTTTTACAATATCTGCTGCAGGTGATTACCAGTAGATAGAATTATAACGTGGTCAGAAATGCAAAATCCTATTTTACATGATGCAAAAACATGCCTTAGAAAGCTTGGTAATTTATTTCTAAAGATATCGAGCCTTGACATTAAACTTGTGACATAAACAAGTAAATTCCTGATTACAAAAGTTTGACTTACTCTGAACACTTCATAGAGTTGCTTCGTGAGACTCTCTACAAAGTTCAAATCTGATATCTTCGGCAATACAAGATCCTTGATTTCATCTGAGAATGGCCTCTGCGCTTGAGGAAGCCAAGCCCAATGGTACGGGTCTAAAAAGATATATATACCGGTGTAACAAAATGTCATATTTAATTTAGCTGCGGACTTTTTCCTGATGTCTGTCTTATTGCAAGCCAAGAATATCTAGAAATTCAGGAATTGTGCTGTGCATTCGATTTGGCCCTAGATATCTTTGCTGCAAGACACCAGTCTGTACTGAAATAATGAAAATTTCATATTTGTTGTGGTCAAGATCATATATCAACTGACTGTATGAGGTAGGCTACACTGTACAGTACACAGCATAAGCACTGAGCATGAAGATGGGGGAACACAGAGGTGTTGGCTGTGACATATCTCCGCAGACCAATGTAGTGACAGCATGCAAGGATGCATGACCAGGCGATGACGTACTGAGCTGTGGTGTATTTGACCAGCCTTCTACAAATTACCCGTATAATTGCGAGTCTGACAGAGAAGCCAACAGACTAGCAATAGCATATGAATCTTCATCTTACACGCTCTCCATTGGTCGGGATGCTTGAAAGGAAAAGCCAACCCATTGTCAATCGCGGCCACCGCGACATTTGCTCGTCCTACTATCGACCAGTCCTTATCCTCAGATCCTTGACCATCTTCCTCCTCTCCTTCAATTTCTGGTCCGTCATATTTGATAAGCCAGTTGTCATTTCCTCGATCTTAAAAAGCAATAAATTCTCGTTGAGAGTAGGTTTTCGCAGCATCCATGCCAGGCTACTGGGCCAGTAGTAGTACTGGCGTTAAACTGTTGAAAATTTAAATGCATTTATGGTCGACCTATGGTACAGAACTTTGCAGACAAAAGGTTTTTTTCAAGAGTGTCCAAATCTGAGTCAGAGAAATCAACATGCCGAGAGATAGAGATATGAACATACTGGTCTCAGAGAGCACGCAATTTGTCTGGCCACAATAATGCTTTCCAATTATAGCATTGGGCTTGGTCCGGTTAGTCAAACCAAATCTATGCTATATAATTAACCATGAGAGAGAGAACAGAGAGTGAAGTTGAATTTACCTGTATTTCGTATGATGTAGTCGAGACAGACTAGTTTTTCAAACTGGAATTGAAAACTTTTATTTGTGTCGTCCAAAAGTGGTTCATTTTCAAATTTTCTCAACCAGAATTCTGCATCTTTATATCCGTCTACGAACGCCTGGAATGAACCGACCTGTCAATAGAAGAAATGTGTCATTGTTCCTAATCTGTACCATTGATTTGGAAGCTGTTTTACACCCTACACCAATCCCTCTACGTTTACCCAGGCTTGGCACTGGTTAGCAATGGACTCGGCTACTCAATGGTTCCTCTTGCCATACCAAAGATACGCATGGTTTCCTGCCATAAGGCCAGCAAGGATAGTGTAGAAGGGGACTCCTGACTTAGATGCCTCCACATTCATCCTCAAACCACGAAATTCCTAGGTGCAATAGTGCTGGTAGACCAGTATTTATATATTGAGTCTATGTATATGCAGCGAAATACCCATAAATTACTGCTTACTAGGCGCACCTCTGCATAAGCCGCACAGGCCAATTTTACGAAGATTTGTGACGTGCGGTTGTGAAATCGAGTAAACGAGTTGGCTTCCCTTCTTCGCGAAGGCGTTCTCACTTTCATTTTAGCCGGAAGACGGCCGCAACCTCCTTTGATCTATTATTTGTTTCTCTCGTGTCCAAGCGTTTTCGAATGCCGCAGATTGTAACGTTGTTTTTGCTCACACACTTTTATATTTACGGTGATAATATCATAGGGCTAGCGATCACAACATTCAAAACAAAGGCGATATTGAGATCGCCTTGTTCACAACCCTTTTATAAACTACCGGAGACATAGGCCGTAAGTTTATCCCCGTCGACCCGTCCGACGCTGACAGGCCCGAACCGCTGAAGGCTGGAGTCTGCAGGATTGGTGAATGTCACGGGAATACGTTTACCTCGATTAGAACGCAATCGCAAGTCGCGATAGCTTGATTGTTGGTTGGCGTGGCCTGTTTTCTTACCCATCATGATGACGATCTAACCCACTAAACCTTTGCGTCCTGACTTTCGAAAAAAATTCTAAGAAAAGCCGCATCTCTGCAGCCGCAACGCTGCTGGCGGAAAAAGTGGCGGCTTATACGTCGAAGGAAAAAATATAATACAATACTATTCTCCTAAATTGCAGCTACGATTGTCGATCTCAGGTGCTAGTATTCAAGTATACCCTGATACCTTGAAGTAATCGATTTGAAAATATTTAGAGGAATACCAATGTGAATACCGTTAGCCGATATCTTTGATTGCCCGTGTACTAGTCCAGAGCTAGAAGGCCGCTTCTGGTTGCTAGTAGCAAACGCGTGATTTTGTCATGAAGACACACGTACGAGTTGCGTATAATCTGACAGGTTTTAGGACCGAGTACTTCCGACACTGGGTAGCATTTACGTTTGAATTGCTGCAACGCTTGCGCACGGTACTATACCGTTTATGAGCAACAACGTGTTTAGCGTTCTGTACGGTGATATGTCAATGATTGATTAGGCATGCACAAGTTGTTACACAACTGAAATGATGTACACAGACACCTCGAAACCGTCTCACCGAATGCCTCTTGTGTTTTTTTATGCCATAAGCTATGGAACCTAAGTAGCCCGACAGCGACGTGGTTTCTGCGATTTACTCGAATTCCGTGGTCTACGTAGCTTCAACGTTTTTCAAATTTTCCGTCGTTTACCTAGTTCCACAGCCTTCGAGGCTTACGCGGAAAACATGATTCAGTTACTCGCCTCATCTACTTCAATTCAAATTCCAGACGAAAGTATCCGAGATCGACAACTGCATCTAAGACGATACTTAGATACCCTCTTGATGAAAGGACAGAGCCATAAAATCTTGTGAAAATCAAATACACTGACTGGGCTGGACGTTACATCTGTGTGGAGAATTATTCCACTGGCTATACTATTTTTCGAATAAATGTCATTATATCATCAAAATTGTCATCATATTGTTGTCATATACTCACTTTAGGTGGTAATCCTACTCTGTGGAACCGTTTTCCTACTGCTGGAAAATGCTCTGACGTATATTTCTTCGTTCTTGTCTTTGCCCGATCTATGGCACTATAGTTAAATGTTGGGCTAACAAGGGCAACAACCTGTTAAAGCACATTGTCCATAAATATCATAAAGTTGGTATTGAATAATCATTAGCCAAACGTTAAACACATGACATCAAAGGAATTGAAAATGGATGAGTATGACCGCTGCGGGGGTTATCAAGTTTGATAATATAGCCCACGGGCAATAGGTAGCCCAGCCCAACTTCAATATCACTGACCTTGGTTCTAGGGACGACGTTAAGTCCAATTTTCTCATCTACCAGAGAAGCTCCGGCCTCCGACAAATATCCTTGGTTAGGAACGAGACATCCTCGTCCAAAACAACACGGACAGCATGTCTTGTGCATCCATTTTGTCCACTTTGGATTTAGCTGACCGTACGGTTCTTCGTTTTTCGGCTTGAATACGCCAACTGATTTCTAAAAATCCAGATGAATAAAACTTGCTGAAGGTTGTCATATCCAAAAGTCAGTGCAATTAGACTGAAAAGTAGGATGATATTGTAAAGGCCTATTTCTTTTGCAGCATACGGACTCTTAAGGTCACAACAATACGATATAATACATAGCCCGCCTGCAGACTAGGCTACAATTTCCAGTCAGCGTACACGTGACAGCTAGACAATATACCAAAGGGCCAGCACGCTGTCTCTGGGACGTGTTGCGCAATCCCCTCCGCCAGGGTGCCACACGAAAATACACAACAGGGATGGATTGTAGAGCTACTTTCATGCCCTAGGTTCGACACAATCAAGTGATTTTGTACCACCCGCCTTCGCCTTCCTGCCGACTCATCAGTGATCAAACACCTACCCCATCCAGATTCTTTACAAAATAACTTCCACTAGATCCTTGCGATATTCTCTGTGGAAGAATTTCATGATCGATGGCAATCTCGGCAGATCTGACAAGGTCTTGGAATGTTCGGTCATCCGGAAAATCGTTGATGTATTCTGAATCTGTTCGATTGCGACTGAAATAAATACAACAGTTTCTGAACTGGACAACAACACACTAGATTTTGAATGATTGACAGACAGCTCCTTAAAATGACCATTAAAACTTGAAAGAGATATATAATAAAAAATAGGCATCAGGCAGAATTTAATATACAAACTTCAACCATAGCCTATAGCAGGTCGGCAACCCGCGGGCCGCATGCGGCCCACGAAGCCTTGTAATGTGGCCCCCGTGATTTTCCCAATTTTGGCTTAATGTCTATGCAAAATGAAACAGATTACATTTCTAACTCAAGTTATTATTACACGTCATGTCGAAGATACAATTGGCGTAGTCATCGTCGGCAGACCATTCGCTAACACGGTTTACTAAATGGCGGGCCAATAACGACCAAGCCGACGTTGAACGGTTGAGGGGATTCCGTTATCGTCAACATTTCACAATCAGCGACATGCGCGGCCCGCGGGCTCATCGATTTGACTGATGCGGCCCGCGAAACTGAAAAGGTTGCCGACCCTGGCCTATAGAATTGATTCAAATGACACAGTTAATTACCATAACACCCGAGCCATGTGCCCGAGACCAGTCCGAAGCTTGGAGACACCAGGAGAGTTATGTCAAGAACAATACCCAAATTCATTGGAAGCTCAGTTTGAAATAAAATTTCCACTCATTCATCAGATCAAAATGGACAAGGCCATGAAACATTTCATAATGACAAACCAAAGAACTCAAATGTATATTACCGTACCAGAATTCCTCATAATCGATTTCATTCATCCCGATACAAATACGGCATAATTTTTCTTTCCAACCAGCCTAGTACTCATAAACCATCCAAAGCATTAGATACAACAAACTATAGCAAAAGGGAGCAATCAATATAATCCCTCTTTAAGCAGACTGTAATAGCATCCTTAAACAGAACCACTCTCATTATAACCCAATACCAGTCATTTAAAGTATCAATTCATACTTAAACCATGACAACATTGAATAGGGAGAACATACAAAAAGCTTCACCAACACACCTTTGAGGTGAAAAGTACACCTAAGAGAAACCTTATTCAGCAATAAGTTAAAATTGACCCAGAATAGGCTTGACATTCTCAAAACAATACCCTTATTCATTACCATTACCGACACAGGTCAGATCAAACTACACAAAAGCTTGATTAAAGTGCCACACTACAAATTGTACTGAAGGGTCATTCCAAGTCAATTCAACCAAAAAAAAAAAATTTTCCACCCACTAGTCTAGGATCTTAACAATACTATCTAATTTGAAAGAGATTTTCATTCTGGGCAAGACCTATTTTAGTTTTTCGAAAAAGAGGCTGTCGTTGCCGAGTTATTGCATTGTGAAAAATCATGGTTTTGTGGTCGCTCATCCGTAACAAGAAAGCAGATTTTAGGCATAAATTTTGAAAGACCTATAACTCTGACTAGAGTTGAGATATTGGCATGGAAATTGTATGGTTAGGAAGTCTATTGCATGATTCAAGGTTCCAAACTATTTTATTCTGACAAATGATTGGGGTTAGGGGTCATACATTCGAAAGAAAACTGTGCCCCACCAAAATCACTCGAGCGGAACGTAATTTCACGACTTAATATCTTGTGACTATTTATCCCGATTCTCTTGAGCAGTGTGTCATTTGAAAGCTCTCGACAAAGACACTTATTTCTATACAGTTTCGTGTGTATTATAAGCCTGGAAGGGACTTAAAAGTATTAATGAAATGCTGACAGGTGAAAATGCATAAAAATTACAAAATGGAGAGTTTGTAGCACCACTTTTATCAATTAAATTGTCCAAAATGAAACACAAGAAGGCCTTAACAGTAAAAAGCTCAAATTCTATACATAAAATCTATTAAAGCATGAAACAATTTTTGAAACAGTATTTCCAGTAAAGTATATTGGCCCCGTAGTATCACTAGCATAGTCACTTCAATACTGCACAGAATGTCCTTACATGTAATCCAGCATATATCTGGATAATTTGGGTAGTGATATGACAATGCTGGGCCTTCTGGGTGAAGAAAATTGACTTGGATATCTCCATTTTCTTCATTGCCCTCTAAGACATGACCGTTCTTGTAGTTTTTGTACTGCGTTGCACAGCCATCAAAGAAGTACTCGATCTTTTTTATTGATCCAAGTTTGGCCTTGAGGAAATTTATGGTTCCCCTTTGAATTTCATAGACCATCCCAACATCGTGACACAAGTCACTTGACAAGAAACAGATAGATTTGTGTTCCAATGTATTATTGACCTTGAAATAGCAAACCACTGGATGCACTGAAATCCATCACAAGTAGTACTGTGCCTTATATTATTGTTTGTTTCCGCTGCTTCAGAAATTTTGTCTGTTGCTTTGCGATATAAGAGTGCAGTGCAGTTTCACGAGTTTGGTCAAATGAACTTAGAGATATATTATACTCATTAATTAATACGACTTTATATATACAAGTTCTGTTCTGTCAGTCAATACCCATTGCCAAAATGTGAGGTGTCCTCAAATTTGCCTCTTCAATCTGCCCAGCTTTCAGCATTAGTACATGACATTTTGGCGTATTGTACAAACACACATCAAGTGTGTACCAGCAGCGCCAGCCAAAACACACCATTTATGTCTGAGTGTTGCAAATGGCGAAAATCCTACCAGTGTGCCTGAATTTTTTTTTGCTTGAAAGATGGGTAAAGTTCCTTTAACGTAGGCCTACTTAAAATTAATCTTTTCTGTTTGTACACATTGCGATAAATACTGACTTTATATTTGGTTCCAGGCAAAATTCTTGAATTCTCATCACTACAGTAAAATTCCAAAATTCCAACGCCTTCACTTTTCTAGGCAATAGCTTGTCCAGAATACTTTCTGACTTCACCAATGCCTTGATTATCCGTGACACCAAAGAACTCAATTGTGGCTTTGTAGCATGAATCCGGAACAAGTGTTAGCAATCGCGTCTTCTCTGACCCGGTTGCACTGGATGACCTTATCTTCTCTTTAATTTTAAACATGAGCATGTCAAGATCTTAGCAACAAATTTGAAACTCAATTCATACGATTTGAACAGGCGAAATCGCAGTAGGAGCATATGGGAAATTGTGTCAACAGCTCTATCACAACAAATGCAGCTTTTGCTGACAAGAAACCATAAATGTTACAAACATCAGATGTATGCCTAATCCTCATGAAAGAAGCTTTCTAATGACATGTCACTCAGAAGAATTGGTTTGAGTAGTCGCGAGCAATTATTTATCAAAAATTCGTAACGCATCACTGATTTTGGTCAATAGGGTAATTAAATAAGTCCATTAACCCTTGACCTCTATTGAAGTTTCTCAAAACATTCATGGAAATTAAAGTTGAAGACTACATCTACCAAATGAAATTAAAACCACAAATTTTAACCCATATTTCACTGATTTATCACCATTTAATGAAAGAGGTAAAATATGACACCCATCCGTCATGGATCAGTGAGCAGGAAACAGTGATTTTTTAAGGTGCTATATCTCGGCAACCGATAGTCCGATTTTGATAAAATCAATATTGTTCTGCTCAGAATTATGTTCTTTATTCAAATTTACCCTCAAAAACAATAACTTGAATAGGGCGGTGTTGGCCTTGGTTGAACTGACTTGGAATGACCCTGAAGCCTTTTAGTCACGCCTGAGTGACCACAACAACTGGCAAGATTAATCTTGAGATCATATAGGAATGATTTTGCCAGTCAAATTTATTGAAAACCCAATTCTATTTAAAAGGGTTCTCTGCTCATAACCAATATTCTAGGTTTGCAATGAATTTTGATTGAAATTTCAACTGTTGTGACACCCTATTATCTAGGATACGATTTAATTCCATCTTCACATGATGAAGGAGAAGAGCTTCCAAAGCTATTAATTACATTCCAATAAACTGGACTGGATGTTAAATCTGTGATGACTTATTGTATCCACCCTAGGGATCATAAGTGATCTTCCGCAAGCAGCTACTATTACAATACTGAAATTTTGCTGAATATTTTTAAAACCGTTGTACACTATCTATCGCAAGTGATCATCTTCCATCAGCTAACACTAACACATTTCACTCAATGTTAGAGGCGACACTATGCTCTCTATACACTATACTAGTACCTATATCGTAAGCGATCAATTACAGCATTACATAATTATATACAGTAGACCTATCCTAAACCTAACCAGTACAGCGTAAATGTAGCGCTAATCAATAAAACCATAGTCTGTCTTGAACTGAACATCACCAATTTGCCTGCAGCATCAGAATTTATTACGATTTGTTGCAAAATCCCCTTGGACAAGAGAGCAGTTACAAATATATCAAAGGAATACGACACAGACAGAATGTACTGACAAGCTTCAACCGTTCAATGGCAAAGGAAATGACACAACGTCATCATATTTTCTAATAGCAAGCCTTCAAAAATGTTTCTACAACAAGGCCTGCCACGAATAACATAGAATTGTTGATTTACCAGTGGCCGCTGTCAGGCTGTTGGCCCAATAATGGATGGGTACTTATTAACTGATGGTAACAGTCGTTATATAATTACAGCATAGGAACTAGTACTGGCATTCAGAAAATGCTAGGCACACTTAACAGTTAAGTTTATAATATCAGAATTTCCCTATTTGGTTTCATATCGTTACCAGTAGCCTATTTAGAGCAATTTCACAAACTTTCACAATGCTAGCAGAGTTATATACTCAGCATTTCACATTCTATAAATCCTGGCAATGGTCAAGTGGCTATCTTTGTGCGCATAGGCTATCTCTATTTTGAATGTTAGTCAGTACCACAACAATTAAGAATGCATTGAACTGAATACTCTTGTCCTACCGAAAGCTGAAACAAACGATTGTGTTAGGCAAGGAAGTCGGGCTATGCATGAAGGAAGTGAGGTATTTGTTCGGTCACAAACGCTAAGGATGTTGACTCAATCTCGAGCCTACCAACTTGCCTATAATTATGCAATACACACATGACACATCCTAGAGGCCTAAACACAGTAGCCTACAGTATATTCCAGATTCTACAGCACTTTTTATTATTATTAAAGCTCTACTATTTAACTAGCTCCTCTGCAAGTTACCTATTTCCGAATCACATGACATGGCACAGTAAGCTGTAGTAAGAACTAATACAATTGCATCAAAAGCTGTGAATAACATACTTCTTGCTTGGTATGATCGGCTGTGTAAGACTTGTGTTCATCGCGTACCTTCACCAGTAATATCCATTCAACTTTTGCTTTAGTAACAACACAGAGTTATAATTTACCAAAATAAAAATAATTAGGCTATATTATATACAGCATATCTAGCATATGCTGTCACTTGTACTCAAGTCTACATGATGAAATTTGAAATAGCAAAGGAAAATGTTTATGTGCTGAAATGTTTGTACTTGCCAAGATGCTAGTGTAAATACTATAATGGTCTTTCTCGAGCCTGTAAGCATAAATGCAGTATATATCGAACACTGGAACATGACACCCGTATAAGTGTCTCAGTGTAGCAAAATAAGGAAGTACCCTGGAATGACCTTCACAGCTTCCAGTGTTTTTGAGTAATGTTGTTTGACACACTCATCCTTTGGCTTACAACCCGATCGGAGGGTCTCCACTCTCAACATAAACTAAGTCTGTTCTCACAGTTGATGAAAAAACAATGATTTGGAAATTAGAGATATCAATTCCATATAAACTGAGGCTGGACGTTAAAAATTATGGTGACAATGTACGATACTTATATATAGGTTTGCATGATTAAAAACCGGATGCACCAGCACAACCCCAGAAAGTAGCCTAAGTGAAATACTAAATAGCATAATCCTGACTCATTTCATGGAGAGGAAACAGTAGCTACTCAGGAAATCAACTATTACATACAGGTAGCGGAAATCATCGATCATTCAAATCCGCCAAGGAAGTGCATGGCAACACCTCATCCGATGACAAGCCCTGCACAAAGCAAGAACAAAATTTTTTGGATCTCTGGTCTAAAAATCTCCACACAATTGTTGCATCAAAACTATTTCGTACTGCTTACTATCTATTTACGAAGGAGTGATGCTGATTCCATGTCTCAAGGCTCACTAAGCACACACTTTACAATTGGGTGCGTGCGTCCTAACGCAAACATGACAAGTGTAGTGATAAAACATTCCCAGTCATCAGCATCCTGACACGCCATATGGACATAAATCCTGTACTGGCAAAAAGATTCAAATATAAAGAGACTAGCTGATCAAGTTTTAGTGGGTTGTTACACAATACCTCATATCTAATTACCCCTATAATCTTACTTCCAATATAACATACAGTATATCAACATCAATAGGTACAACCAATAGTGGATTATCACTTGCAAGAGAGTGTAGTGTCACAACAGTTCAATAAAGTTTTAAACTCCAGCAAAATTAATTCAAGATTCCAGAGCGCCATTCCCTTAGTCGAAAAATAATGAAAAAACAGAGCACCAAACGCTTGTGAACAAAGTGCCCAAATATTTAGGATGAGCTTTATGTTACAATTACAATATATATTGCAAATATTAACAGGTTTCATGTACTCAATAATCTCTCTTATCTAATATCTATTCAATCCTGATTAACACAAACAAAGTAGGCCTACAATGTCGCCACAAATTTCATAGATACAAGCTCACATCATCATAATCACATATGGCAGAACTAAACCTAAGCCATCAGCAAGCTATGGTAGTTTAAGCACTTTTAAAGGGACACTAACAAAAAAAATGCAATAGTTGCTCAATAAAGACACTTCCGCAAAGGCACCGAATTTGCTTCGATGTCTAGCAACCACCCACCTCGAACACAGCCACAAAAATAGGGAATCAAGGACTTTACCAAGGAAAAGTAGACCTCGGCAGAAGCCGAAATCTTGAACACAGAACTGCTGCCATTGCCACACCTATGTTTTTAATTTGATCCACCATTGCATTTATGGTTAATGCCGCCGTGAGGTTAGTGGCTTGAATTGGCTTAAAAATTTATACTGGTATTACTATTACTGGACTGATGATTGCTTAATCAATCACTCGCACATGCAATTCTCATCAACTACAGTAGAATTTAATCTTAATCAGCATTCAACTCAATAGCTGTCTGGTTCTGGCTTGGCTTTTAACCCTAGCAATTTCAATTGGCATGTTTGGCAAAGGCAACTTCGCTTTATTATATCAAAGACTGTATAAATATCCAACATGACGTCAATACCTGACTCATAGCATTCAAAGTAAAAGCATGGTGTAGGGGAGATCCCCACGCCCTAGAACACCTCCAATATCCCTATAAGTCTGTACGCTATGCATGCCCTAAACGCATGACTAGCTCTGCATAACTCTCTCACCTTACTAGTATATCAGCTCGTGTAACCGCTAGTATTGATGAGACTCATGTGCCCTACTGAAAAGGGAACCACTAGACTACTAGTCAGTGTGTATTAGGCTAAGGAATAAAGATTCGATCATCCATCACTATTCGTGTGGACTGCAAGGGACGGGAAAGTCAGGACCGAGCTGCGTCGCTATAGGACAGAAGTTAAGTATACCTGTACCTCAGCCGACTCGTATACGGCGGTGATACCCGGCTCTATACATCGCTACAATGGCTACCAGGCCGAAAGTACATCAATAATCACTACCATACTACACAAGGTTTGTTTCTGATTAGGATTCACTTCAACTATGCGACGACCAAGCTAACAGCAGTAAACGGCCTTGCGCGGGGTTAGACACAGCAACTATGACACTACCATCTGAATTGTTGCTAGAAATAAGCAGAAGACTTTCGCGCAGGATCGATCGTTCGATTAATCACAGCTACCTGCGGACGCTGCGGCTCGCGTTCAATCTGAACCGAGGCGATTTTTAAGATCACCCCCTGAACGGCTGTAGCGCAGAAAGCGATCGCAACACGACGAGAAATCAATCATTTCTATCATGAAAAATCTGGCGAATTCCGTCTTCAATCGTGCCGTGTTCACAGCCACCAGCGCCGCTGCGTAACGCCTTCGTTGTAAACGGGCGCAGGCATAGAGCGACGGCAACAAAGCTTTACATCACCCGCCGCTATCCTTTCAATTCTCAACCTTGTACCTGAACAGAAGTAGCAGCTCGTCGCCAGCAAGGAGGCAAAGAAATGCGTACTTGGACTTTTTTGGTCTTTACTATCTGCGTCTCGCCTTCGTTCAGAACGGGAGACGCAGCTGAGCGGGGAGAGGCAGAGACGGCAGGGGGATGACTTTCATCTTAAATTAACCGTGCCATATGTTGTTCGCCGTCGTTCTACACATGCGTCGCAGCTCAGTGGGCAGAGAGCAGTGGATGAATAACTAAAACGCGGTTTTTCGACCCCGCAACCTTGTTTACGTTCATCTGCGTCTCGTAAAATCGTTGTGGTTCTACAAAGGCGTTGAATCGCGGCGGCCGGAAACACACGGCTACACGACTAGGGCAGGGCAAAATCGTAGTAGTAAATATCGGACCCAATCGACCACCGAATAGACACGGTTGACCTAGATATTAATTTAATTATAAAAGATTAGGGTGATGTAGTTATTATATCAACGGTCAGGAACATTCAGCCTATAGCAGCTTTCACAATGCTAGCATTGAACGAATGAACTCATTCAGCAATTGACGAAGCTGTAGTAGAGACGCAGTCAACCGCCGCATGTCGAGGCAATAGCAAAATCCACAAATTTCTATAGTTTTGTCACATGGAAGAGGAGTGTTTCAACCTCTAAAACCTTTCTCCTGGCTATACGTCGACGGTGAAACGCATAGAACATTCGAAAGTTGTTGTAGTACTTGCTACTCGAAAGCAGATGCAAAGCGCAATTAGATTCGGTTAGAACATCTTGATATTCGAATTCCAATGCCTAGCCCTAGACACGACATGCGTCATTCCAATTCTCGCACCGTGTTACAGCCACATTGCCATCTGCGTCTCACAATCCTAAACCGGCGTCACACTACAGCGGCGACGCTCACAGAAGAACTTGAATATCAACATGCTACTTTGCTCGAAACCAAAGCGAACGATATGGGGTTATTAACCAGGCATTAGAAATCGATACTTTTCGAATTAATAATTGGGCTGGCGCAGCGGATCACTATAGACTCAGCTTCATTAACCGAAGCGTCGCTCCGATTTTCCTCATCCTCTAAACATACACAAATATCTCCCGCAAACCTGCCTCGTTTTCGCCTACCTGGGATCGGCCAGTGGAATTCTTTTCTGGTCGGTATAGTTAATTTGTAACAGGCAATCAATACAGGTCGTCATAATTGAAAATTCCAATCCAGTACAGTACTAAGAATGTCTCAGTTGGCGAGGTAATTTAGCGAAAATTGCAATGGCAATGTAGGTTAATTACGCTGATCAAATCCTTCGCTCTCACACCGTTAAGGCTTTACATACATGAGCGATGATAGCAGGAAGTCATTAGCGGAATCACAAGATATTAGTGCGATATCGACATCGAGTCCAAATCAGAGGATCTCTGATGTTGATTTTGCAAAGCAGATGAGATAAGGGGACTTTTAATAATCGCCTGATTGATGGCCTGTACTGACTATCGATGAATCATGTATATTGACGTCAGTAATTGAGCTATTACCGATGCCGATATCTAATATCCACAGTTTTACGTCACTGACGGCCGTTTCCAATTTTAAAAAAACAATGAAATTGGTCTCGATATAACGGTCAGTCCGACTTTTTGTAATAAGTCGATCTCTAGCTCACAATACTACAAGCCGGGATTCGACTCCCTCTAATTTACCAATATATAATAATCAATCAATCAGGGTGCACACAGCGGACCCAGGTAAAATAACCTTGGTCTTGTCATGGAAGAATACCAAGCAGCCATAATTATTTAATGACGAATGCCGCGGCGCGTCACGACCTACACGAATACGCTATCCTAGTTTCCCTGAGATTTATAGTTGCCGAAGGAAGGTTATACTTATCAGTTTTCATATGCTCCTGTGCGCCCACTGCCGGCAAAATAAAAGCGATCGATGAAAGGTTCGACTGTCACATGATTTTCAAACTGTTTATTTCTGTCATCTAACACTACTCGTCAAAGTCACGAGTTCTTTTAGCTACAGGAAATGAATTCGCAAGGCGCAACCATTATAAAAGACACACCTAGCTTTAATATAACTGTCCCCTGAACAACGATAAGGAAGGCTACGTTAATATCGACCAGTTCTTTTTGCTGCATTTACACGACCTTCGCAATACAGACACACTACTTTTGCATAGTACATATCACGTGGGCATGATCTGCATTTGCAGGCAGGACAAGGAATCACTGACGGAGCCGGTACGTGACAGGCTATTGAAGTCAAGCACCCCACCAATGCACTATATTCCCAATATGCTTGCCATCTAGCTCGGAAGCTATAGGTGCCATCCATTTCAACATCTTGTGGTATGATGGGTTTAATCTGGGGTATACTGACTTTGTACAAGAATAATAGTGGGCCTCTGGGTCTAACCGACAGATTACGGATTTACTTACAACTGCAACAGCTAAGTTGTCAGTTAGTGGAATGGGCTAGTGTGTAGCCAGTCAGGTATGCATCCTCTCGTCCCCCGGGGCAGTGTTTCCCCAAGCTACAAATTGATTGGCATTATAAAATTGTATGACAATTTACA
Organism: Botrylloides violaceus; assembly: GCA_030412335.1. Lineage (NCBI taxonomy): Eukaryota > Metazoa > Chordata > Ascidiacea > Stolidobranchia > Styelidae > Botrylloides > Botrylloides violaceus. The sequence goes on along the minus strand of JASFYC010000522.1, from coordinate 95,045 downwards.
CTTTTGAAATCGCTAAGATAATGCATAGATTTCATACAGGCTCTTTTTTAATGTCTCTAAGTACTCTCTTTTAGCCACACGACAGATTTGCACTCCTATGGTATCAGATCTGCTACCTCAAAAAACCTATTTGTTTAAGGATGTCCTCCAGTATATGCCAAAGTTCTATCGTTTTTGTCAGGCTTCGGGTGTGGAACTCCATTCCACTCACCATCAAAGAACTGGAACATATGGAATTCAAACGTCACCTTAAATTTTTTTTTTTTTTAGATAGCCTACCTATTAAAGATTCCTGGCAACTTCATTTAGGTACTCGTTAATGGGATGATATTCCTTATCCGTGTAAAATGTGTTGAATTGTATTGTATTTGTATTGTGATTTCTAGTTTATCTACCTCAATATCGCCATGCATACCCAGTTACTTCAAATTTATGTTCTCTCTATTGTCACAACCGTTCTCCCACCTCAAACAGCTGACTTGATGGCCTGATCGCTGTTTGACTATTCGGGATATTTTGTGAAACTATCTCAATGTTAAATAAACTTCTCTCTGCCTCTCTTACCACTCTCTTCTTCAGCTTCCTCATCAAAACATTAGTCAAAATGTACTCACTTTCTTGAGAGAAGAGGCTGGTTTTCTCCTCCTCGTAAAGGAGAAGGCGGAGGTGTAAATCGTAAAGGACTTGTGCCTGGATCAATAATATCTGGCTTCTTTTGTGGTGATTTCATCGGTGACATTTTCTTCAGCTGCTTGCTTCCAATGGGTATCGGAGGAGACTAGGAAGAGCAAAGCTCAACTTTAGCAAATCACTACTGTAGGTCTATCAAACTGTGATTTGCTAGTTTCCAAAGAGCAAATGGCATGGTTTCAGCCCTCAATGACCCTGCAGGCAGACGAGGAAGCACGGGGAAATCGGGAAGCACCCAAGGAAATTGCATGTTTGCATGAAATGGATCTGCATTCAAACCTAGCAGCACAGGATTGTAAAGTTCATGTTCAAATGTGCCGGTAGCAGAATAATTTCACACGGCCAGGATGAACGATTTCCCTGAAAGGAGCTTCCCACATTCCCATGTTTACAAGCCGTGAGCACATCAGCAGAGCAGGGTGGTTTGACTGTCCGCTTTCTGATTGAGAGGTTCTGGGTTCGATTCCCCACCGAGTAAAACCAAAGGCTTTAAAATAGGTATATATGTATTCGTTCTTCTTTGCTTGATAGTCAGTGTCAGGGGAGTGTGGATGGGTATGGTTGTGATAGTGATCCGGCCGAGGTATTGACATGTGTACCATAAGCATCGACCTCGCACATGACCTCAGTAGTTGAAGATACCATAAATTCAAAACAAAAATAATGTGAGTACAACGGCCCCGATAAGACCTGGGCCACTTCTTTCTCTCAATCATGTTTGATTTGTTGTGGTTGGCCGCTAGTGATTATGCGGTGATGTTTACACTGCATGGTGGGGTTTCAATTGCCGACCTCACCTGCGACGGACATACTCGACAGAGCCATCCAACTTGGCTAACTCGCCATGCCTGAGCTGAGATCAGACAAATAGTATCTTGCAGACACACACTGCCGGGTAACGATAACGATTTCCCTGGCAGAAGCTTCCTGCTTCGGTATTCTATCAAGCCATGAACAGTATGGGCCAAGCGATTAATAGGCCTATCACTTTGGCCAATATTCATATTTTTGCGATTATCGGTATTGGACTTTAGATAAGTATATTATAGGCCTATATAGATATGAGGAAGTCTATCTCTATTCATAATTCAATGATCGATATCGGCTGGACCAGCAGTCATCTGAATGGGCTGGTTTTGTTGTATTAGCCTGAATAAAAAAATCAATATTGGTTGATCTCTGTGGGTGCAACAGCCTTGGCAAAAATGATGAGGTGGGATCGGAAATCCTCCTCATTCTTTTAGCCACGGTCTGCTTGTGGGTAGCCGATGTTTAGGCAGTGATACTGGATGCCATGCTCCAAACCAACACAGAGCAAACTCACTCGCCAGGAGCTGAGATGAGAAAATGTGCTACAGAAAAGAAACTAACCTTAGCCACGAAAACCTCTTCATCAGAACCATCATATTGATCTCCGTTTGGCAAATTTTTCAAGAGTCCTTTCGTTGGCGAAGAATTCGGCATTTCCTGAAACCCTTCATCCATTTTCAAATCATCCAATCCCGCAGTCTCTCTATCTTTCAATTTACTAATTTGAATTGGTGCATCGTCTGAGTATGACAAGCTTCTGGATATTAGCTGAGCGTTGTTGTTAGTAGAATTCCTTGCATATATTGGCAGACTTGAAGAAAGCTCATTCTAAACAATGAACACAACATTTGACTATCCATAAAGTCACAACGTGTGTACTTTACATTTTCACCGAGTGAAGGAGAGAGAGTTTATTTGTCTACCGAATCAAGTAGATTGGAATACGGTAAATATATAAGTACACGTAGATAAATATGAATAACTAAATTGGGCTGGAGTGAACCGTTGAAAGCTTGTGAACTTTTCAATAAAGTTAGGCTAAATGCTGTAAATGTGGTGACAATCTATATTTATTGAGCTAATGTATCCGCCATCAGCTACTATCAATATATCACAAGTAGACAGCACATAACACAAAACTGTGGTGACACCCTTATCACAGCTGACCATCTGTCATCCACTACGGTATCAATATTGCTACCTTGGCTGAACTTAAAACTGAGGTGACATTTTCTAGAGCCTATGTTATATCAATTGCACTGGTCTCTGGTACATAACATAATATAGGCTGCATGATTTACGATCATCCGCCACTATCAGTATATATGGTACATTATATATCCTGAATCACAACATGCTTACTCAAGTGACAGATCCTCTTACGAACTGAGCATTACTAACCTTGCATAAAATAGGATAGAGCTCTACAGCACATTAATAATAGGCCTATACAAAACCTGGGCATATTATATGGACGTATCACTTTGGCTAGACAGAAGGTGACACTGTGTACTGTCTTAGGTTATCCAAGCTCATTGTAAGAATTATAACCCGTTTATCTCTACATCGATGAGTTCAATATGCCTTTCAGTTGTGATGCCCTTCCTGTGCAATTACCGCAGATCTGTATGACCATGCGTAGGGCATACTGTGTAATGATGAGCAATCTTGTCGTGACAGAAATAACCCTAGGCCTACATGCCTTATATACAGTATCATATACTGTAATATAATATTCAATAATTCATAGGAACATGTTGACTTTAGTATATACTTTATGAAGGCCACAACAACAATCGATCGAATGCGAAGAGAAATCGTTTACAGCCATATTTCACCAGGAGATTTATGAAAACATGGCAATAATAAAGCCAAGGGTCAAGTCCAACTGAAAGCCTAATGAATAATTCATGCATGAGGATTATAATTCAGGAAAGGTGCGGAGCTCTAGGTGGCGATAACAAGCCGAGTGAAGTGAGACACTACCCCCATACTTACCACATTACCAGCCTGCGCTTCAGACAAATTAATAACTGTTACTCAAGACTAGGTTGGGGCTAAGGACTGCACAGCGTGAGCTTTCCTTGTTCTGATTTCTTGTGCCTGTAAAGTCGTCCAAGAGTCACTGACAAAAGCACTCGTTGCAAGTAAATGCTTACAGTGGCAAGGCAATCACAAATAAATTTCTTGGAAGCACACTATTCAATAGACAATATCACAATGATACAGCGGATACATCAGGAAGGTAACTACGTAACTCATAAAACATATGTCAAGTCCCTCAAGTTAATATGTTCAACTACAGAAACGCGGATAAGATTACACCGTGAACAACGACGGTCAGTCTCTGAGACACAGTGCATAATTGCATAGCACCGTACTGACAATTATTAAGGAAACACTGCGCAACAAGCTACACGGCGTACCGTAACACCACTGACCTTAGCGTATAGGGATGAGTGCTGTTTGCGAGTAATGTGCTGACAACTATTCAGGTAACGTAACACTACACAATAGCTAAACGGTTAACCCTAATACCCTCGTCACATGATATCACATGCATGTAGGGCATTGATCTGGCCACGTCTCCAGTCACAAGCTGCTCCCTGAGACATGCGCCTTCAACAGGCACTTAACGGATATGCATAGGTGGGTGAAGTTAGATTATGATGTAAAAGGTGAGGGAGCGGAGTCAAGCAGAGTGGTGTTGCCCACCTAATATTTGATGATCCCCACTTCCCCCATCAAGGCATAATGTCCGTTTTTGCTTTTGTCCATTCTCGGTTGTCACTCATAACCATTGTTCATTATCGATAGGCCTACATTTTTGGTAATGGTATAGAACAGAACCCTTATTCTGAATCTGTGTACGGTAGCGATACGGCCACACGTAGCGACATACTGTCAAAAATAAGAAACATACTGTGTGATACTGGAGTACGTAAAACAAATGTCGTAGCAAAACAAATTATTTGGCACCTAATAACTAAAAGGGCTTTCATTACCTTTATACATGCCATAGATTAGAAGAGTGACGGAGAGTTCAGTTTATCTGTTTTCTTCAAACCATTAGCTAACCAAACAACGAAAAATGACCAATAGCCAAGTGTAGGGATGGGCAAATCGAATCACTGGTGAACTCAGAATCGAATCGAATCTTTCCTTTCGAATCGAATCATTCGAATCAGGGTATTGGCACTTGTGTTTCCCTAACTAGAAAAACATGTTTTACAAAGTTTACTACGAAGCCATTTTTATTACTTTCAATGTAAAAGTAGAAGTAAGGTAGAATACAATAATCAGGCTGTACAGTATCTTAGCGGAACGTCCAATTGAAGCAGTGATTACAGCAATGAGCTTGAGCAAGAAGCTTCACAAAATAAGGGCGGTGAATTTAGCAGAAGTTGAAATTAGATGTCGACATTTGACTTTTTTGCTAATATCGATATCGGTCATTTTGCCCGGCGATATTGCCGATATTTAAGTGTTGTTAGGGAACGTAAACTATCTCTTGGCGCTTTTGCTATACGCCCGCATGCGCAGTTGTCTCGCTTCAGTTACTTTCTTCTTGGATATCCGCAATCACGCTTGTAATGTAGGAAGTGGTCATTCCATGTCAGTTCAACCAAGGCCAACACCGCCCCATTAAAGTTATTGATTTTGAGGGTAAATTTGACTGAAGAACATAATTCTGAGCAGAACAAAATTGATTTTATCAAAATCGGACAAACGGTTGCCGAGATATAGCGCTTTAAAAAATCACTGTTTTCTGCTCACTGATCCGTGACGGATGGGTGTCATATTTTACCTCTTTCATTAAAGGGTGATAAATCAGTGAAATATGGGTTAAAATTAATGGTTTTAATTTCATTTGGTAGATGGATTCTTGAACTTTCATTTCCATAAATGTTTTGAGAAACTTCAATAGAGGTCAAGGGTTAATGGACTGATTAAAATACCCTATTGACCAAAATCAGTGATGCGTTACGAACTTTTGATAATTAATTGCTCGCGACTACTTGAACCAATTCTTCTGAGTGACATGTCATTAGAAAGCTCCTTTAATGAGGATTAGGCATGCATCTGATGTTTGTAACATTTATGGTTTCTTGTCAGCAAAAGCTGCATTTGTTGTGGTGGAGCTGTTGACACAATTTCCCATATACTCCTACTCCGATTTTGCCTGTTCAAATCGTATGAATTGAGTTCTAAATTAGTTGCTAAGATTTTGACATGCTCATATTTAAAATTAAAGAGAAGATAAGGTCATCCAGTGCAACCGGGTCAGAGAAGACGCAATTGCTAACGCTTGTTCCGGATTCATGCTACGAAGCTACAATTAGTTCTTTGGTGTCACGGATTATAATTATCAAGGCATTGATGAAGTCCGAAGGTATTCTGAACAAGCCACTGCCTTGAAAAGGGAAGACGCTGGGATTTTGGAATTTTACTGTAATGAGAAGAATTTTGCCTGGAACCAAAGATAAAGTCAGTATTCATCACAATGTGTACGAACAGTACGTTGAAGGAACTTTACCCCTCTTTCAAGGAAAAAAATTCGGACATACTGGTAGGATTTTTGACATTTGCAACACTCAGACCAAAATGGTGCGTTTTGGCTGGCGCTGCTGGTACACACTCGATGTGTGTTTGTACAATACACCAAAATGTCATGTACTAATGCTGAAAGCTGGGCAGATTGAACTTGAAGAGGGGTATGAAGATTTAAATCAAAATGATGGTTTGGGATTGCAATGAAAAAGACTGCATGCTGCAACTTTGCTCGAGGTGTCCAGGACCAAATTTTGTGGCAAACTATTTGCGTGGCAAATTTGAGGACATATCACATTTTGCCAATGGATATCAACGGACAGAACAGAACTTGTATATAAAGTCGTATCATTTCATGAGTATCTCAAAGTTCATTTGACCAAACTCGTGAAACTGTTGCTGCACTCTTATATCGCAAAGCAACAGACAAAATTTCTGAAGCAGCGGAAACAAACAATAATATAAGGCACAGTACTACTTGTGATGGATTTCAGTGCATCCAGTGGTTTGCTATTTCAAGGTCAATAATACATTGGAACACAAATCTATCTGTTTCTTGTCAAGTGACTTGTGTCACGATGTTGGGATGATATATGAAATTCAAAGGGGAACAATAAATTTCCTTAAGGCTAACCTGGAACAATAAACAAAATCGAGTACTTCTCTGATGGCTGCGCAGCACATCTGCATGTGACAGTGTAGATGGCACCGTGAAAAGATGCGCAGCTCTTGAAATTTTGCGGAGGAAGCCAGAGGATACACAGATCCTAACTGTTAAGAACATGATAGAGCACTGTGAAAAGGCTATCCCAAGTATGTACTTTCAGGAAATTGACTCAACAATTATTGAAAAAACAATAGAACAACTTATGGAAAGATATAAACTGACCAGCACTGTTAAATGCACTTGCAATTTTCACTATTTTATACCACAAACGACCACAAAGATAGCCATGAAAAGAATAAATTTTGATGAAAACTATGCTCAGGTATTTGATTTCCATCATACTCGGTACAGTTAGCATACTTCCCTAACAAGTGTCAAACAAGGCAGCTATGCAGAAGCCGTTCATGACCGCTCATGGTACATTGGTCATGTCGTAGAGGGCGATCAAGAAAATGGAGATGTCCAAGTCAATTTTCTTCACCCAGAAGGCCAAGCAGTGTCATATCACTACCCAAAATATCCAGATATATGCTGGATTCCATGTAAGGACATTCTGTGCAGTATTGAAGTGCCTATGCTAGCGACACTACGGGGCCAATGGCCAATATACGTTAGCTGGAAATACTGTTTCAAAAATTGTTTCATGCTTTAATAGATTTTATGTTTAGAATTTGAACTTTTTACTGTTAATGCCTTCTTGTGTTTCGTTTTGAACAATTTAATTGATGAAAGTGGTGCTACAAATTCTTCATTTCGTAATTTATATGCATTTTCACCTGTCACCATTTCATTAATACTTTCAAGTCCCTTCCAGGCTTATAATACACATATAACTGTGTAGAAATAAGTATCTTTGTCAAGAGCTTTCAAATGACACATTGCTCAAGAGAATTGGGATAAATAGTCACAAGATATTAAGTCGTGAAATTACGTTCCGCTCGAGTGATTTTGCTGGGGCACAGTTTTCTTTCGAATGTTTGACCCCTAACCCCAAACATTTGCAAGAATAAAATATTTTATAACCTTGAATCATGCAATAGGCTTCCTAACCATACTATTTTCATGTCAATATCTCAACTCCAGCCAGAGTTAGAGGTCTTTCAAAATGTATGCCTAAAAACTGCTTTCTTGTTACGGATGAGCGACCACAAAACCATGATTTTTCACAATGCAATAACTCGGCAACGACAGCCTCTTTTTCGAAAAACTAAAATAGGTCTTGCCCAGAATGAAAATCTCTTTCAAATTAGATAAGTATTGTTAAGATCCTAGACTAGTGGGTGGAAAATTTTTTTTTTTTGGTTGAATTGACTTGGAATGACTCAAGTGTGCGCCGTATGCCAGCGCCAGACTAGGCGGCGCCGCTTAGAAGGTTCACGCCATGTCGTAAACAGGAAATGAAACATCCGGAAGTGGAAACTAGAGGGTTTACGAACGAATACGTGCTTTTTGCTGCATGCTGCGACTGTGAAAACACTTCGTAACACATGGAAATAAGTGTTTACCCGAGCACTAAAATTACATCTATTGCCGTTTGGGCGTTCGCCGAGAGGCCATTCCCCCGATTCGAGATTAGAAGCCTGCCTAATTTTGATTCGAATCATAAGTGATTCGAATCTGCCCATCTCTAGCCAAGTGATTGTCAAATTTTCAAAAAAATGGTCTCGCTCACTCCACTCCAAAAACCACTGGTAATGCCAAGCCTATGAAAGAGGCTCACACCTTGGGCCATGGGTCATGTTTAATGAATAGTGGTTGTCTGGTTGATACGATCCTTATAAAAAGGGTAGTCTAATCAAGTCAAGTCTGATCCCATCATTCCTGTAAGTGATGAACATCACCTGTAGAATTGTCTAGCACATTTCTAGTGGGCTATGATATAATAATTATACGGGTACCGTGGCGTATATCATATACATTGAAACAGGATAAAAAGGACTTACAAATCCTGATCCATGGAACAGTTGAACGTGCGATTGAGATGCAGATGTGTAGACAGTGTTGTCAGCAAATATCACAGTATCTGAAAATATGATAATCACATTAATCAGCATAGCATAAACGCTACCATTGCCTGCAAAGACATCTAAAATTACTAAAAATTGACATTGAAACATCAACACTAGAATAGGAAAAAATTCAGTCACCCAGGTTCATGGGAAAAATTAAAGCCTGAGCAAGAATTTGGAATTGGTGCAGTAGGATAATCAGAACAAAGAGAAGAGTAAACAGTCATGATTGACGATGTCAGTCGCAGTGAGGGCGAAGGCATAGGCGTCAGTTAAAAACGTGACGACTGCATGATGAAAGATGAAAATACATAGGTCTACCTAATTTTCTTACAAATGACTCTACTCGGGAATGCACTATTCTCACGAAATCTCCAAAGAACTTGAGACCAGGGACCAGTGAAGTGAAGGTAAACCTAATCCCTTGGGAGATTCAATATATTTAGGTGGGAAATGGCTACTGACAACCAATATTATACAGGCCTATATACTTTAATCCTTCATACACACAAGCCATCATAATAATTATATTGACCAGATGTCACCTGTAAAAACTAAAAACCCATCTTTCACCAAAGCCGAATGCATTCGACTATTAGTGGTACAAGGCAGGTATTGGGAAATGTATGAATCCTGGTGCCGTAGTATAGGCCTAAGGCCTAATACAATGCTAGGATGGAATGACATTCATAGCAGTCGCATGATCAGGCCAGCTGTAGTTCACTACAGTACAGTAGGTCTATTCAAGATATCATGTAGTATTGTCAAAGGGCATTGTTACAGCATAATGACACACTCAAAAGTTGCCTGTACAAAATTTGTAAGGTGGATATACTTTAGTCTACTCAATCAGACCAAAGAAGATATGGCGACACCTTGGCATGGTCAGCTCTGATAGGTCTATTATCATTGGTGAGAAACATATAGCTCTTGAGCCACATGAGGCTCTATGGCCAAAACCTCAGCTTACTAGAGATTTGCGAGATTGTTCGAAATTATGGAGGAAGATTGGGGAGGGAAACATAATTATATACAATATATACAATATCGTCTCATTGTGAATTTAAAGCCAACCAAATGGTTTTGGTAGTAAAAGTGGGTTAATAGATAGGTAGGAGAAACATGAAGGATATTTATATCTTCAATTTTAAAGATGTCATTAATAAGGCTTCTTCGGACATTGATTGTTTCTTTTTCATCCAATATTCTTTGAACATAGCCCATAACCCATGACCTATATCAACAACTTACTACCAAAGTGATATGTAATTTATAATAGACAAAATATCTAAATTACATAGCCTACAGTTACTCTTCCAAACATCACAGAAATGAAGTCCTTACCATCTGCAGGGGTAGTATTGTCGACAAATAAATCAATTAAATTCTTCTGACTTTCCACTTTCGCCATGACCACCAACACCTTGCACGAGACAACAGAAATACTCTTTAAATTAGGAGATAATTAATGTAGTAACCTGAAAATTTGAAGTCGGAAGATATAAAAATGCATAACGAATGGGCCTCACAGGCGATCAATATGATTGAAACATACCAAGGCAGTGACGGCACAGCTTATGCTGTGCAGTAGGACAAGTCAAAACTCATGACATTACATATAATGCATGCACAAAAGATAACCGATTAATTGATGTGATAGCTTTGCTCATTTAGAGGACTTGTATGTACACAAATATATATATATATATATACTGCCTAGGCCTACCGTGTATAACCATGGATTATTGTGACTAACACAATACAACTTCATAACACAAATAGTGAGGTGACTGTACTCAACAAATATGTCAGCAATCCTGCACCGATTTCATGGATAAACTACTTGGGTCCTGGACATTGAACACAGTGGAGCCAGTAAGAAGCATAATGGCCGGTACCCCAGTCAAAACAATAGTCAACAGTAAGGAAGAAGCAATAGCTTAAAATACAAGCACCTAGAAACAGTTTCAATATTTACGATGAGAGGCTACGTTGAACATAGGTAACACAATTTGAGCCATAATACCAGTATATATAATATTGTACTTTCTGTCGCTGTAGTTTCAATGCAAACCTATGCTAACTTCCCACTATGGTCAAGTCCAAGTCTTCGTGGTGTGATGGTACATGTCGTTGGCCACGAAAACGGTAGGTTTCCTTATCAACTCATTAGACTGTATCATATCAAAGATGATTAAAATGGTATCCGTAGCTTCCTTGCTACATGGCCAGCGCATTGATGATAGACAGTGAGGAATATTGGCAATTGACTTCGATGACTCCTTTTCCAGCCTGTATGCATATCATGCTCGTATGATGCACCAGCAGTGTGTGTGAATATCATGCGAGTCTGTGTAAATGCAGCAAAAATAAAATTACGACTAAACCAAACAGTGTCCTTTCCTTATTAAGTAGAAATGTAAGCAGTCAATGACAAGTAAAACTAGCTAAGCAATTTGTCTTGTCACATTTTCAAACTGACTGTCTTGACAAACTGGAGTGAGGGACTACATAGGCTACAAGCACAGGCCAAAAATGCGAACACAAAAGCAGCCGCCAGCCGTTACAAGACAACCAACCTCATCAATAATGCATACTCTATGATAATAAAACTAAGAACTGGAAATTTTTCTCTGAGCCAATGATGTGCGCTCAGGAAGTATTAACTCATTAATGGAAGAGAATGCATACGGAAATCGTGAGCTGTGCAGTAAGAAACATGAACTATAGGCCTAGATATGATTACCTGGCATAAAAGAACCGACATAACTCTGCCCTTGGATGGTACTAAACAAAGACAAATAAGGGAGGAGTTGCAGAGTGTTACAATCAGAAAAATCGCTGCCAAACCATGATGAAGAAGCGGAGATGCTGGGATCTGGCGACTGTAAACTGTGGTAACACATATCTATCATGATGGCAATTTTTCAGCTTCACAGCTCTTGCATTAACATCACTCGAAAGGATCTATATCAAGCGACCAGGCCACACTGGAAAATCGACACGAACACTTTCTCACTGCTCAGCGGGTCTTGTGCCATTAACAGTTTCACAGAATTCTGCCCCTTTTTCCATATTAGGTTAGTCATGTAATGCGTGCTTTCATCTGAGCTTGACTTTCCCGGCATCATGGGCTCCATGACAAAATTATTCATAGTAACGGCCATAACATGACAAGGTCCTCTCATCCTACACTTAATAGAAAGGCCAGACATGATCATACCATGGACAGCAAAAAGTATCAGGCCTTGATTAGGAGGGACGTTATGAAGAACGCTATTAAATGTCACATGAATAAGAGAGCATTCCCGTATGTTATAGGACCTTGGAGCAAGGATTGGCAATCCTACAGTTTTGATACCTAAAGAGTGACATTCTCTTTGTATGCATTCGTTGATGTGGGCTATGATGTTTGATTCATGGTCTTTTATTAGAGCAGACAGCAATGAATGGCCGCTACGTTCAGCCAATTCTAATGCGGTAGCTCCATGTGCAGATTTCATTATGGGATCAGAACCAGCTTGTAGTAAATAACGTACTATCATTGTGAACCCATTTTTGGCTGCCTTCATCAACGCTGTTTCGCCACTTGTTGTTTGTAGATTAACGTATGCACCGTACGCGATTAGAGTTTTACAAACAATATCATGTCCTTTCTCTGCAGCAAACATGAGTGCAGTGTTACCATTTTTAGTACGGGCATTTACCTTCGCTCCATGGTGTGCTAAAATCTTGACAATTTCATCATATCCGGCTGCGGCCGCAACCATAAGCTGTGTCATCCAGACCGAGTCAGTATGCTCCAAATTATACATCATAGTTTTTGACTTTAATGCTTCATACACAATTTCAAAGTTGTTTGATCGTATGTGTTGTCGAAATTCTGCGTTTGTGATGTCTTTATCTAGGCGACAGAGCGGTTCACCGATTTCATGATGACGTTCTATTTCTTTAGGTGTGATTTCATCAAGTTGAAAAGTGACTTGAATTTTCATAAATTCTAGCATTTCTGGAATACAGTCCAGATTTGTTTCCTCCAAATTTGATAATTCAGGCGACTCCTTACTTTCTTTTGAGGAACGTCTTGGCGAAGTCACTGGGTTGCTATATCTCATTAAATTTGATGATTTTTCTGCTTCTGCTTCTTTGTCCGAGCCTGAAACGCTTTTTCCAGGTACAGATGGAGTGTATCGTGGCGTTTTCGACTTTTTTGCCTTGACTTTTCTCTGTATGATACGTTCTGAAGCTGCGGCGTCACTCTTCCGAAGATGCGCAGAAAATGAATCCATCGCATCAAAAACCCCGCGCGGTTTTATAGATTCCACTGATTTTTCCTCACTCTGAGAAATAGATTGCTTGTTTGATTCTGAACTAACTGAGGATGTTGTCTTTTTGATATTTTTCTTGATTTGATCCAATGTAGGTTGATGAATTTTCTTTTCTTTGGAGAATACAGTTATCGGTAAAGGTTTCTCAATTTTTTCGCTCAGTATATTTTCATCAGTATCTGTGTGACTGTCAGATCCAACCACACCAATATCTATACCCTCTGATGCAGGGCTGTCCTCAATATCGATTTTCTCTACAATGATATCAGGCTTTAATACAACCTCTTTTGTATCATTTTCCATTGCTGTGTCATTTGGTGCGCTTTGTACTATAGATTCTTTTACTCTACCTGCTTTCTTTTCAGGTTTGATGGTGTGGCTTTTTGATTGAATCTCTCCTTCTAAATATTGCAGGACAACATGAGGTGAGGTGTTCTTGTTATCTAATTCAGTAATCGATATTGATTCTCCTATGCCTGTGTTGTGCATTTCCCCCTCCTTTTTGTCTTCACTCTTTGAGTTAATAGCCTCTTCCTTGTCTCCTTTATGTTTGTCAGATGTAGAACTTTTGTCCTTTGGCTGTTTTTTACCTTTTTCTTCACTTGTAGGCCTATTAGGTCGTGCATCATTTTTTTCTGGTTTCTTTTTGCTTCCTGATTTCTTACTCCTTCCTGTATTTTCTTGCGGGGTTGTGACCTTCGTATCGCTGTCTCTTTCAGGAGGACGTCGGGATTTAACTTTTGAATATAAGTCTGTTGCAAATACATCAATTTTGCCTTCTTGTAATTTTTCCCAAAAATTGTCTTTTAAAGGTGGTGGATCGTAAGAATCTGACTCTGATGATGAGCCTGATGACTTGACAGACTTTTTGGTTTTAGTTTTCTCTGATTTGCTCTTTTTTGACCTACCAGTAGGCCTATTCTTTTTTTCTGGCTTCTTCTTAGTCTCTTTATTATGCGCCAATGGTTTGCCTGCATCTGATCCAGAATCACCTGCCTTGAACACATCGCTAGGTAATGAAAGTCCTGGTGTTTTCTCTGCCAGTATTCGATTGTAGTTGTTCAGTAGATCCTCACAGCTCAGTAGATTTTCTTCTGGTTCCCATGTATCACCGTCTTTACCATAATTCTTCCAGCGTACAAGATAATACATCTTGTTGCCAACGATTACATTATCTATGATACTTTCAACTTCATATACATCTTCGTCTGAAGCAACTTCCTCCATCTGTTAAGTTATGAACAGGTCTAGAACTATACCGTACGTATTGTAAAGCATAAAGTACAGCCTAATAGAACTACAACAGAGTGAGAGAGAGACATTTTGTACTTTGGAAAAATAAGACTCCGACAATATGAGCTGTGGTTTTTACAAGCTATATATAGCATTACCCCTCCACACTAATCCCAACCACAAAAAATACACATGAGGTTCACAAGCCATTTGCCTATTGCTCTGCTACCTTAGGTTATTGATGCTGTGGACACTGCCTAATAGAACTACAAGAGACAGAGAGACATTTTGTATTTCGGAAAAAGACTCTGATATGAGCTGTGGTTTTTACAAGCTAGCATTACCCCACCCCTCTACACTAATCCCAACCACAAAAATACACATGACGTTCACACGCCACTTGCCTTGCTCTGCTACCTTTGGGTATATTGATACTGTGGACACTGCCTAATAGAACTAAAAGAGACAGAGAGACATTTTGTATTTCGAAAAAAGGCTCTGATATCAGCTGTGGTTTTTACAAGCTAGCATTAACCCTCTACACTAATCCCAACCACAAAAATACACATGACGTTCACACGCAATTTTCCTTGCTCTGCCACCTTTGGTTATTGATGCTGTGGACACTGCCGAACTAGGATGTTTCGCCGGTTTTCGTGCACGGATGTAGAATTTTGGACACTAGAGGTGCATAGATGCATATTTTCCTGAAACCAGCTTCCCTGCACAGATTTTCAGTCTGCTGCTGCGTTTCAGAATGGAATATGAAAGGCCTATTTGTCGTGAATCAGAATTTCCGCAAATAGTCGCACCCATACCTGTTATTTAGGAGTGCCGCCATGGGGTATGGTTGGCATCCCTAAAGAATGGAATGACAGCAAATGCTTTTAAAAACTCTCGATCACAGGAGCATACATCACTAAAAAGGCATAGCACGCAGTCCTAAAATACGGGAGAACATCTCTGGTTTTCCGTATTCGAGTAGGACAGAGAAGTTAGGACCACACTGTCTTACTGATAACTTATCAGCGATAATAAGGTTACAGCGGAAAGTGAAATACTAGCAAACAAAGAGGAGCTAGATCCGGATGGCTATATGCGGTATGTCAATGAATGCACCTCCAGTGCTGGCTGCTCTTCACCATCCGCAATGCCCTGACCTTCTAGCAAAGGAAGTTGCCTTACATAAACTATTTTAAACACCTTTCGTGGTATGATGGGTCAGGTGGGATGTGGTCAGGAGTATACTATAAACAGACGAGTATACAAGTATACTTTACTAGAATCTTCCAAACTATATGACAAACCAGGCTTTGGATATAATTGCAATGCTTGGCGAAAGTTTTCGGCGTTCGCAGACCCGTGGCTTGTAGGCCTATTTTTTTTTCGGTACTGAACCCGTGACATATAAACATTTTTTGTGTGTGTATAAACATGTCGTTGACTGAACAGAACACACGGAACCTCCCTCGTAGATAAAATCGAAGCACGACACCTAGAGGCTAAGTTGCCTTTTTTTCATTTGGGCCATCACGCAGGTTACGCTACGAAACAGTTCGGTGAGGTCAGAGCTTAGTAAACGGGTGATGAAATAGACGGAAGGTGGATGGCTTTTAGTTGTCCCTTGTTACAATACGTAGGGCATTGCGACATTACTGGATCATCTGTTTTGTGATATCACAGGTAGGTGTGAAAATAAAGGACGAATCGATACCTAAAAGAGTAAAGAGTGGTATGACGTTTAGTTTGGGGTCCATTTTTAATTAGAGCCTTATTACGTAAATGAGTTTTTGTCGCGTTCTGGCACGGTATTGTAGCTGATCAATGCGCCTTCATGTTCTAAAGTTGTACCAACAGTTAGACAACTATATCCAGGGTCGCTAAGTAGGTTATACAGGTATAGTAATAGCCAACGAGCTAAACTAATATCAGGCAGTCCTAATATATTTTTGTAATTCGTGTTCATTGAAAATCACCGATCTTCTTATGCAAAACGCTCTTGCCTAAGCCCGCATATGTTTAAGCAAACAAAAAACTTTGTGGATGGTTAAGCAAATGTTATAAAGCACCTGTGTTAACCTTATAAACACGTACTATGTTGATGAAAGCCACTAGGAAAGACCAAAGCAGAAGCCTCATACAAATCTATCTTGCCTTGTCTTGCCAGACTCCATGGCATATCGGTATCTGTGCAGAATTTCTCCCGACTCGCCACGGAACCAAAGACTGGCGTGAAATGAATGAAATGAGAATTAGCAGTAGCTGATAGTGCTGTGGTGCGTGATTTTGCTTGGGCTAGTAGAGATTCTTGCTTTCCGCAACTTTCAAATTCTCGGTTTTCGTTGGACGGGAGGGTGATATTTTAATTCAGCATGTCTTACTCTGTGATTCCACACTGCCGTTTCTTCCGTTGATAGTCAGGAGAAATCCAGCACTTTTCGCAGCATATGGACGTGAACTGGCGTGACAGAATTACCATTAGCTTACACTTCACATGGTCCATGCATGTTTTATAACATCTTTGATCTCGAATCATAACCACATTATTTTTCCATGCCTAGGTATTTTGGTAAGACTGTTAGATCATTTCAAACATGGGTGAAAGTGACAAATTGAATGTGGATAAAATAATCGCCGGTCTTCTGGAGGTTCGTGGATCACGTCCAGGGAAGAACGTTCAACTCACAGAGAATGAAATCAGAGGCCTTTGTCTAAAATCAAGAGAAATTTTCCTCAGTCAACCGATTCTACTGGAATTAGAGGCACCGTTGAAGATTTGCGGTGATGTTCATGGGCAGTACTATGATCTTCTACGATTATTTGAATATGGAGGTTTTCCTCCGGAATCAAATTATCTCTTCCTGGGAGATTACGTTGACAGAGGGAAGCAGTCTTTGGAAACAATCTGCCTTCTTCTAGCTTATAAAATCAAGTATCCTGAAAATTTCTTCTTGTTAAGAGGCAACCACGAATGTGCGAGTATTAATCGTATCTACGGCTTTTATGATGAATGCAAAAGAAGATATAACATCAAACTGTGGAAAACATTCACAGATTGCTTCAACTGCCTCCCACTTGCTGCTATAATCGATGAGAAAATATTCTGTTGTCACGGAGGTCTATCCCCTGATCTACAGTCTATGGAACAGATTCGTCGAATCATGCGTCCCACTGATGTTCCAGATCAAGGATTACTGTGTGACCTCTTGTGGTCCGATCCAGATAAAGAAGTTGCTGGATGGGGTGAAAATGATCGAGGTGTGTCGTTCACATTCGGAGCTGAAGTTGTTGCAAAGTTTCTTCACAAGCAGGATTTGGATCTTATATGTCGTGCACATCAAGTTGTAGAAGATGGATATGAGTTTTTTGCTAAACGGCAGCTTGTTACTTTGTTCAGTGCTCCAAATTACTGTGGCGAATTTGACAACGCTGGCGCTATGATGAGCGTTGATGAAACACTAATGTGTTCGTTCCAAATTTTAAAACCGGCGGATAAAAAGAAATTTCCATATGGAGGCATAAATACTGGAAGACCAGTCACACCGCCTAGAGCATCAGCAGGCAGAAAGCCTGGAAAACCAGGAAAGTGAATTTGACACTCCAAAACTTTGTATATCAAGTCATCGAACACTTGCAAAAAACTGTCTCTGCGACATATCTGTCTCCACCCAGCTTGTAGAGACAATATTTTCCACTCATTTTGTTATTCGATAGATTCCAATACCTAGGCACTAAGTTCAGATCAGTAACACGAGTTTACATGTATCAATAATTTTAAATTCAATAAATATTGATTCGGATTTTCAATGTTTTGCAACCAAGAAAATATTTAATCTCAAGCAAATACATAAATATCGATATGATTAGGATGAAGCCTGGGACATGTTAGCAACTGTACTAATTTTGTAATAACGCACATATTGATTCTCCAGCTATTTCCAGTACCAACATGAAAACTGCAGGGTTTGGGAGCTTATTACTTCAGACATTATGCCTTTGTTCAATTAGAGGAATCTGCTATTACGCAATGGCAGCTTACCTTGACTAAAGACTCTGATCGACTGCTACCGTAGGCTACATTCGTACAAGATGGTCTATGGAGTGTGTGCCTTCCCTGGTGGCTGCCCACCTATATAATCCAGTTGGATCCCCAATATTTGAATAATGAATATTATACATTTGATGTGGGTTCCTCCAGAACTGTATGATGTACAATAGGCCTAGTCATGTTTTTATTTATGGCATGATGTACTTTTACTTCAGACATTGAAATGCTTTTGCAAAAAACTGGTAGAAAATATTCGTCACCATTGTTCTGTTACACGAGCCTCTGCCATTTTTTGCTCTAGAGCACTGGGAATGAATGTTCAGGAAAAAGGTACAGCGATTATTAAAGAAAGTCTGTGGTGAAAATGATGATGGCTTGAACAAATGAGTAAGGATAAGCACATTATGCAGTGGTTATAAGTCATCGGAAGTTTCTATGCTTGGGCCTTATGTGAATGTCCACTACGAAAATGCTATTGTCATATATTTATTCAGCCCTACCTCTTATCTCCACCGAGGCCGTTTTTAAAATTGGATTTGTCAAGCAAATAGCTAATTACACATAAAGAATATGGGTTGGATTTAGAGAGAAATGGAGCTAATTGTAGTTGGCAAAATGACACCTATGGCCTACTGTTTTAATGGTACTGTTATAGTCAGATCACTTTTGCGCTTTAATAATGGCATCATATGATATAGTTACACCACAATGTGAGATGTAAATTACTATTTGTCATCACATTCTGTGATCCATTGTTCAGAGCTGTAATATATTATGTCATTTGCATTGGGCACTCTCATCGCTGTGGTAAACACTTTGGATTCTGTGCAAAGTGTAAGAAGTTCCATAGATAGGACGACTGAGGTTTCAGTGTCCTTTTCAGGAGTTTGTAGATATCCCTGATCATGATATTCCAAGCGTACTTGCTATTGTTGTGCGTACCTGGCGCTGGCAGCTTGTGGAATTATTGTGAGTGCCATAATTCAGTGCCTAATAGGAGCATCCATGGCAAGGCCCAGTTTTCTCACTACACTCACCTGATAGCAATGTAAAGAGGGTAAAACTATCTAACTTGTGAAATTGCGTTATGTTGTTCTTTCATCCCTGTTGATATGGTTGTTTTGAGTTGTAATTAAAGCAATGGTCTGTTAATAATTCTCTTTCTTTTGTATGACTGGATGATTCGTAGTGTCCTTATGCTTACGGTATTGTTATATTTAGATGTCTTCTACATAGAACGTAGTCACTATGACAATCATGTTGAAAGGTTTAGTAACATAGCATAAAGTTTGGACTTGAGTTTTGAACATACAGAATTCTGGAAATCTGGTTGTCAAGAGAAGTCTGCTTTAGACAACAGATATGGGCGAAAGTGAAGAGGACTTGTCGCGGTATGAAAACGTGGTGAGAAAATTTGAATATCTCGACCACACTGCCGATGTACAAATCCACTCATGGGGTGCAGATTTGACAGAAGCTTTCGAACAAAGCGCAATGGGTATGTTCAACTATATGACTGATATCGATGGAGTTGTGCCAAGATCATCAAGAGAGATATCTGTTGAAGCTGATGACATGAAATCGTTGCTGTACCGTTACCTCGATGAATTCCTATTTCTTATGTCATGTGAGCCATATTATATACCAAGGGAAGTTAAAATAACACAATTTGATGAAGATAAATGCCGAATCAAAGCTGTAGGGTATGGTGAAGAATTTGATCTAAAGAGGCATGGTGGACAAGGCACTGAGATTAAAGCAATCACATACAGTGCGATGGATATAACAATTAAACAAGATAAAGTCGATCTGTTTGTAATTGTTGATATATAAACCGAACGCACTATGGGAGCTTATACCAATATATGTCTTCACATAAAATATATTGATAGGCTACCTCCTATTGTTCTTGAATCATGGACGTAGCAACATTGATATGTCACAACAAAAGGCTCAATTACTTTGACAAGTGTATTGGGTATCTGGTGTGGTAGTTTTTAGTGTGTAGTGCAGTTCTTAGGTAAATTGTGAAATACTGGAATGGTAAGTTGTTAACCTCTTTTTGATAAAATTACAATTACTATGCAAAGTATGGCTGTCCACTGCATCTCGGGTTACCGTAGGGAGTTACGTCAGCCCGGCGACGACAGGTGGTTAAGACTTGGTTCTCCCACTTGGGCATGTCACAAAGAATGCAGCTGCCAGTCCTTGCCTCAAAACTACATAGCACTTCACACTTCAATTGTCATTGGATGATTGTTTGTGATTGGCCTTCAGGTTGGGGCGTGCCCAAAATCATCCAATTCCTAACTAATATGGCGTTACCCGTTACGCCTTAGTTGGGGGCGTGGACAATGACGTAAAAAGTTCGGGTGGGTCACAGGTATTCCAAATAGCTTGATAAACAGAAAACAACTACCACCATCATTGAGTCAATATAAGACTCCATAGAGCTAACAAAACTACAGGAGATGTTCGATTTGTTGCGTAAGAGATATTTGCTCTGAAGAAGCAGGCTAACATCAATTTATTATTATCTCTGCAGACAATAATAACATAGTATGGTAGCTTGTTGTTCGTAGTGGTGCTGTTGAGAACTTGCAAAGGTCACCAAATTTTGAGAGTAGTCTAGTGATACACAATGTTGGTATACAGGAGCCAGGACACCGGGCAGTGCTAAAAAATATTGACAAATGAACAAACGATGAGCGGACACAAATATTTCTATGAATAGAAAGACGCTCCAATGGGTGCCCAGCACCCGTTGGGCAGTGCGATATGAACAGAACGACACTGCTGACAACTTGACCATGGTTGGTGGGACGCCACGGCCACACAACAGCTGGATCTCATAATCTGCTTGATACTTTCAATTGTAATAAACAAAATGATGATGGAGATCATATTTAAAAATACAACATCAACATAAGATGAATACCATTTCTCCCTCACACTACAGTGCATTGGTGGATGGCTTATCGGCCACTTGGTCTCCTCTACACTAGGGGTTGACCAGCTCCGTTAATATTCGTAATGTTTTGAGCTATCAGCCAAGTAGCCGAGTAAGGTCGTCAATATTAGATATCATTCGGTAAAAATGACAAAATGCTATGTAATGTAACGAATTGGTATCGTAATAAAGATTCCAGTCTTGGTTTTTGAGAATAACATTCACAAACTTTCCGAACTCTGCTCCATCACGTGAAGATACAATGGTGAAAGACGGTGTCATAAATCAGAACATTGGTCATCATTCTAACTTTACAGAGATTGACCGATTTTATCGATCTGCCAATGTTCATGGTTTTTTATACAAAAATTAGTAGGGCCTATGGCAGACTACCCAAAAAGTAATAGACAGTATAAGCCACTACAAATTTAACACGTAGTCCAGTTTATTACAATAAAATCAGCTAAATATTCACATGAAGGCTTGTGAATTCCAATACACTGGACTGTACAGTATGTTAAATCTGTGGTTACTAGTTACATCTATTATGATCTTTTGATAAATTTGCATCTCTACTTTGTTGTCCCGACCTTCCATTCTTGGTGCTGTTTATCAACGATTCGGGAGGTACACCATATAACCCATAGACAAGTGCAAAACTTCAAAACAAGCACCACTTTCATGTCGGTGTGTAAGAACCAACTGCAAGGAGTAAATTCCGTCGTGTGAAGTGCAAATGAAGTATGGGCGTCGATTTCGTCGTAAAAGTTGACATTAAATAGTCCCCGTTTTCAGGTAACGATACGTTGCCTTGATTTAAGTTGATGTCGTAAGTATCAATATCAGCTATGGCTCGATGAAAGTCCCAAATTTTCACGGTGTTGTCCGTACCCCCTTAGACAAAGAAGTGTTTTTGAAATTCGCAATGTGCAAATTCGGGATTTAGGTTTTGAGTCATGGCCAGTTAAAGGGGGCCTCCGGTCAATATGATGACTGCCATACTTAAATTCCAAAACCATCTACGGGTACGTATTGTATTTCATGGGATATCAGTACTCGTATATGGCCGATGCCATTGAGCATGCCAACTCACACTTTCACTAAACACTTTAGCCATCATCACGTTTTGACCCCTTTGGGGACGTTTTGGATGCCGAAGGTAACTCAAATTTGTCATAATTTCAAATAGTTTTGAAAACAACTTGACTAACCAGCAGTGCTGTGGAAGCCCGAAAAGTGCCGTTTCTGCTTGCACACAATCATGCAGTAAAGCACAGGCTTGCGAATTCTTACAGAATGATTTGATTCAAGTAAGGTAGGCCGCCATGTGCATATCAATTTTCCTTTTTAATCGAATGCACACTCTGATCCCCGTCGATACAAGAACTCGAATATGCAAAGTTACACTTGATGTTTATGATTTTAGGTATCCTAGTCACAAAGGGTCGCGATTGTGCTATTTACTAGGCGGAAGCAATGAGAACTAAGCGCTTCCACATCACCGTCAACCACTGTATTAGTGTAATGCATTGTATACTAACCTGATGCTAACACCTCTCCATCTCTACTGAATGCTAGAGTGCACACCATCGAAGCATGATCAACAAATTCTGCGATGAGTACCTTATTTGGAATATCCCAAACTAATACAAGTTTGTCCATGCCACCCGAGGCCAGGTATTTTCCGTCTGGGCTCCAAGTCAAGCATACAATGCTACCCTGCAATCAGGAGAATACCAACAATCACATAATGGAACCTATATGGTATTTGTAGAGTGTACACTGTGTGATCTGCAGACGTATGATCCATAGCAAACTCAAAATCCCACACCATCGCCTGTCCACACATCAGCGAAACTGTTCCAAAATGTTCAACAATGTCATTGGTTTGACATGACCCATTTGTTTAATTATTCATATTTATACCTGCTTTAATTCTAAACTGGGTATTGATAAATTATTATTTGCAACCACTTGAATAAAGAGCTTAAAATTAAAATCGCCTTGATGGTGTCTGATGCAAAAGTCCAGCCAATCCTCGATGGTAAATCTGTTGTGGGCATGTGGCAAGCTCATGATGCGGGTCCCAGACCAAATAAGTCAGAGAATCACAAATATAAAATTTCATCATCAATCGGTATTTCAAGGCCGATACCATAGTCGCCCATCCGCCCTCACCTGACTGATTTCTATTACGAAAATTCATAAAATCAGCCTCGGATATCTGTCTGATCGGTTGAGCTCTTATTATTCTATTGTGGTTGCCTTCACAAGTTAAAATAGACCATTGTTCTTGCGACTTAGGGTATTTTTTTACTCGGCTTCTACTTGGATAGTTAATCGAAAGATTAGACTCACATTTCCTATGTCTTCACCAAAATAATACCTCTTATCAGTGAGAATTCACTGGCAAATGTCAAAACATTTTGGCAGATAGAAATTAGGATTGTTACCGCATATTGTCGATATCTGAACTGGCCTCCCACTCTGATCACCTCTCCAGTAGCCTATCCAATCCACCCATCCTATGGGACAAATTTTGTGTTTAATCAAGTCAGCCCAGGCGGCTCACCGTGGAACTATTTAAAACACCCAAGCCAGCACGATGTATCTCAAAATTGCATTCACTTCCATCACCAGCAACAAACACTCTTTCTTACCTTGTGTCCTGTGTATACTCGTACACAATTTCCATTCAAATTATCCCAAACCCTTACAGTGCGATCACTGGATCCGGTCGCCGTGTAATTTGAGTTGGGATGAATACAGACACAGTCAACATCAGATAAATGACCTGAACAAACCAACCGTGCTCAGGGATTTCTAATTAATATTATGAAAAATAGTGGATCTGATGGCGGACGATCCAAATAGTAATAGATTTGGTCACCCCAGATTTAACGTCCAGTCCTGTATATTGGAATATAATTCACAAGCTTTCGGAGCTCCACTCCTCCACTCCAGGGAAATGCAGCAGGCCGTGAACTTGTTTCTAAATATACTGAGTACCGTACTGAGGGTCTGTGGAGACAATACATCTCATTGCCTGTCATCAACTCTA
The DNA here is from genome assembly GCA_030412335.1 of Botrylloides violaceus. Lineage (NCBI taxonomy): Eukaryota > Metazoa > Chordata > Ascidiacea > Stolidobranchia > Styelidae > Botrylloides > Botrylloides violaceus. The sequence goes on along the minus strand of JASFYC010000522.1, from coordinate 70,698 downwards.
GGCCCCAGTTACAATGCACACAAACACAAGCACAGCCAAGTTTGTGGATAAAAATAGGACTGCAACTAACCTGCAAATAATCTCAGTGGTTGGTGATGATCAGTAGACCATAACCGTGCAGCTCTGTCCTGCCCGCAAGATGCAAAGTAGTGTCCATGATGACTGAAGCTTACGTCCCATACTGGCCATAAATGACCCTTGTACACGACGAGGTTCGTCCAGGTCAACAAACTCCACAATCGCACTGTGCCATCCTCAGAAGACGAGACAAGGTACTCACGACATGGACTGAAAGTGACACCATACACGACACCAGTATGTCCGAGTAAAGTCCTGAAATACATTAGCAAAAATCTTCCAGTAATTTTACTATAAAAGAAACAGACATGAAAAAAATTTGTATACTAGTTGTCGGTAATTTTTCTTTTGCACCCTTCCCCTTATTCAGTTAGTTACAGCAGATTGAGCGGCATCATGGGGGTGTGTTTACCCAGGACTGGTCTCGACTGGTCTATCGTTGTTAAGGAAGACGAGAGTGATGCGCCATTAGAACATAACTGGAGATACAGAGAAGTTAGGGAGGATATCAGGAAAGCCGAAGTGACAGAAAAGGACACTAAACCAAGGATTACATGGAGGAGGGTGATACGCCGTTCCAATATAACTGGAGATGTCGAGAAGTTAAGCAAGATTTGAAGAAAGTCAGAGTGACAGAAGAGGATACTAGGTCAAGGAGCTTACTGGAAGAGAGCGATCCGCTGTGCCTGATCAGAGATGCAGAGAGGCAAGTAAGCTCTTGACTAGGAAATTCATTCCATATATACCCATGGTTGTATGGTGTGAGCATGCAAACTGGGCAGGCGACGGTGGACTGTGTTGTATTGCACCATCCTTCTATAAAGACGGAAAGGTATAGAAGATGTGGAGACCTATTTTCATGCCTTAGGCTTGACATAGGTACTGTGATTTCAAACCACCAACAACCTGCTCTCTGACGCTGTTCTTTCATCCATCATTCTATCCAATATATCGTCAGCTTCCTTATCGAGCAGAGCAAGTTCAGGGGCAGATTTGATGGTCCTCAAGCTTTGTGGAGTGAGACTCCACACTCTGATGTAAGAGTCTTGGAACCCTGTGTGAGAAGAGGAAGACAACGTATTCATTATTAGCAGATACGGGGAGATAGATTCGCCACCAAGATCACTATTATGGCATGGATTGAGGTTTGTGTTGGCCTAAGGGTAACATAGAACCGAGTTCCAGCACAGATTGAGGCTAGGGACCCTTTGTAATTGACTTGGATAGGACAGTGTGGATTGCTTGTCCTTCTTGATTTTCCTGCATTTACATAGATAGTTACACACACACATACACTACTCGTACTATGCAGGTTGGATGACGGAAATGCCGACGGTCGACAATAGAAGTCAAGTTCCTTCTCCGCAGTATCCCCAATGCGGTGACCGTCCAGTGAGGAAACTACAGATTACGAATCCAGTACCATCTTTCGTGAAATGCAGTAATTGGACTTGAACTGGGACCTACTAATTTTGTGGCCAACGACCAACCATTACACCACAATGTCCACAAAGATGGCAAACTCTGCTCTGAGGTCAGCATAAAAGCACAAGCACAGTCGGACGACTAACAATTTTACATCCAATGAGCAACAATAGCCAAAGCATCTCACGAGAAATATTTTTGACTAATTGCGTGCAGCGCTCTCGTGACTTACGAGAATGAGGAGGTGATTGGAATTTGAAAAATACAGAGCTCGAGCTGTCCATCTTGTTATCTACCTATTGATTAATTAATTTATCTACCTATCAAATATGTCATAAAATATGTTCGCAAACGTTTCACACAAATTATGATAATTCTTGCACACACAAGTTCTCATCATCATCCGCAGGAGAAAGAAATTGTGGTCACTCTACGCTACTTAATCAACTTGATAATGATTGCGAATAAGGCATATAACTTTAATAGTAGGCCTAGTATTGTTAACATGCACAAAGTATTATTCACAAGTAAACAGGTCTATAAAACTGCTGAGTCACAAACCTGCAGCTAAAAGCGATGAATCATCACTGATATTGACTGCTGTGACACCTTTAAAAGCATTGCAGAAAGTATAGCAACACACAGTTGGGGTGACAATATCCGGGCCACCCAGACGAACTCGCTTCAGACTTTCCTTGAATGTGCTTACCTTTTCAGCCTTGTCGGCATCCTAAAAAAAGAACAGGAGTAGGGTGTCAACTACCGCTGGCCCTTTTGTGGCAAGGTTTGTATAGAGAGTATCTCTACTAATTCTCAAATTACTGAATGGAAGGTGTAAATAAAAACTAGGCCCGTCTTTCGCATAAAGTCTCTGGCCAATGCTAGGAGGTTTTAAATTGAAGACAGACGGTAATGTAGAATGGTTTACTTGGGAATTGGAGGGTAACTTGAGACAAATGGGGCCGCCGACTAAAAAGTTGTGTCAAGAGTGCCAACTGCCAAGGCAGGTGTAACATCTGAAACTGTTTTAAAATATTTTGAAAATCTTTCAGAATCAATCAATGATGTTCCACCAGAAAACATTGTGAATTATGATGAAACAAAACTTATATTCAAACATGGCCAAGTGGGGTCAAGTACCCAGAAAGAATTATGAGCAGTTCGAAATCAGCGACATCGCTTATGTATGCAGTAACAGGAGCTGGATATGTTTTCCCAGAATATGTTGTATATAAATCAGTACAGATGTGGGAATGCTGGACAGATGGAGGTCCCCCTGGAGTGGTGTACACTAGATCAAAAAATGGATGGTTTGACCAACATTGTTTCAAAGATTGGTTTTTAAAAATTAGAGTACCATGATCCAGGAAAACTGATTATAAAAAGGTTTAAATTGGGATTGGCTAACATTTTTCCGAAATTTTGAGGACAACTCCATCATTTTTATTTGCTTGTCACCAAATGCAACATATTTGCTGCAGCCCCTGGATGTTTCCTTTTATGGCCCACTTAAACGAAGCTGGAGAGAAATTATTAAATCATGGAAGCGTACTCGGGTACGTAAGCTCACCATTGTTTGGGCCAGTAATGAGACAATACGAGAGATATATCTAATATTAATAAAAAGTCTCACAATAACAGTTGCCAGACAATAAGCATCTCTTTTTCTTTCATTTAAGAAGCCATCATATAGTTTGACCTGATGATACTATACACAATAATGAACAGCCCCATCTTATGACGAGTTATTTGATAAATATATACCCTAACTGTATGATAAGATAACTATCAAATGGCAAATTTAATACACACGTAGAATTAGAAACTATAGCTCACATTACCTTCATCTCTGGCAGAGGAATCCTTGAATTAGAAGGAGCGTTTGGATCTGCTTTATTTTTCCTAGATAGAGTTTCTCTCTTCTTCTTCTTCTTGGGTTTTGAAGCTCCCTCACCCTGCTCAGAATCGTTTGCAACAACATCATCTTCATCATCAAGGGTGACATCAATATCAGGTTCTTTTAGAAGTCCATAGAATACCTGAAATCAGTTTGTTTAGCCCAGTTAGTTAACTGTTTCGAAATCGCCGTCGAATCGATTTGAATCATTTGCGATTCGATTCAAAACAGGCCTGTCAGATTGAGTGTGCCCAGGCCAACCCTTATGCACAAGGACAATTACTGGTTTTAACAAAACAGTAGGTCAACCTCTATGCAAGCCCATGGTCAAGTCGAAAAATTTGCAACACCAGGATTACCAGTGGAAAGGAAAGAACACCGTATATTTTTGTCCTTATTTGATTTTTGCTGCATTTACACCGATTCACATGAAATATACACACTACACATGCATAACCACACCAGGCTGGACACGGAGGCATCAAAAGAGTCGGAAGGCTATTGAAGTCAAATGAAAGTCAAATGAAGCCAGTTAAAGGACCACACTGATCAAACTTACTTTTGCCTTGTTATCTTCTCTCCTTGCGTCTCCTATGAGGCCTCCTGATGTGGAATGGATCTGGTTTCTTGATCTTGGCAATCCATCAAAAACATCGATAAATATATGATCCTGGATGATGGTCGATATGAGCTGAAGATTTTTGTCCTGGACAAACCAAAGAAATCTCAAAAAGTTTTGACATAATTGGTAATTCAAAATCAAAATATCTCAGCACGCCAAAGTGGGGGGGTTGGCTCAATTGGTTGAAAGTCTGCTCTCACCTGTGAGGCTGGCAGTTCAATCTCTACAAGCGAAATCAAATCTGGAATGCCAAGATATAAGAATAGGTATGGCGATGTTGAGCATCTTCTTGCCAAAATCTACATGCTTCGTTGGCATATTTAGGGTTGTGACAAAATCGTTCTACCACAGTTGGTGCAAAGCCCAGACAAATAGGTAGGATCGCTACAGGAAGGGCACCAGGCAAAAAATTCACAGTAAAATAATGAGCCGTTTGAGTCGCTCAGGCAATGCACGAACGAGACCTCACCGTAACGTATCTTTTCAGCATCTGATATGAATCTCTTGACATTTTGACGACAAACTCACTGCTGTGAAACACCATCATCAGCTCATTTCCTTCCATATGTTCCTTCTTTGTCATTGTTGACAACTTTATCAAATCTTCACCGTAGAAATCTTCCAGGTCTTGGCTAACACAAAGTTAAATTAAAGGTCATGTGTGAAAGTGCGACACAGGGAGGCTCATGCGCCAATAAAATACCGGTACGTATAGCTCATTACCTGCATGCAATTTTGCATATAGAGCATAATAGGGTTAGCAGTTTAGCCCCTATTCAGCAAAATGAGGAATTGGAAAAACACATGTAGTAACGGAGTTCTGAGAGCTTTTGAACTATGTTGCAATAACCTGGACTGGATGGTAGGCCTACATCTGTGGGTACTTATTCTGACTATTACCGCCTACTATTTGGATTGTCTGACATCAGTTTCACAATTTTCAAAGCACATGAGAATGAAATGTATGCAATTTGATTATCTTTGTAATTCTGCCATGCTCTATTTATGCCACAGCGAATTTAGCCACCCATGCTTTGTTAGTGACCTTCACTATGAATGCCTGTCCTGTTGGAAATCACTCATTAGCCCGGTTCAGGGCGGATGGATCGTTGCTGGGTCACTCTCATAATATTCACAATATTGGACAACACACAGCATTCAATGGAAGTAGAGAAAATCGGTTACCTGTGTTTGGCAAAGAACTGCTTTGCATCATCCTCATGTCTGTTGTACAGAAGTTCCAAGTACATGTGGACAAATACTGGATAGAGAATTTGTGAGACTTCCCATTTATGAGAATCAAGGTTGGAATCAATGAATTGTTTCAGCATTCTGTAATAGATAAAAACAGTATGCCAGGTGTCAGGTGGACTGCTGGTATATGACTGTGATTAAAGGCACAATGCAAAGCTTTTGGGTTACCCAGGTTCTTTGTGTAATGACCAGTAGGTCGTCGGCCATGAAACAGGTAGGTTTCGGTAGCAAATTCAGAGACAGAATCATAGCAAGGATGTTAAAAATGGTATTTGTGGCTTCCTTGCTAGATGACCAACATGGGGAGGAGGATTATGTATAAGCATCAGTTGCGGGCACGTATCTTGTGACTCAGTGCCAGACAGTATTTCATGGTTCCATGGTAACGGAATCTGCCCAGATTTAGACGAGAACTTGTGTGCGCAAGAATTATTATCCGTGCACACTACACACAGCCTGCGCTGATTTTATGCCCTATTTGATCCACAATCGGTAAATGGAGAGCTCAACTTAAATCATTTCTCCGATTCCCATCGTCTCCTCGCACTCTTAAAATACAGAACGGCCATGTGATCACTTGTCACGAAATGCAGACAGGAGTCTGTGTAAAGGCTGCAAAAATTATCTATAAACAAAATAAAAATCATCTTGTGTCGGTGAATTGAGTAGCCTTGAGTCAGTCTGCATTTCATGGTTGGTGAGTGCGGAAGATGTTTTAGAATAAATGTTGAGCGTGAGGTTCCCATATTTTAAGAGTGCGGGGAGACAATGGGAATGACAAAAAAATGCATGATTTGAGCAGTCAGTCTACCCATTGTGGTTCAAATATGGCATAAAATAGGCACAGGCTGTGAAATGCGCGCGGTATACGCAGACAGCAATTCATGTGCGCAAAAGTTCTCGTCGAGATCTGCCATAAAATCCAGTCTGGGCCTTGACACATTTCCATGAGGGAAATCTTATTGGTATTTTCAGAGAAATGGAAAAATAATAGGATGAAAAAATAGCCTGTAGTGGCCTCCTATGTCTTTTCAATCATAATATTGCTACCTCTTTACCTGTAGTTGTCTTGATAACTGGATGGATCCGCTTGATTTGAATACGATGAAAGAAGCGATGAAACATCAGAAGTTATAAAGCGTTTTTGACCACTTCCATGGCCTTCAGTTCCAGCTACAAAGGATATAATATAAATATAAACTATAAAAATTATACATGGAATCAACAAGTGAAAACCAACAGAAAATGAAATAATTAATAGGGCGATTGCCACCGTGATAGGTCTACATTGGATACCGGTATTTAATTCATGATTTAAATTTAAAAGAGCTGCTAAAATGACAAACCTGAGATCTTGGAAGCTTCCTGTTCTAGCACTGCTGCAGTTGATGCCAAGTTATTCTTCTTAAGAAACTGCAAAACTGCCAGCAACGTCTTTTGATTTTCAGATGCCCCTTCCGGCTCAGTTTCCATTTTTATCTCAACACTGTTAATAGCTACGGCCATTTTGACAGCAGAAACAATTACGGTGGCTTGTATTTCTCAGAAAACACACAAACGAATTGGACAGACAAACCCAGAAGCCAGAGCGGTAGTCTACTTTTCACATCCACCGCCAAAACACACTCGGACATCTGCTAATATGAACCGGAGTGAATATTTATTGACTTTGATATGAACTAACCATTGAGATGGAAATAGACGCAACTGCCGGTAGTACCCGGTACCTGAAATGGACAAGGGACAACAGAATAGGAAAAGAACTTGGATAGGCACCGGGGCGAAAAAAAGAGTCGATGATGAATTTTATGAAAGATGAGAACGAGAAACGATGAACATAAAATGCACCCTAGGGCCTAGTTATCGACCGATGCTTTCGAAAATTGGCGTAATCTTGGGGCTTGAAGAACTAGATTATTGAAATGTATGCGACAATTCTATGCATTTTCTTATCTAAGATGCATGCTCAGTCCGCGATGTTGAAGACGCACTTGCCATGTTGTCTCTGATATGCCGTCACCACAGAGGCTTTGGCCGGCACAAAGCTCTCACGTGTATCGCTACGCATGACTTATTTTGTTTGTGTGAGTGTGTGTCTGCTTTTTCTGATTCTGAAAGCTACAAGTTCTTATACCTGTGGAGAAAACATCTAGACATTTGGTGCATTGGCGTTGTCTTTTTCGCGCCATATTTTGTTGCGTGTTCGTTCCTTTTCTTCTACAATAGGCTTCACTAGTTGAACAGATACGATGCAGCACGACGATGTAAGTATTTCACCATCTGTTAAGTAGGGCTAGTGGCTCGCTGGCTCCGGTTTCGTGTTCCGTCCTATGAAGTATGGAGATCACTTTTCAATTAGCAGGCAGTGGAAATCCAAAATCTGAGCTATTTTTTTCATAAAACAGGTACTTTGGGATGTAATTGGAAACAAGAACTACTGTTCATATAAAGTGAAGTATGTTTATATAGTATTTTCTTACTGGAAATGGAATTGAAGTGTTTTTCTCAATTTTCAGGGCAGCCACGTCTAAAACGCAGCGATTTTGTAAAAATGAGAACAATGTCACGGGTCTGTGTAATAGAAGTTCTTGTCCTCTTGCTAACAGCCAGTACGCAACGATAAAGGAAGAAAAAGGTAGGACATTCTTCAATTTTGTACCCCTAAAGATTAATGTTCTATTGTAGATGACATTTCCACACTTTTCAAAAAAACGATTGTCAAGGGCTTCCATGATATAGTGTCTGGTTCCTCGTTCGAGAAGTGCTGCGTTTTGTTCTTGCCATTTTATGCCACCCAGACAAAAAACAGGCAATTTCTTTTCTCCTGAGGACTCCAGAAGCTGGCCTATCCTATGTTTCAAGCAGCCCATTTAGACCACCACGAAATGTGTTCCTGTCAGGAACTTTTGCATGCTTAATAAGCGAATGTACGGTATTATATAGTATTCTCCCGGTAAGGAAAGCTTAGCAATTTTCAGTGTGTTCTCACTTCTCGGGTGTGCATGTAAAATCTTTGAAGTGTACACAAGAACTTGAATATTCCATATAAAAGTAGATTCATTTTATTTCAATCGATGTATATTCACGTGTACTATTGAACTAAGACACTTCACGCTGGTTCATGCTCGTTCCTTCCACCAATTTTCCACTCGACCATGATACCTTACACTTTCTGGGTCCGTGTTGGTGCGAATTTGCTCAAAGGCCGTAAACTTCCAGTAATGCGAGCACCAGAAATCACATGTCCCGAGTCGGTAAAGGAGAAAGGTGTGAGCGAAGGGTTTATATATGATGTCACAATGACCAGTCGAGAATAATGTCATCCAAGTGTGCAGCTATAAATAGCATTGGTGTACAGGAGCACCTGTCTGCCAAACCTTCCATTCTGTCCACTCTAAAGACAACTCTCAAAGACACTGGAAATCCGTCTGCATTTCAGACAACCCATTTGAACCACCACAAAACGTATTCCCCACAAATTAACAACTAGGACTACATCTTGTACTAATTTTTCAGGTGTATGTTATCTCTATATGAAGACAATAGAACGAGCTGCATTTCCGAACAGATTATGGGAAAAAGTAAAATTGTCTCGAAACTATCAACGCGCTCTGGAACAAATAGACGAGAATTTAATTTACTGGCCGTACTTTCTGAGACATAAATGCAAACAGCGTTTCACAAAAATTTATCAGTATTTGATACGCATAAGGCGGATGACCCTAAAAAGACAGTAAGTAGTGTGAAAGAAGACAAAAATGAGCAACATAACTGACACAAAAACGCTTACTATTTTTTTCAGAAAGAAATTGGTTCCTCTTAGTAGAAAAGTTGAACGAAGAGAGACACGGCGAGAGGTAATTTTGGTTTGAAAACACTTCACCGAAAACTGTTTTATTTGCTCACATATTCCAGTCGGTTTTATTAGCCAGGGAGAAACTGCATTATTGATATTGGCTACACCACCAAGAAGATATAATACAAATTTTGTTCGTTTCTTTCAGCACAAAGCACTGATTGCAGCGCAACTTGAAAACGCTATCGAAAAGGAGTTACTTGAACGCTTGAAGCAAGGAACATACGGCGACATTTATAACATATCCGCTACTGCGTTTGATCGAGCAATTGCACAACAAGAAGTTGAAGAAAGCGAAGATGAAGAAACAGTAAGCTTCACTTCTCCAGAAATGTTGTATTTTTTTAGTGGATGCAGACATGATAGTTGCAGAAGGGATTGAGGAATAACTGCTTCGACATCCCCGAAGGTACCATGGAATAAGCAGGTTTTTGCATCCTTGCACTGCTTCCTTGCCAAATTTGGCGCTAACAATATAATGTATAGCAGAAAGCAAAACCAGACGTCAATTGTTTGTCTGTGTTTTTTGGTATTTGTTGTAGGCTTACCTCTATGTTTTACAGAAGGCGGATGCACTAATCCTGAATGTTTTTAGGTCGAGTTTGTTGCTGACGATGAAGTGGACCTCAGTGATATGGAGGTTGGTTTTCATTGGCAGTTTCTGACTCGTATCAGGATGTATTGTCATACTATTATCTAACAGGACATGGAGGATCTCTCATCCGAAGAAGAGGAGGAGGAAAAAGAGCCGAAGGTCGCAGTGAAAAGGAAGCATTTGACCATTGAATATGAATCAGATATGCAGGGATCAAAACGAGAGAAAGAAACAGTCCAATAAGATTGATTTGGAGTCGTGCTGCTAAATGTGCACTCACTGTCATGTCCCAATCCACAGACGGTTTGCTAACGATTTATACTAGCCCCACGGTTAGTCCTTAGCTGAAGTGACTGACAAACGGGCAAGCAAAGGATAATGATTTTGTGAGACACTGGACTAATATACGTCGACTGGACAAGTACTGGATGTGGGTGATGGTGAGTTGATGATTCGCAGAGTTTGATTAATTTTTATGTATTGCTAGCAAATGCCGACTAGTGAAATTCCATGTTTCAGACATTATTTTGTTACATGCTGTCATGTATGGTCGAGCTGTGCAGGTTCCTGAACGCCTCTCAGTCTTGGTCAGTTTTCAACCGTATGTAGAACTAGACCCGGTGCTAAAACATGACTGTTTGGTCAAAATGTTGTATTTCATGATAATCCACTACAGCTGTCAGATACTAACCACAGAGTGGGGCTGAAAATCTCCTCGCTTTAGCATCATACTAGTTGTTGTAACCTTGAAGCGTAGTTCTGGAGGCCGAGACATTCGTCACTCCTCATCACGGCAATAGTTTCCTGCAGTATGAATACAGGGGTTATGGAGATTGGTATTAGCAGACGTAATGATGAGCTCAAAGATGTACCATACCGGTAATTTATAACCTAATGCGCTAAAGAATAAAATCTCTGTTTGAGGTGTGTACCTAGAAGTGACTGAATATTTGTTGTATTTTCCCCTATACCAAACTATAACACATACTCTCTCAATTGATATACGAAGAAATACCAATATTAATTCTTTGTTGACCACCGAAAATTGTGCCATTGCTTCAATTATTGAACTTGCTGCCTCGGTTGCATGTTCTTGTGAGACGTAAGACATCCGCCAATGATCATTGCCAATGCTGTAAAGTGTCTTCACAAAGAGTCCAATCAACGTTTCTGCATAAGTTCCCATTCTGCAATAGATGATTGGACATTACCTTTGAGTCCACCTTCAACTTATTTGTACTTTCATGCCATCATTATATACCTTTAATTTTACTCTACCAATTTACTTATCTAGACCGATATTTCGTCTCACCAAGAACATTAGATACAGTATTCCGTTTTTGGACTATGTGGTGCACAGGGCCTTACATCAGATGTGACCTGGCTGAGGTAGTAATATCTAGGCAGACATATCTCCTCCGACAATAGGACAGGAGTATACAAGTTTATACACCATTCTGTATTTGGCTTGGGAACAACAAGCCAAAGTTGACATCCGTATCAAGTTGTTTTTTTGCAATAAGTGAAAAAACAAACAAATCAAATGGAGGCACCCACGACCACAGTAGCAATATATATCATGCCTGTTACCACTTCGACACATGGGTCACCACATCTAACACTCACCTCAACCATGCAACATTGACCATCTCTATAACCATTTTGGACAAGTATTGAATTGTGATCAAGTCAGCAGTCTCAAATGCATACTCAAGCACAATGCAAACCATCTTCATATGCCCAATTATTTGAATTCCCATATGGGAGACAAATTCTGGTAAGGACTTGGCAAAAGCTCTGCAAAGATACAGAAGATTTGAAAATTGAAATATGTTCGGAAGCCCGCAGTTCGATTACATAATTGCTTGCTGTGTTCCTCTGATATCACATCTTTAACTTGCTTATGATACATTCGTAGAAACGTAATGTACTGTCATGACTGCCATTACCCAGGCAAAGGGGAAGATTGATACAGCTGCCAAATTATGAGATGTTTGATCTGTGTGACCACCCACAAGTGGATCATGGCAGTATCTACTGGACATCCCTAATACAGACTCTACCAGCGAAAATTCTCTTTAAATGGAATAGGCCTACTACATACCGTTTCACACTTGTTTCACTTGCCAAATGGAAACTTGTTAAAATTGTGTCAAAACATTCATCATATTTTGGGATTCTGGTGCCTCTTTTTCGCATCATTTCAGTCTCGATGCATCTCAAAGAAAGCAACAAGCACGGCATCAAGTCCTCCAACAAATCTGGATCTCGTGCATGAATCTTGCGCAATAGTGCATCGTAAATGACGTCGATGCGACAACGATACCTGTTGAATAAATGAATTTACTCAATATGTTATAGGCTGGGATATGGAAATGGGAGCTTAAAGTGGAAGCGTGAAAATTTTACTGCTTCCACAGTTCCACACACTAAATCGTAGGGCTGTGAAATCGCATACAATGCTTTGAAATAAACAAGACTGGGTGGCTGTACCAGCCTTGCTTACATCTTTTTATTGCAATGTGTATGCATCGGCAGTCCGATCCTTGGTGCAATCAGTCACAAGCAAGGAAGTGGTATCAGCTTTAGTAACAAAATGCAGATGAAATGCTAATTTTTCACCAAACATACCTCAGCTCGGAGGGAGAAACTTCATTGAGGACATGATGCATACATAGAATTCCATTTCTTGCATGCCTCTGTGCTACATCATCAGTAAGATTTAGCACTATTGGTAAAATTTCATCCAGATGCTTCACTAGTAGGTCTCCATTCGCATTTTTTATGAGGAAAATGAATGAGTATTCTGCCATACTAGATTTCCTCCATGCTTCCCTGATAACACAAATAATTACCAGTAGGATTCTAGTAAGCAGGGATGAAGGGCAATAATCCAGTTGGGGCACATGGCCTCGGAAGTGCCACACCAAGGCATGTTTGAGAAATGTGGCAAATAGGTGGGGCACGTCGGAGGCACGAGCCGTAAATTTTGCCACCAGACCCCCTTTAACCGAGGCATGTCCTAGGCGCATCTTGTCATATGCCAAATTGCCCATACTCCACTCACACATATTGAAGATTTACAGCTAATACAACAGGTAACATTGTTCTGTTGCTTTGGGGGTTTCACTAAACAACTGAGTGAATGGGCTTGAGATACTAAACGGCGATACTATTAGAGGTGGATGGCATCGCTTCGCACGGGTTGCAATCCCCTTCCCATGGGTACACGTACATTCCCCTTCCGTGCATGGATCAGGTCACGTGCCCCATCTATGTTGTGCCCATCCTACAACATCCTGCAACACTCACCCAGACAATCATTCAGCTTGGACAATTCCGTTTGACTATGCAACTTTACGAGACATGCCTTGGTAAAAGTGGTGGTGAGTTTTGGCACATGCCCAGTTGGTGGCACGTGTGATGTGCCTCAACAGGGTTATTGCCTCTGTTGTGAGTAGGGGCTTGTGGATATACTACAGGTCTCCCTAGTCCAACAGGACCTAGGCAATCTGCCATTATTTTCTGACCTTACATATCATGTCATGTGTCATAGCAGCCTCACAAGAACCGAATATGGTGACTTGAGAGCTACGCAATATCTGATTAAAACAAAAGATGTCATCTTGATCTTAAACCCCCCACTGATTCAGTAGTACTGAACATTATATAAAGGTAAAGAAAGATTCAACCAATCAAGCCTACATCACAATAAATCATCTCAAATTATACCGAAATGGACTTACCCTGCAAGCCTCGGATGAATCATTTCAAAGCTGGCTTCAAAGAGCCACGTTTCTTGGTTAATTGCTGTCTTCACATCATCAAATCCACAAATTTTTCCGATCCGCAGCAAAAGTTCTTCACTAATTCGGTTACAGTCTTTGTCACTCCAATACGGATTTATTGAGTTTAATAATGGACCACATAAAGTGATAATATGAGGCAATATTAATTTGGCATTGTCTTTGATCACATCGAACTTTTGAGAAATGATTTTGCTTATATGGCAACAAATTAAATATGCATTTTGGCAGTACAATCTTACATCACCATCACTGAAGTGCATCTCGCCTAATTCATCATCAGAAGTGGCACACTTGATGAGTTTTTGAATTATATCAGTTATGTTTTGCGATGAGATGGAATTGATTTCATTGCCATCGAATGTAAGGCGTTCCAAGGTATCAAATCGCTGTATTAGGTCTTTAGAGGCAATGATTCTTTCAATGGTATTCTGAAACATGTTGTCTTCCAGCAAACGTTCCACCCTTTGGGCTACTAGATGACTGAGAATTATGCGTTAAGTTTTATCTATAAATGTGTAATATTTTGTTGTTTGTTAGAGTACAGGAAGTCCATCGATCGATCCAAAAACCAAGGACGGCATAGAATACCAGTAGGCCTACTGAATAGGATAATGATAAAAACGTATAGTTTTTGTTTTTGTCCATTTTGCTAATTCTACACGGACTAATACGCTACTGATGCATTTGCATGTGCAAATGAGCATTGCGTTGGACTATAGATAACTAAACAAGTCGGCTAGTTATCTATAGTTGGACCGTATCGCAGAGCGAGAAAGTCTTTGTACCGATCAGAGATTAGAGATTTAGCTCTAGGTTTGTGGCCATTTGCCGGGTTTGGCGTATCCGTAATCATCCCACGTGACCGAGAAATTTACCTTGACTTCCGCAATGGAGTACCATTGAGTACGTTGTCAGGAAGGCGATGTTGATTGATTGGGATCGCCCTGGTTGTCAGGAGTTCGGACTTCGCAGTTTTCTTCGACCTGCCAGCGTCAAGCAATCAGCCATTGTCGGTTGGTTCTTAATATTAAATGAAATTAAATTAAATATTTCCCGCGGTTCGCGCATTAGTGCAGGACGGGTGCGTGACGTTACACAGCAACATGACCAGCATGGCAAGCTGTTACAGGTATAGGGCGTAAACAGACACCAACATCGGTCAGGTGTGGTAAATCCCAGGTCGGTCAAGTTGTGTTTTTCGTCTGAATTAATGAGTCTGCTTTCTTGTTCTAGCAGCAGCTGTAGGGGTTACATTGTTATAGCCATAGTTAACATATCGTATACATTTTGCTGAGTAGCGACATAGTTGACTTTTCGATAAGGTCAAGGATAGAATGGCGCAAAGACTGCAAAAGGTGGCTATCGTAGGTGGTGGTGTATCTGGACTACTTGCACTTCGGCACTTATTGAAATTCCCACATCTGCGGCCTACATTATTTGAAGCGACGGGTAATATTGGTGGAGTTTGGGTTTATGATAGAAATCAGAATCAGTTTGAGGAAAATAACCATCAAATGAAACCTTTATCTGTCTATCGAAACCTTGTGTCTAACCAGTCTAAGCAGATGATGGAATTTCCTGATTTTAAACACAATGACTCAACATTACCGACATTTCTCGACCATGAATATGTTATTGGCTACTTGAAAAGGTTTGCAAAAAAATTTCAACTCAATGGATACTTTCAATTAAACCACAGGGTTCAAAAAATTTCATGGCTGAGCGATTCTCAACACTGGGATATAAAAGTGTCTAGTCATGAAGAATGTGTATCATCACATGTATTTGATGCCGTTGTTTTGTGTAATGGACATTTTACGACACCAAATATTCCAAAAATACAAGGACTTGAATATTTCAAGGGACGTTCCCTTCATAGCCGTTATTACAGACATCCTGAAGAATTCTCTGACCAAGTGGTGTTACTTATTGGAGCTGGGATATCAGGTCTTGATATTGCACTGGATATTTCTCAAGTCTCTACCAAGGATATTTACGTGAGCAACAGAGGCACGTCACTTACGAGTGAATTACCATCTAATATACATGAGGTATACCATAAGGAATTCAGTGTTATGGAAAATTATTTGGCTCCTTTTTGCTCTTGTAATTGTTAGTACCGCCTCTAGACCCAATGACTTTGTTAAATTTGGCCAGCCAGTTCGTATCAGAAATACTTGCTTTTCATTGCCTAGATTGTGGTATTCGTTCAAGTAAATAACTAACCAACACTCTAGCAAATGTCTCTTTAGCACGCACTGATTTTCCAATAACACTTCTGCATTTTCCAGGTTCCTGAAGTGTCTCACTTCAATGAAGACGGACATTCTATCATTTTTTCCGACGGGCAGACAATTTCTGTGGACACAGTGATATTTGCGACAGGATTTCTGTTCGATTATCCATTTTTGGATAAAAACTGTGGCATCCGTGTTAACCAAAACCGTATCACTCATTTGTTTAAACACATTGTGAACATTCGCCATCCTAGTATGTTGTTTGTCGGTATTCCTGACTGGACACCACAATTCCAACTTCTCTATCTACAAGCAGATTATATATCGAAAGTCGTAGCCGGTGAAATCAGTCTACCAACAGAAAATGAAATGCTACTGGATGAATCACAAGATTTCAAGTCGATAATTGACCGTGGTTTGCATCCTAGCAAGGCACATAACATGTTTGGTATCTCCTTGGAATATCTTGACTACCTAGCCGATGCTAGTGGCGTAGACAGAATGCCAAATTATTTGAAAACTATATATAACCACGTTGTCAAAATGAGGAAGCAAGATCTCATAAACTTCAAGAATGATGTATATCGAAGGGAAGACTTTGAATGATATAAATGACAATGAAAATGTGACTGCACGATGTGGTAAACTTCAAAGTGGTACTGTAGAATGAAAGAACACTGAATGACCGAAACTAGATGAAATTGTAACCGCATGACACTGTCAACATCAAAATAGTAGGGAATGTATATCATACTCCGAGTAATTGATCTGTCAAAAAAGTGTTTGCTAAATACTATTAATGATCAATGCTATGCAATTAGCCTACTCAACCTCATCGTGGGTACCGATAAACCTACCGTATATTATGAGGACATGAACAATTTTTTTAGTTCAAGTCTTGAAACCTTTAATAAGGCCTAGCCTACTTTATGTCAATCTGTATCATATAATAGGCTATATATATACAACCTATGGTATCCATTTGTATTAGGCTACTCATTTTTAACATATGTCTGTATTTGTTTCATTTTGTTTATATAATGCTACACTGTTATAGCCAACCTTGCAAAATATGCCAAAGTATTGCTACCTCGTACTAGACTCAAAATTCTCTGGAACTGTAAGCCAAACTTTTCATGACTGTAAAATTGCTCTTCACATTTGCGATTTTTCATATGTGACTATTCTTTGAATGTTCCAACTTTTGCACACTGAAATTAATCAAATTGCGAGCTACGGTACCTTAAGACGGATCTATAGCATTATGTTATCTGTATATAATATTGCCCCGTAGCCGGAACCACACTGCACTGACTAACGGTACCTCTGCCTGAGCTAAATTAGTCCAGAAAATGATGGCTAAAGAACTGATTATTAAGACGTTTATAACCACATAGCCTATTCTATAGAATAATGAACTTACAGGTACCGGTACCTATTACTCAATAGTATCCTGGGGTTGAATCGATTTTCTGGTCTAGTTTTTGATTAGGCCTCCTTATAATGGAGGATAACATTTTCACATATTTCATGCCTTATTATACCCGGAGTGAAACTGGGCTAACTGAGCACTAGTTAGTATTTGCACCTCCAGAAATTATTTGTAACCCATGTAGCCTAGCCCCTAGATCTTAAACGAGAATTCAATTACCAACGGTGTTTCATTACCAGTATATTACGCTACTGCTGCCTTCTTGTGGTTATTTTACTATGATTTGTATTAGGCCGACAGAATTAGTGGACTATGTAACCATGTAGCCTATGCTTAATTGCGCAACTTATGTTATTGTACTTCCCGTTATAGTTCCTTCCTATAATTAATAGGCTACTAATAGATTAACAGAAACATTCCAATATGCGGTATCCAAATTCAGCATAAACCAATAAAATATAATATTTAGATGTAATCGATTTTTATGGAAAATTTGGTTGGTGCTTTTTGGGGACTTTGAGTTGGTGCAACACTCGTTATTGGTCATTTGTGTAGTGACTTTCTCAAGAGAGTCCTAGAGCTGGGACAAAATAGGATGGTTCAAAGACTAAAAACAGTGGCTATTATCGGGGGTGGTGTTGCTGGATTGCTTTCGCTTCGACACATATTGAAGTTCCCTAACCTACGACCAACTTTATTTGAAGCAACAAACAACATCGGTGGACTTTGGGTCTATGATGGCAATGAAAATCAGTATGCCGTATGTAACCATCAAAATATTCCTGTATCTATTTATCGAAACCTTGTATGCAACCAGTCCAAGCAGATCATGGAATTTCCTGATTTCAAACATGACGATTCTTGCCTTCCAACATTTCTTCCACATAAATATGTTCTTAGCTACTTGCAACGATTTGCAGACAAGTTTCAATTGAATCAGTGTATTCGCCAAAACCACAGAGTTGAAATTGTTTCACCAGTTAAAGATGAAACGCGAATGAATGATTTTCTACATTGGAAATTACAAGTTTCAGATAACAAAGACTGTATGACGTCACGAGTGTTTGATGCTGTTGTTGTGTGTAATGGACATTTTACAACACCAAACATTCCAAAGATACAAGGACTTGAATATTTCAAAGGGCGTAGCCTACATAGCCGTTATTACAGACATCCTGAAGAATTCTCTGACCAAGTAGTGTTACTTATTGGAGCCAATGTGTCAGGTCTTGATATCGCACTGGACGTTGCTCAAGCCTCTACAAAGAAGATATATTTGAGCAACAGAGGTGCGCCGCTTGTTAGTCGATTACCACCTAATATGCATGAGGTAAGCCTTAGAGATACAACCAATCTGCAGTTCTAGGTTTAAGTCACAAGATATTAAAATGAAGTCTATTGCCCAAATATAGGACAGCTAGAACTGACCGGCATTCTTGAGGCGTGACTGGAACTAACATGTCAAGCAAGGGTGAAAGATGTGTTAATTATCCCCACATCCAAGTTCTCTCAAGTTCATATTCAATTGTACCATGTAAACTACACTAGCTATTTCCCTGGCAGGAGTATATATCCTTTTTTCCTGCCATGGTGCAGAGTAGGCTTGAAGGCTAAAATATCTTGATTCATACAAAGTTTATGCGATTGAATTCACTTGCAGGTACCAGAAGTATCTCATTTCAATGAAGACGGACAATCTCTCACTCTGGTAAATGGCAAAACCATTTCCGTAGACACTGTGATATTCACAACTGGATTTTTGTTTGATTATCCATTCCTGGATAAAAACTGTGGCGTCACAGTTGATCAAAATCGTGTCACCCATTTATTTAAACATATTGTGAACATTCATCATCCTAGTATGTTGTTTGTTGGTATTCCCTACTGGACTCCACTTTTCCAAATGTTTTACCTCCAAGCAGTTTATATATCTAAAATCTTGGGTAATACAATCAGTTTACCGTCAGAAAATCAAATGCTTCTTGACCAATCATATGATTTCAAACTACGAATCGACCTCGGTTGGCCACCAAACAAGGCACACAGTATGACTGGTTTTGCTCTGGAATATCTTGATTATCTAGCTGATGCAAGTAGCGTAGATAGACTGCCAAAGTATTTAAAAAATATTTATAATCATGTCTTGAAAATGCGAATGCAAGACGTTGTGAACTTCAAAAATGCCACATATCGAAAGGCAGAATTTGAATAAAAAGGGTGATTTGTTTTTTGTCTTGTCCTTTGAATTCATTAGCCCTTTCTGGTACTGGTACAGATACCACTACCGGTATAACTATATTGTATAGGTTCCATTTATAATATTTGAGATTTTGAGCAAATTCCTTCTTCATTGTCTATCTCTATATTGATTAGTGGCTTGATGTTGATTGTGCTGCCAGTCATTCTTTTAATTTCAATGCTGTGCATTAATTAATCCATCATCCGTGATTCAAGGAGGTATAACGACCTTACACCATGGATAGCAGCTGATCACTTCGATTGATGTGGAGAGTTCACTCACATTTTTATGTCCAGCTGTTGGAAACTTATTAATTACCGGTACCAATACTGCGGTACATCAACCCACTGTCTGTAATTCAGGTGGTATAACTACCTTACAGCTAGAATAATTACACTCGGCATATATGCTCAAGCTTAAATCTTCAACCTATTCCTTCGTGAAGCAACTGTCAAGAATGTCATCTGGTAACGGAGAAGTAAACCTTGTTACTGTAGCAAAGAAAGCAGCCGCATTCAAAGCTGTTGATGAACATGTACAGGTATGTAGGCTACCATTTGTGGGTACAGAGTTTAAAATCTATGGTCTGGCTTGACTGGGAACCAGGACCGCATGATCAGAAGGCAGGCATTTAAACATTCCAGCGTATGTTATTTGGAGGAGTTTTTTGGGAACAGATATAGTAGGCCTACATTTATGCCATTGTTATTAGATTGCATTAGGCCCCACTGCATTTTCTCATGCAGAGGTGCTACTCTGTGTTAGCATGTCGTCATGCAATATGCTATAGATTGTTATCATGGGTAGGCGTACTTTCCTTCCATATTGACCCGAAGCATTGCACATTGTGCATGCCAATTTTCAATTTTGTGAAAAATTGATAAATTTTAATTGTCATGTCTGGTTGTGTCGCATGGTGCTTTAAGACTATACTATTTCTCCCTTCCAAAATCGCAGGATCCTCAACATCCCATGCTCTTAGCCAGCCACAAAGTCTATGAATTGAAAGTTTAGTCATAGCTAGTATTCACTGCAGTTGGCGAGACAGCCATTCTCTTCCATGAATGCAATCTTATTTTTCAGAACAACCAGCGAATTGGAGTTGGAAGCGGCTCAACTATAGTCTTCGCGGTTCAGAGACTGCATGAACGAGTGAAGGAAGAAGATTTGAACGTGATGTGTGTGCCAACATCATACCAAGCTAGAGAATTGATCAAAAAATACAGCCTTCCACTTGGAGAACTCGACATGAATCCAGTCCTAGATGTTGTTATCGACGGAGCAGATGAATTTGATGATGACATGACACTAATTAAAGGAGGAGGGTAGGCCTACGGCTTTGTTATTTTTTACTTGACTTGAAGGCTCGGCAACTCACTGACGGTGGTGCAAGAACCCCAGACATGGACTAAGAGAGGATTTCTTGACATTTATACATTCGATATGGGCACCCTGATTGGCTAACTTTTCACATGTGCAGTGCATGGGTACCGGTAGTTCCCTACTCCCACTACAGCATGTTCTGAGGTTATTGGAATTTCTGTTTCAACAGGGGTTGTTTGACACAGGAGAAGATCATTGCATTCGCTGGAAAAGAGTTCATAGTAATCACTGATGCGAGGTAATTTTTCAATTTGTAATTCCCTCTAGCAGAAGGCTCCGCAAAGATTTGATATGATATTATAGTGAAATTTTAATATCGAGTGACAATGTCGCAGAGACCGGTTATTCCTTTCATAATTTTTCTGACACACCTCTCATGAAACTCGTGGCCAAAAAGGATCGATAGGATCAATTTTGTTTGGTCCGCCACAAACGGATTTTTGGCATAGGATTTTAAGATGTGGATACTAGCCTACTTGTTGATAATATTTCAGCAAGAAATCCAAATGTCTTGGAGAGAACTGGAAGAAAGGCATACCGATAGAAGTAATTCCAATGGCCAGCTTGGCAGTCGAACAAAAAATTGTTGGAATGTTTGGTGGGGTAACGATACTCCGGATGGCTAAAGCGAAAGCGGTGAGACAACATTGACATCCCAATCTGTCTTTCCCCTAGGCATGCCACAACTGTCTGAACACAGCAAAGAACTGCCTATGAACCACAGTACCGGATCTATATATTTAGTAAAACTCCTCTACATATTTAGGGACCGTTGGTGACAGACAACGGCAACTTTATAATCGATTGGAAATTCGAAAAGCCACTAGAATGGAGTCAAGTACATAAAAGCATCAAGCTTATCCCAGGTAAGATATCAGCAAATACATAATCACTGGTGGTATCGGTCTTACCTTCTTTACGGTAGAACAGGTTAGGCCTGATCGCACACTCCCAAAACATTGAAAGATAAACGCATCCTTGATCAGATTACTGAGTGTGAACTATATAATTCCATGACACATTGCTAAACACGGAAGCCCCAAATGCACACGGTATTCTGCACATTGTGGAATCACGTGTCAGCATTTCATCTTGCCACATTTATTTAGATGCACTAGCGACTAGCACATCGAGACATCATAGTAGTCAGACTGGTACAGATTTCGTATACAGGAATTTTCATCAGACTACCATTGAAACTAACATACTATAGGCAAAATTTTGATTAAACAAATAAGGAATGGAGCTCCTGATTTCAATTCCAGGTGTTGTGGAAACTGGGCTGTTCATTGATATGGTCCGTTGCATTTATGTGGGTAAGGCTGACGGCACAGTGGAACGAATTGCAAAGCATGACTAGCACATCATGGCGGCGAGGCCAATTGTTTTACTTTAATAGTGTCCTTGACTCGAAGGTACCACGGTTTGATTTTCGTAAACTCCTCCAAATCTTCGAATGAAACCAACCCGTCCATCACATTCAGCACAGCGTACACCGACTGCAAGAATAAAGTTGGAAATACTATGTTTTTTACTGCTTATTGGTAATTATACCAGTGGTATATTGGGTACTCAATGCCTGCTTTGATGTAAGCCTAACAGTTTTGATGGGCAATTAACCAATCATAGTGGGAAATCGACTTTCTACATCAACCTGGTACTTGGTCACAGTTCTGTGCCATGTCACTTACTGAATCACGCTTATGTTTTTGCTATTGTGGGCCTAGCAGCCTTTGTCTAATTATCGTGAGGAAACTCCTGATCAACGCTGCCTTGATACACTGCATTTTGATACAGTACCAGTAGTGACTTCTTGGGTAATTGTGCATTTCATTGACACTGTTTCAATACTGCCAACTTTCATCAGCATCATGCCGTGTTCCAATGACTTTATTTTTGATGGGTGTAACGTAGCCTACACCGTACATTTTGAAGGGGCATTCTTCATTTACAGTTAGCCGAGATATAGTGCTGAACACCAAGACATGTGGGCAGCAAGATTGGGACGGGTGCTACACCAGATCTGAGGAGGTGGTGGCCTATTTAGTCAGTTCTACATAGTAGGTTATGAGTAACAGCCATTTCAAACCAGTCGTTTAACACACAGATGCATGCTTTCTACAAAATTGTGTGCTGCAAAACAGACCGTGGCACGGATAGCTGAATGTGTGGTATGAGAGGGAGAAATTTCACCATTCCAATGTTGTATTGCTCTTACCAGATCGGCCAAATTTGGTTCATCACCGCCAATAAATTTTTTCTTTCCCAGAGCTTTCTGCCATTCGTGACAAGCTCTATACAAATCCATCCGTACGTCATCGCTTGTGCAATATCTATAAATATAAATGAACCATGTCAAAGATCAGATCATACGTACAAAGCTATATGGCAGTTACAATGCTTCGGCAACCAAATATTGCAGTCGGCAAGACTGCCAGTTTCAGTCAAAGAAGTCGATGCAGATAAATGCACATGTCTTTGTGGGTGGCTTCCATTGATGGGCTCCAGCATTTAATACCATGCCGACCATTTCAGCACATATTGGTAGTGGAAGGATAAGCCTCTCTGGGCTATCAATGTTGGCATAATACAGTACACATTAAATCAGTCCATACTTTTTCTTCAACTTCTTGCTTATTATCCACATTGCAAGTGATCCGAATACTTTTGCAACCACACCTTCCCATGTGCCTTTGAATTTACCCAATTCAACATGATGAGCAAATGCTTGGTATGCTTCTCGATATGTTCGGTACACATTCGGTGAAATCAAGTGAACCAAGTGATCGTCTGTCCATCTTCTCCATTGTACTTCAGTTCTGAGAGAGAGAGGCACCTGGTAGATCAGTTCCCTGACCCGAAACCATGCAGACCAAGCTTATATACGACTTATCCAACAATCAGGTAAAAAACTTTGGTTTGAAACACACCCTAGTATAGGTATAAGCAGATGGCCCACAGGCTATAACTGGGCTGACTTAGCTACTTCCGATTTTCCCATCATGCATGAAAAAAATAATCGTGACCTGTTAAATCGAAGAATGTAGCAGAAGTATGCAAAACGATCAATTATTATCGTCAAGGAGATTCACAACTAATTTAATGTCGAGCCTGGGTTTGTTGAGGATTATAACATTCACTAGACTTTGGAGCGCCACCACTTCAGTTCCTGGTCATTTGTTAACCCTGGGATGGTTGCCGTCTAGTCATTTTCAGTCGAATACTATGCATATGCGTCTAGTTAGTGATATGGTTATGGTAGAGTGGGTATTCGAGATACTAAATTGAGTTCTTACTGTCTTGGGTCATCTGCTGAAGTACCAGTGGCCTGGTCAGGTTCCTCAACCAATATCCAGTATTTATTCAGAACGACTTCCTTAGTTTTACCGTTTTCATCAACAATTTCGGACGCTGGGTAACTTTCCATGATATCTTCCAGACTTCTTTTCCCGTTATTTCTCAAATATGTGCTCAGAATACTGATGATTAGTGAGGAGTCTTGCAATTCCTAAAGAACACGCAGACCAATGAAATACTGGTACTGGTTCTTCATAGTCAAGTTTACTCTATACTAGAATTGAACAATTTTTTCAAGTTTCAAGTCTTATGAAAGAGCTGAGCTGAGCTGACAGCTTGTGAAAATACCATAATCGCAATAAACTAGGTCGGACGTAAATAATTATGGTTTGAAGAGATAATTACCGTCGCCACCGATAGGGCCTAGTTCAAATGTATATAGATATGCCCTATACAAAATCGGACTTACATGGCATCCGTCTTTGGTTTCTATAGTAACAATTGGTACTTTTTTATATTTCTCAGAAAATTTGATTTCTTTCTTAAAAATTGGATGAACTTCCACGATTTCGAAAGGTATTTGATAATATTGAAGAAAAGTTCTTGTTTTTGTGCAAAACGGACATGTTTGGTATTGATATAAAGTCACTTTAAAGCCGTCCCAGATATCACGCACCTGTAGGACATGATAAGATGAAAATAATTTGATAATAATCGATAGAAGTTGAGCTTGATAGCGGATGTATAAACATCTAAATGTAGCTGTTGGCAGAGATAGGTTTTGGACCTGAAAATGGTTTGTTGTTGTACAGAAGGCCTTACTCTGCAGGACTAGCTAGGGGTGCCATTTTTGAAAGTGAAAAACGGGACATTTCACGTAGCAACAATCGAAAATTGTTGTGATGACACGCGAGACATGCTATGATAATTTTCAATTTACATGTATGGTGTAGAGCACACCATATCATAAGTGGGGTAGAGGTACGACATGTTTCATTGCAGACCATTTTGGAATTGTAAGCTAAGATTCAAGTATTCAACCAAAGTAGCGAAGCCGATATGCCTAGGTCATCATAACTCCTACAGTCCCTATAAAATCTAAAAGTCCACTCCGCTGTCAAACTTACTACCATGTCACAAAGACTATTCTCAACTCCTCCACATTTACTGTAAGCCTATCATGGATTCGCAATAGTCATTGCAGGAGGTACAATAGTGGTAATTTGAGCTACCAGTAGAAGAATAGACCTTAAACACAGATCACACGTTAGCAATGAACAGCTCATGAAAAAGGACGGGACAAATCAAAAACTGACCACAGCACTGGGATAGCGAACCGGAACAATCACGGTAGTGTTGGGGCGTCTGGCAAGCCTAAGTAAGAGTAGTGTACAATTTCTTATCACTTAATAGTTGGAAAAACTTTCTTAGTTTCATTGATATAGCCAGTTGATGGCTAGTGATACCGGCTTGATGGTGGATATATAACGAGTATGTAAAGAGGTTGCCATGCTCAGAAGCTTTGCAATGGCATTTACAGTGGCTTAATCTAGCAGTGACCGTTGTGTCCGCTATCCGGTTTCCACTAAATCCGGGTCAGATTAACTACAAACCTCCTCTACTTTCTCCTCTGCGTTTGGGGCTTCATCTTTTTTCCAAAAAGTTAAACTAAAAAGCCCGAGCATCGTCGCGGAGAGTAACCGATTTCTCCTTCCATTCTGCTGTTGATCTTGACCAGATGACCAGCGAGAAATGCCTTCTACTTGTAATCGATCATGGAAATTTCGATGGCAGATTTTTTGAGTGGGGCTTATGGTGAAAACAGAGCAATTTGAAGGTCTTGCCAATGATGAGCAACGTAACGAAATTGATTGCCGTGATATAAACCTACACAGTAACATAATGATTAGTCTGCCAATAAAAAAGACAAGAAATAGGACAACATAGCTTTTGCATGGTTCGTAAGAACACATGTAGGTATTTTTCCTGTTCATAAGAATAGCAGTTAGAGTTTTCTGGTACTGAAAATTCTTAGGAATTGATGTCATATCCACAAAGGAATTTATTCAAACACTACAGTAAGGTAGCAGATAGAGGAAGTTCCATATGGGTTTATTAGGAATTCTCGAGAAATGTATGTACGGTATAATGTGGCTATGAAATGACTAACTAAGATGTGAAAGTTAGGAACAAAGTTGCTCCAATTTTTATATGTTGGTAAGCACTATGGTTTGGTGACTAGAGATATACCAAGCCTAAACAAGATATCAAATCTTGAAATCAAAAGTTCGGAATAAGCCTACAGTAGATTTGGAAATGTAGAATGCCAGTAAGGTAAGTGTAAAATTCCCAAAATTGTCTATCATTGGGAATGCCACTATGCTAAAATCAATGCCATCTGCTTCTTCAGCTTTCCGCATCAGCAACCAGATTGAAACAGCACATCACTCTCTCTGTTCTGACCGCAGTAGCACAATTTCCATCATTACCTAGTTTGGAGAACAGTAGGCCTAGTAGAGTTGGTTGGTGAACCTGTCACATCCGATCGAGCATGTCATCGGTTAAGTATCAATGTCATGATAATACTTTAATTTCGTTTGCACTGTTCATATGCCAGACCAGGCCATGATAATCAGAATCCTAACCCAGGACTACTTCTTTGCTCTGTTTTCACTTCATTTAATAAAGCAGGTATCTCTTCGTTATTTTGTCCTTGCGATGACTCCATAACAGTCTGTTGAAGTCGTACACGCTTCCGCGTATAATATTGCCAATGTAATAACATTTGATCTTCAATAAACTTAGCACAGGGCATATTAACAAGTTCCTTTTTATAATCTTCGTACTGGAGTAACTCTAACATGTGAAGGCATTGGGGATAACGTAGGTATTTTGCATATTGTGGCTCTTTCCAGTAGAGAAGATATTTCAAATAATTGGTGAATTCTTTTGTTTTAAAATATCCTCTTTGTGCCAAAAAATTGAGATAGTTTGGGTTTGATAGTGATTGAACGAATTCCAGCTCGACCTCAAATCGGATGGATTCTGGATTCATTGTAGACGTCGATAGTCTATCAGATGCCATGCTGGAATATGACCTGAAAAATAAAGCGGCAAATGCCAGATTATCACAATTGTAAACAAGGTTTCCAATATTTTGGACTGTAAACTGTGGTCACCCTCTCCTCTACCGAAGGATATGCTAGTAGTAGTAGCGAAGCCAACAGTGGATGATTATTAGAATAGGCCTATTATTATACTGTACTTAGAAGTTGATACCGGGACTGGTTCCACAAATTTAACATATCATTTATGGCAAACGTAATTCACAAGCTTTCAAAACTCCACTCCTTCGTCAGGAGATAATGACGATTGTAACATCTCGGACTGGAAAAATCTATGCCGGTATCGTAACGGTATTGCCAGATTTCTACTATGAAGGTTGTAAACCACTTTTGCGGAATAAAGCTATTCGGCTGCGTGTTAAAATTTTGGTGGCACTTTGCGATTCTCTGCTTTATCAAGAATTTTGAGTTTATTAAGTAGCCTACCGTACAGTAGGCTAAAAATGTAATTTCCTCGTAAAATTCTATCAAACATGAAATAAATTCCAGTCTGTATTCTAAAGTGTAATTTCCCATTTGAATGTGATGCTGTGTTGTGTAGGCTAGTTCTATAGTTCTCGAGAAGCCATTTACGATTGGGCTACACCCCCCCGTAAAGATGTTTACCCAAAAACTGATATATAATGCGCCTATAAATATTTGCAAATTCCTTCAAATTGACGTGGCAAAATTATAGAGCACAAACAGGTTATTAATAACAGCATTATTCTGATCATATCTGAGCACCAGAAAGATGGAATTTTAGCAGGCAACACGTCAATTAGATTGTTTACTCATGACCCATGGGGATACGGAGCAAATCGTGTGTAGGTATGATGCCTACCCTCACACAACAGGAGCTAATCCAATCAATTCCAAGAGACTTTATAGGCCCACCTACTGTACTACGAAATACTGTTTCTAAATTAGAAACCTAGGGGGTCCTGCGTGGGGTGTGATGGCTTGCAATGAAACTCAGATTGACAAATCGTGCCCGTCAACAGGAATCTAAATTATAAATAGTAATATTATATATATACCGTATTTATTATAATCTACGGAACTCACCTCGGAATGTTGGGTACTGTAAGGATTATATCATGCAGTCGATGTGCGTAATCTTCTTTTGCAGTTATTCTAATCGTTGAATAAGGCCCAGTAGGCTCAAAGTGATTAACCTAGCTCTAACTAGACAGCAACTCACCTACAATTGACAGAAACATTTGGTAGTGATTATAATCAAACCCTATTGTTAATTACATCATAACAATAAATATTATTAATAAACGATAAAGATACACACAGTAAGCAGGTACTAGCTATCAAAGCAACAGTAACTAATGAAGCATGACACAAAAGAGCAAAAATTTTTACAAAGATTAATCTGTCTATCGAAATTAAACAGCCCACAATTATCCATAAAGAATGCAATTTCCTCAAAATTGAGCTGTCACCGCGCATTTGGCATTTTGGCTAGAACCCAATTGGAGTCGCTGCAATGGGTTATGATAAATTTTACAGTGATTCCAAATGGACATCCAGTTACAACACACCCCATTTGCAATGGACAGAGAGACAGAGATTGAACATCACTGTACACCCAACAAAAGGCTATCCAGGACTTGAACCCAAACCTCTTGTGTTTAGACGAGAATCAGAGTATGGCAGTACAACAATTTCGAGCTTTGAAGGGGTGGGTCAGTGAGTGATTATAAATGGTGGCTGATGGCATGTCCGAGTGACAAACTGATTTTAGCGGAAATTTATGATGGTTATACATGAATGAATAGACTATTGCATTCAGATGGATCGTCATGGAAAGAACACACAGTCTGACACAACAGTTGGCAGAGAGGGTAAGATTTAATTCGGGATAACGGCCTGAACTATGTTTATGCCATTATGCATGAAATCCTACATAGAATGGAAACGAAGATCACTGCAGCAGCATTCCAAACACCAAAATTTAAAATAGTCATGCACACTGAATTTCAGTCTGAATATATATATATATAAATGTAGAAAGACCTATAACTCCTGTAACTTTAAGAATACAATATACCGATACCAGTAATGTCCAGTATTCACAAATTTAAAATAATATATACTTCCGTTTCAGGAATTCTAATTATTGCATGGTAAATAACACCAAAATGTGGATACAAATCGTTACCATTTAACAATGTGTAAAATGAGGGAATGGCGTTGTATATGATTTAGAAATATTCACAAGTTCACAAGGGATATTATCATAGAGATAGCGTCGAAAATTATGCAATGCAGCTTTTATATCACTATAAGTTTACTAGAAACCTGACAAGTAGGAATTCTTTAGCATATGGTGATTTAGAATACAATACTACCATCACCAATAACAAAACCCAAGCCTATTTGTGCAAATATGCTCTTGAGACAGTTAGGCTACAATGTACATCCCATATTATATTCACGATTTCGATAAGGTACAGACATACAGAGGCCTACTCTACATAGGCTATTGTATTTATACAATTTTGCAATATCCGAACAATAATGATAAAGGTAACGCGCAATTTGTTAAGCAAGTAGTGACTTTATGAGGTGTAAGTTACACAGAGGTGTTAGCAAATATAAATATTGTAGAGCCAAATGATTGTGCTAAATTTTGAAGCAGAAAAGAGGCAGGATGTACTTCAAAATTTTTCGCTGAAAATTAGTTGTTATGTGGTGAGCCAAGAATGCAAATTCAACTCACATTTTCTGCGAAATTGCCAAAATTGTTCATTCAACAGGAATTCTCGAAAAGTGCACGCTACACAGAATATTTTAAAATCGGAAAGCAGCGCTAATTGGGGTGGTGACATTTACGGGCAGTAAAAGCAAACTATTTTTATCTAACAAAGCAATGAAGTAGACTAACATACTGTACTAAGAAAAAAAAGAAAGCTAGATAATGAAGCTAATGACTAACAGCGAACTGGTATTATCTTTCAAATTTGCACCAACACATATAATATCATTATTATATAGACTGGGAAATAGAGAAAATGTGATTGTGTTTTGAATCTCTTACCTACCAGGATATATTTTCATATTTGCCCTTCATTATTCAGTAGACACATACTAGTAATTTCAGGTCGAATATTTTTCCGGGTCACACAAGTCACCACAACGCAGTTACACCACCACAGGTCTAAAAAAGTGATAGACTCAAGGAACTATCCGGAAAAAATCTGGAATTTTCAGAGGAATTTCATGAACAACAAGTCAACTCTTGCACAAAAATAGATTTCACTAATCAGTCACCATGAAGGAAATTTTCAAACATGCCACTAAGATGATATCGGCCCGGAATTTATACTTGAATTTTTGACTTAAAAGGTGGATAAAAACGTCTCAAATTTTATAAAAAGCAAAAAAGCAACTAGATTCCCTAACTTTGAAGCAAAAACTTAAATTTCACACTAAAAATAAGACTGAATTTCCTAGGTTTGAATAAAGAATCAATGCTGAGAACTTGAGAATTTGAAAAATATTTTAGGTTCCGGTTCGTAAAATCACATATAATGCGCAATAGCGCAAGAATAAAAACCGAATAGCACAAAACCAACAGCCTACCTGAAATTTGAAATCACATCTACTTATCACAGAACAGCGCAGTTGTGAGAATGAAATGGATAGAAAAACCTTCAGATTTACGGAACTTTCAGCTAATTTTTTAAGGACTATAATTATACTGTGTTAGCTCAATACAATTCTGGTATTTCGAACGGCTTCTCAATAAAAATTGTCTGAAATTAAATAGCATAGTGTGACCTATGCCTCTATTAAGACGTTGTTGGTGGTTTCTCAATAAATTCATCTACGAAGTTGAGCCTACCGTAAGGTTTTGGACAGTATTCATCAAAGATAATGCTGAAGAAGGTGTGGTACCGTACCGAAGATTGCTCATGTTGGCATTTACCGGTATTTTATGAACTTTTCTAGTAGGCTACATATTGCCTACAACAATGCATTATTGCATTCAGCAAAAATAATGAATCATTGAGATTGACAGTGAAAATGTTATGGGTTGCTCCCAGACCCAGACTGCACAGGATGGTAAATAAATGTGCAGCAAGCGGTGGTGAAAATTGGCTAGATAATCATTTTTATTAAAAGGCGACAACAGAACTAATGGTTGATATTGACCACGGTATATTGGCTGTGAGGATTGGCTGCTTATCAGAGCTGGTACTTGGTTGATTGGCAACGTTCGATCTGATTATTATTATCAAGGCCGATATCTATTATAGGCTTCCTTATTTGACCGATTCTGACTATCGGCCAGTTTTCTTTTGCCAGTCTCTAGTGCAAAACCAACAGCTCAGTTGAGTGCAGATAAATTAGCATGTTTCTCGCCTCAAAGCTGAACACGCATTTGCAACATACAAAATATTCATTTCACGTAAGTTTAAACATGGTTTTAAAAAAGAGTCAGAGAAAGATAGAGACTTCTGGAGAATATTTTTTGCAAGTATATACGATACATATTCAGAAGCTCAGGATACGAACAAAACATACACAAAGCAGTTTAGCATGTTTTATTGTGTATAATTGTTGCCTAGGCCTATAATAAATGGAGCGGGGCAAATGCAATTATCTTGATGTGGTTATATGTCTGGTCATCATCAGTATGAATACCAGTACCATACACGAAAAAAGTTGGCCTAGTTGTTGGGTATTGGTATATCAGATTAGATATATACTTACAATGGAATTCCACTATTAATGACTGCTAAACACAGGATGTGTCAATAATTATTATATATATACATATATATATAAATTAATCTGATTGTGCAAATTTTTTAAGGAAATGTATGTGTACCATTGTAATGCCAACATTACTCCTATTTTGGGAGACCTTTCCCCTTCCAGTGGATCAAACTCGCAGGATTATCTACATCGGTTATAATTACACAGTGTCATTTACACAAACTATTCGTATATTCATTAGGCCTAACACCGCAAATAATGATATTGATTGTGTTATTAACCTGTACCGGTACCACAGTTTACAAATGCAGTCAGAACTTCGCTCTTCACCAGTCGACAACTCATAACGATAAATTTTCCAATATAGCTGGGTGTACTTTGAAATTGGGAAGATATTTTCAATTTTCAATGCCTACCTATCGTAATTGCTAGTTTGCTACAACAATCGGCTAACCATTACTTACGAATAAGGGAATGCACTGCACCATTTTCAATTAAGTCCTAAGACACAGAGACACTCAAACCAACCTTTTTCCGATAAACTTACAAAGGCACCAGATATAATGAGGACAGCAAAAACTGTAGGCCTATATTATTTCAGTCATATTCAGGCAGCACAACACAAGACCAACACCCACGTACAATATACATACTGGTATATATATACATAACCAGAATTTAAATAACATTAGAATACCGGTATACCGTATGCAAATACAGACAGATGACATACAGAATGTGTAGCTAGAAATTATTTTCAAGCAGTCAAGTCAACTCAAAACTACCAGCAGGCTATATATATACCATAGCTTCATTTGTTGTTATTTTGTAAGAATGTTGCAATAACTTAGCCATCCAAAGCTACTGTCGATCTTATTAAACTTGAATATATACAAATACCGCCATGATTGTAACAGGATAATGGCATTCGAACGTCTGATGTGAAAACCATATTATAACCATCATAATATGGTTGAATTGACTATGCCAACGGTAACCAGAAAATGAAAAGGTACGAAGGCACAACAAAAAGAATCAGCGATCATTGACTTGACTACTTGAATTTTGTGGGTATTGCCACACTTCCCAGTAAGTTCTCCAGTGTTTCCTTCAACAATTGGTACACCATCATAGAACTTCAACAAAATTTACGAGCCTATTAATTAATTATGTTACAAAAATTGCCAACAATTTCGAAAACTCCAATTTATAACATATATCATATGAATAAGTATGTCTGGCAACAAGGTTTGAAAAGGTCTGATAAATAGCAGCCAGATAATGAGATGTTTGTGGGGAAGGAAGAAAGATTTCGAATCTAATTTCTAATGCTATAGTAATCATTGAAACAACTTACACAATTGAAAAATGACATCCTCACATAGCAAGTCAAATCAAATTTAAATTCAGAGCAGCTCAAGAGTTTTGACAATATAACAAGCCTATACTAAGCAACAGACTTAAGACCAAGTGCTTTTGTTTGTCAGTTGACGTGGATTTACTGAATCTAATACAATTGAATTATACAGCTATGCTAGCTATCTTACTACTAGAGCCAATATGAGGAATGGACAAATCTAATTGTTTTCCTGAATGGGAATTGAACAAATCTTCGAATAACCCCGTGCACCTCTACAGTTTTAAGATATTGACAGCATGTATATACTTAAATAAATACCTTTATTTCACAATGACACCATATTTTATTAAAATCTCTCGAATTTTAACTGTTTGGCACAGATTACAAAATTTATTCCAAGTCCATTTATGTTTGTCAACAAAAATGATTTGTAAATCATTCGTGATTTGATTCGATCCTGAGTATTCAATTAGATGAGTCCAATCCTAGCCAATATTGGAGCAAGATGAGTTTTGAAAATCTTGACAAAATAAACACCGGGACAAAAGCTCAATTAATTAATGCCGAAGTAGTAACCTAAGGAATAGTGCAGTCTCTCCTATATGTATGCGAATTGAGAAATCAAGAAATTGCCACCACAGATATAATAACGTTCTGCCTAATTTATCATAGTTTAAAACGTGGCGCGGTACATTAAAATCCGTGGTGACAATTTTTTGCTATTTTTATCCTATTTCAGTACCGGTAATCATCTATCACTAGTTTGACTACAGATCTTCGAATTGTGAAGTCCCAATCTTAAGAAGATGTTATCGTAAACACACTTGACGTACCAGAGTATGGACTTACACCTGAGAAAAATGCCTTAGAAAATCCATGGTGATGAATGCGATATTTACCAGGTGGTGTATTCTTATGTGTCTGCCAAGATATAATAGCATCACTCAACCCTCTCATAGTAGAAGTTCGTACCCACGTGAATTTAGTGTCCCAATCTGCATCGGTGAATATAATTTTCCATGTACCGTCATTCAATTCTTTTTCAACAGTTAAAAATGTCATATTTTTCACGCCGGCGACAAGACAGTTTCTTGGATTTCCTGCAACAAATGTCACAGTCACTTCTTCTCCGGCGATATAAGAATCTTTTACATCACTTGATATGTCTCCAATACTTTTATAAAATGGACTTCCATCGAATATGACACTGGTTTGCAAGGACATTAATTTATCTTTATTTACATCAACTGGTT
Source organism: Botrylloides violaceus (assembly GCA_030412335.1). Taxonomy (NCBI): domain Eukaryota; kingdom Metazoa; phylum Chordata; class Ascidiacea; order Stolidobranchia; family Styelidae; genus Botrylloides; species Botrylloides violaceus. Next base: position 36,120 of record JASFYC010000522.1, on the reverse strand, counting down.
TGACTTCACTTGAGATATTTTTGTTTTGAGATAGATATCTTGCTAGCTTTTTGAATTGTTGGGTGTGAGCTTCCGATGTGTATGGCCCATAGATAGTTGAGGCTCCTTCATATCTTTGCACTAGATATTCCTCATGAGTTGTTATGTAATCTGAGTAGGAATTCGCAAGTCCTGCTAACGTTACTTCAAATTTTGTGTCCGAATCATGAGATTTCAAAACTTCAATGATACCCTCGCGTAGTCTTCGTCCAGCCATTGTGGTGAATTCGCCTGGAAGCGCTGCGATTATAAATTGTCCAATTTGAAGAAGTTGGGACTCAACAATTTCTGGTTGCCACTCATATGGAGACACCATTTCTCCAGTGTCTAAAAGGATAGGCTTTGGAAAATGGCAATCGGTTTGCTCTTTAGAAGGCGCGTGAAGAAAACTGGTGATCAAATTCCAAAATTGATTCCCACTTCTGTCTCCTTGCTTAAAATCGAACGCTCCTGGACCATCGGTTGTTCCTGCCGCAAAACTAAACCCCATCGCAGGCTTACAAGTTTTTACCTTCGTCATATTTTGCAATACAACTTCATAATTTGTCATGTTAACATATTCATGTATAAATTTAACCGGACCAATTAATTTTCTGGAAGCAGATAAAAATAACTCTTTCGCTTTTTCAAATTGATTCTGTCCAATAATTTTTGTGCTTTCAAACATGTCCTTCCCTGGTCCAGACGCAACACAATATTGTGATTTTCCATTGCAAGTACTGTGGATATTGTCACACGGATCTCCTGTATCGGTGCAATGTGGACCGTTTGTGTTCGGTGAAACATCGCCTTCGTTGCTTTGAGCGAATGCAGCAACAAAATTACTTTCTCCGGGTCGAGAATTTGGATCCATAAAGTTCTCGAATAGTATTTCTGCGTATCCTTTATTGTCGCTACTAATCAAATTGTTTGTGTTGTTCATGCTTGTGCAATGAACTGGGAACCAATTTATCATTCCAATCCCATTATTATTTTGATCTATAAACTTCAACAAAATCATCTCAGTATCGACATTGTATTTGTACTTTGCCTTTTCTTCAGCGGGGTTATTTTCATATGCAGTAGGACTTCGGTTAATATTCGATCCTACTAACTGCCCCTTATTTAACAAAATATCTCCAGGTTGTATAGAGTCGTGAGCAATCCTTATACTGTCAACGATTCCTGTTGACATTGCTGCTAGTGTTTCATCTACGTAACCCCATGAAGTAATTTGGAAAAGTACGTCTTGTAGAAACCCAGCTGGACCAGAATGAGTGTGAGTTCCGGTGATGCATAAATTTTCAGCTCGGTATATATCACCAAATTCTTTTTTCAATGCATTCATTACTTCAAGTTTTAACAAATGCGACGCCATGCATGCGTCAATATTTACAAAAACTGTTCGAATGCTGGTTTTGGGGTCTTCAATGATAAAAGCACGGGAGTATTGCCGCAAATGTATCCCTCCTGACACTTGTTTGGGGTTAGCATATCCCATCATATTCACGTCAGCAGCCGGACCAGTGATGTCAGCTCGTCCAACTCCAATAAGATAATTTGAACTATTGTTGTCTCCAGTGTCAACTATTTTCGACAGTTCTACCAGCCGTGTCATAACTTGCCCATCAAACTCGACGACGTCAGATTGTGTGGTTTCGAAAGACACCGTTGGAGTCACTTCCTTGATTGTATTATTAGGCAATAATTCCGGATCTGAGACGTCTGCGTGGGTCTGTTCTTTGCGATTATGCAACATGTTGGTGGCATCCCTTACGACACTTGACGATGTTGTTCTTCCTTCTTTGATTGAAATATTTGCTGTGTCACTAGAAAACTGTGTAGTCATGCTAGATGTGGGCAAAGTCGGTACAATAGAGTTGAAATGTACGGCTAGCTCCTGCATAGAGTTTGGCCGCCGTGCCGCTGTGGTCATGCTAGACTGAGCCGTAGTTGGTACAACAGAGCTGAATTTTCCAATTGGTTCATCCGTAGAGATCTGTAGACCTGGCTGTGACGTTGCATCAACTCGATCCTCTTGATTTTGGTTAGTGTCGGCAAAAGTTGCTTCAGTTGGCAATACAGCGTGACTAGTCGCAAGATTGAGAGTAGGTGATGCAATCCTTGGTGTTTCTTGCGTTTTCAAATGGCCGACAGTGACTGTGCCGTGATTTTTCGTGTTTCTGTTCGAAGAATTATTGAACGAACCGTCTCCAATGTTTGCATTCTCATTTTCCTCATCTAGAAGCTTTCCCTTTCCATTGAGAGCGATAGCAAGCGCAATAAAAAAGATCAACCACATAAGAAATCCAATTAGAATCAAGATTTCACAACGTCGTCGTCTTGCCAAATGTAGCAACCAGTTTTTATATCCTATGCTGTCAACCCAACGGTGTTCAGAGGAACCTTCGTCAGATCGGAAAAGATTTCGTAACGGAATACATTCCGAACGTACTCCGTTTCGTCTTGGATTTGAAATTGTTGTGACTGCAGGAATATTGATAATGCTGTTCCTATTATCTTGGATTTGGATACAGGACAGAGATCGCAACGGATGGTCCAAAACGGATAAATCATCTTGATCAAATGATAATAACGATGTTGATTCCGCGTTATTTTCATCACAAACATTGAAAACTATGTCAGAATTTCCACTGAGACTGTTTGAACTGGTTCCATCTGGATCTTCAACAACCTCTGATTCAACAGATCCAAAGTTTTTAGGATATTCACTGAGATTGTTAGAACTGGTTTCATTCAGATTTGAAACATTTGATTGGATAAGTCGAAAATTTTCAGAATTCTCGCCAAGATCTTGAGAATCGGTTCCTTCCAGATTTTGACAATCATTCAAACCGATCGATTGGTTTTCATCAGAATATTGACTTCCTCGGTTTTGATGACCAAGAGATTCAATCTCTATTCTTGAATCAACAGGTTTAATAAAACCAAATTCTGTCATGAGGATATCCTGTGAGCTCTCTGCGTTGTTACATTCCACACTTCCTTCATCGGACAATTCAAGTCCTTTATAAGCATCAGAGTTCCCATCAGTTGAGACCGTTTCCTTCGTAAACTCTTCAGATTCTATAGAAACATCAACAGTTTCTCCATCTTCCATCGCTTCCTCCACGCTTCCACCATCAGACAATTCAAGTCCTTTATAAGCATCCGAGTTCCCATCAGTTAAGACCCTTTTCTTCGTAAACTCTTCACATTCTATAGAAACATCAACAGTTTCTCCATCTTCCATCGCAAACCTGATGTATGGTACACAGGTTTCAAAAGCTTAAACCAAACCACCCAACAATTCTGCGAAATAACAAAAACTCAGACATCATTAACAATATCAGGAGATGATCAGGTAGACCAGGGATTCAGAACATATTGATGACAAATTCCAGAATAGGTACTGCAACGCAAAGAATTGTGCACAATCACAAAATACACTATTTATTAGACCTATATAAGCAAGAAATGTTCAAAGTCAGATTGAAGGACAAGGCAATCACGTTAATTAGTTCAGTATCACACAAAAACATAAAAGCAGAGTCACTGGGAGTTAACAAAACTAAGGTTTTTTTTGCAGCAAAATATTCTATGTATTGAAAAATCAAGTCGAATAGAATAGCCTTATTGTCATGACTTGTCAAGCTATGGTAATTATACATTATCTATGCCATATCATTATTCAGCACCACACAAGTCTAACTAAACTCTATATTATATACGGCGTCAACAGTGTATGGTATCAATATACGAACTATAGCTCAATTAAAGAGCACAGAAGGTCTACCGGTACCTGTGAAAGCAACTGGCTATATGTATTTTTGAATAATTGAGGAAGCACCACCAACTTTGAAAAGGGAATTTCATTTGATCACAATTATGATGACACAATCGAATATCAAATTTCAAATAAAAGCATAAAGTTGCTGGACTTTTCACTAGCAACACTTTTAGGCTAAGTCTGCAGGAAAATTAAACGGCCAGTACCAAGTAAGGGTAAACAGGAACGGTCGCTGCTCGCTGGTCACAACAAGATGTCCAGCTAAATCATATGCAGCTCAATATACAGTGCGTTAGTGACCACCGACCACCCAATAATGCAATGGCTGGACTGATAAGAAAATTAGATAAAATCTCAACTACTAAAAAGTACCCAAAGTACCAGTAATAAAGATGAACTGAAAATAAACATAGGCCTACATGGCAGTGTAAGGCGGACAAGTTTCATACAGTTAATATCGCAGGTATTATAACACAGGCAAGGTTGGATAGTTGTTTACAGTACCAGTATATATTTTAAAATATAACCAAGTCAAACGGATTAACCCAAGATAAGAACTTATTCCAGCAAGCTATATCTGGATTTAAAACTGACAAAGTCATTATTTCATGATAAAATGTTTTCATTTGCTCCTTTGTATGTCCATGAGAAGTTAAAAACTTCGACAACGTACATAAGCCTGTGGATGCTTTTTTTTCTCCCATGAACATAACATATTGAATAGGCTGTATTCCACAAGAATGCGCCAAAAATCCGATATATGCATCATCAATATAGAGGAGTGGTATGTTGCGAACTTTGTTGAAAAGTTTTTCGGCTACGTCCATAGATATGACATACCCCGCACCTGCGCAATAATCAGGATAATAAGCTCCTTTATATATATCACTCGATACATAATACTTTGAAGATCGGTCGGATATCCGATGTGCACCAGTATGAACTAACCCAGAATAATACCCATGCGGTCTTTGTTTTTTCAAATGTGAAACCAAATTTCCAACATGCACAAAGACATCGCTATCTGTCGTCATCCAAAATGCAGCTTCACGGCAATATCGTAACGGCCATTTCAATTGGCTAACAACTTTTATTGTTAAATTATGAAAGTTTTCAATGTAGTTTTCTTGAATAATGTCATGGTGTATATCATTCTCCTTTTGAACAGCAGCTTGTGGTTTCAGATGGTATCTTTCAGTTGTACCAAGTGAAAATATCACAATGACTTCGTTTCTTTTTACTCCAAACTCTTTCCATGATTCTATATTTCCCCAAGTTTCTCTGATAACTTTTCGAGCTTCGAAATCACCCGAGTGCACTTTCACAAAAATCAGAACTAACGGATAATTTCCAGCACAAATATCTTGATTATTGACAAGATATTGAAGGTTATAACGAGAATAATCAAACACTTTTTGAGATTCATTCAAATAAATTTTCCTGTCTGTTGGAATATTTAAGACTCGATATAATAAAGCCTTGATAGGGTCATGGATTGAACGAAATTCAACCGAAATATTACATTGAATATTGCAAAAGTGAATCGTGAAAATGCACAACACACAAATTATCAGGAATCTTCTACGGCGTAAATATCTCAAAATCATTTTGGAATACATTGACATGCCAAAAATTTACTGGCATCTAGTAGCCTAACATCCTGGGTAATCCATAAACAAAATTGGAATTATATCATAGACAAACTATTAATTACACAGTATGTGAAGTTATTAATTATGTTTAAAAAACATGAGTCCAAACCAATTCAGAAGCCAACAAAATCCAGCGACTGGAAGTGTTAGTGGCAAGAGAAGAGCATAATAGCAAACACTATTACCAAACAAACAGTTCGTAAGAAATTCTTTGCTCGATTTTGAAGTCAACCATGAATGAGTTATTAATATTGCAGATCCAATTAAGATGAGTGAGACAGCAGTGGCAATCTTCATTAGATCTCTTCAAAACCTTTTCAACTTGATGGCATTTGTTGTCTATTCATGGCAAGTGTGAAAAAATTACTGGTAATATCATAAATTGCCGAAGAAATATCAATTTGCGTAATACAAACTATCTGCTTCAAGAAAAACAGTCAATAAAATTAAGACAACACGCAGATTTATTGGTTCAGTAATATAACAAGATTAAAGAAATCAGAAAAATATATTCTAAGAATGATGACGTTATTCGAATAGTCCCAGGGTCCAGGGTGCAAGAACTCTCTAATATGGCACTGCCATAATGGCAGGATGAAACAAAGTCCTGAATAGGGCAGGCAATAGGGCAGCCAATAGGTCAACTCCGGTTGGTGCCTGGGGGAAGGTGGTTGCCGTGAAGTAGTTGTAGCTTTGGACAACGCGGAACGGCGAAGAAAAATCGTCCCCTAAAAGTTCTGCCATCCGCACCTGCCCCCTTACCGGTATGCTTGCTTCCTCATACTAGGTGGTGTCACCGTCACGGGTTTGAACTTCACAAGCGATGGACCATCACCTGTCGCCCTGTTAACCTTGCGCTGTATCTTACGACTAACATCAACTGAATAATCATGCGCTAAAAGGCGATTGATAAATCGACAATATGCTACCGTTACACCAGTAGAGCAAATTCGAAGGCTATCTTGCTTGTTTTCTCTATCTTCAAATGCAATATCGTGAAGATCAAGCTTAACAGACACTCAATCAATCCCCCACTCACTCACTGCTTTTAAAAAGTTTCATTCAAAGGTTTCCGCCTTCCGCATCTGATTGTAACCTCTCCCAAAATCACAAATCGAACGATAATATCGTATGTTCACGCCCACACTCCACCCATTTTTGAAACGTGCCTTCCCAGTTGCCGGCTGGTAATACGATACTTCAGATGATGTCAGAAGATGTCAAACGGTGTGACAGCCAGATAAAGTGCTTCTCTCCTGTTCGCCGCTGCCCATTTGGGAGTTGGACATAGAGGCCGTTGAGGGACCACCACTGAGATAAATAAAGCCAACAGTCAACAGCTACGTCCTTTTGCATTCTCTATGGTATATCCTGTGCAGCAGGTTTCAAAACTGTTCGAGATGAAGAAGAGAAACCCAATGGCTTTTCTCAGGTCTCAGGTATTTTCTAATCTAAGGGTCGACTGTGAATTTTTCGTTTGCACAGAGACAAAAATTTTCTTTTTTAGGTTATGTATCTCTCTTTATAAATATATAAATAACGTATATTGTATATATATCTAATATTCTTTTCTAGGTTATGTATCTCTCTAAATCATGGATCTCTGTGATTATTTACTGTAGGTTGTCGGCTGTTCGAGAGATCAATGAAGCGTTACGCAACGTTACGGTATTCTTTTCTAATTTCTGGGTACGTGTGTCGGGGAAGCGGATGAAAACCACGGAACGTTTTTATGGAATCGGTAAAGACCCCAGAATCTATAGAGGCGCCGCTATTGAAGGAGGAGCCTACGGAAAATATGGACAAGAAAAAGAATGGTGGGTATTGAAATTTCACCCTATACGCCATTTATCATATCGTCTTTGTTTTTTAAATTGGGTCGCGGCGGTGAAGTCAATAATATTTTAAATATTGTTAATCTCCTTAATGTTGACTTAGCGACTAGCCGACTACGGTAACATTTTTAGAGCGTCTTTTAAAACGCCTAGTACGGTATTTACTTTCTAAAAGCTAGACTATCGGACTACTGAACGCATGCGTTTGAGTAGCTTACTGCACACCGACTGTCTGACTGCGTGGTTAGGTTAGAGTGGGGTAGATTTTGACGTGCTGTAATTTTATGTTGTGTGTGGAATAGAGATAAGTAGCTTAGTGAAAACGGGTCCATATTGCCGAAACCTAGCAGTTTGGCTTGATCTTTGGATTAATTTCTACAAAATTGTTGACTATTAAAACTTGCTAAACCAGAAATTCAACATTTTGCAAATAATGGAAGGCATCTCTGGTAAGTGCTTACAATTGCAATTATAGTCTTGGATAGAAATTCTGTAATATTGAGTCCAGCTCCTATTTTTCTTACTCATCCTCGCTGGGCTTGAAATCCTGAAATATTTTTTTATTCAACAACCTTTTTTCCATGTTGTTCTGCCTGGCAATATTACATTTCATAGATAACGTTTAACGATTTGGAGCTTGATTGTGTAATTTTTAAAACTTTGCTTGGTTGAATTCTGTGGTAAATTATTTTTCAGAAAAAATGAAATATGTTTCGCTATTTCTGCTGGTTCTGCAAAACACTGCTGTCATTCTATCAATGCGTTACGCTCGAACAAGAGACAAGCCGCAATTCTTCGCCGCGAGTGCTGTTGTAATGTCAGAGATTGTAAAACTCATCGTTTGTCTTGGAATCATTTTTCATCAAGTTTCAGGTAAATGTTACGATTTTACAAGATATGTAGTAGGGATGGGCACATTGATTCGAGTACTGGTATTTGGAATCAAATCGAATCACAAATCATTCAACAATTTCGATTCATGCTCTATGGGGCTACCTAGTGTTTTATTTTTTTTGGTTCGGTTCTTGTTTGGCTCAGTTTTTAACTCCACCCACAACTACAGTCTGCATATTCACCAAGCACATAATCAGGGGGACACTAAAACAGCTAAAGTCATACACGTCCACTTCACCGACTGTTATTTCAGCCTTTTTACAAATGATGACACCATCATGAGCCAATAACATTATGCATGACATTTAATGTGGTAAAAGTGGAAAATTGTAATGTAATTCTGAATTAATTTTAATTTATTGCCCATCCTGCTTATTAGACCACGAAGGTAAAGGGTCAATCTTGATTCTTGATGTTTAGGTAATGTGAAATCTTTCTTCGGCTTTCTGAATGAAAATATTGTCCAACAACCAATCGACACTCTCATGTTGGCGGTGCCGTCCATAGTCTACACGATTCAAAATAATCTCTTGTATGTGGCTTTGACCAACTTGCCGGCTGCTACTTATCAGGTATTATATAGTATATATTTCTATTTGTTCTGTTTAATCAATTTAGGGTAGAATTTTGTCCCAGATAATTTCTTATATATATAATATATATATATATTTGTTTTTTTTGTCAGATTCAATTTCTTGAAGAATTTTGCCGTCTGTGCCATATTTACTTTTCATCTTGTTTTATACTAACTTCCAAGTCAGTCTGGTCAGTGGTCACTGGGGATGGTAATCTTCATCCCGTTTGATGATTACGAAGAGCTTATGTCTGATTCACTACTTCCACTCCACCCAATGGAATGGCTGGTCTTAAAAACCTGGACGTGGCCAGCAAGAAGTGGCTGCTGTGCGGCCACCCTGACGTCTAGTGCAAGGAATAAAGCCAAATAAAATAATAAGAAGACTACTTCTTGTTGTCACAACCCACCTTATTTGTTGGAGTTATTATTAAGGGTGTGCATTGATTAACATCCCCAGAGGCTGGCTTATAATGATAAAAACGTGTTTGGGTTAATTATGGGTGAACACTGGTGCTGGGCCATCTAGACATTTATACTGATATAATTATATATACTGTGTAATATATAACATCCCGTTCACCTAGCTAAAGAGTAGAGACTGATCATCGCTATTTGGCCAAACTACCCAAGCCACTGTGCTCTATGGCAGGGGTATGATCGTGCTTTCAAATTTCTCTTCAGTAGCCAATATACAATTCAACAGTTGCATACATAATTTCGTCTGTTCTCACCAGTTTTATTCATACTTCTTATTTGACAGGTATCTTATCAGCTGAAGATCCTGACGACAGCTATGTTCATGGTTGTAATGCTTGGAAAGTCACTTTCAAAAACTCAATGGGTCTCAATGTTGATGTTGTTCATAGGAGTAGCAATCGTTCAAGTAAGTGAAATTATAATCCATCCCCATATGAATGGAGAATGGTATTGAATCAGTATTAGCTGGCTGTTTCTTATTCTATGTTATGCCTTACTGCTATGAGCTACACAGGGTAGTCGTGGAAGCCAGATTTTCACCAAGTCTTGGGTGGTTGATGTTGATGATCAGCCAATTCTAGCCAACACCCGATATAATGGTATTCCATCAGTAAATCTTTATATGTTGAAGTTATTGCATAGCACGTTTGCTATGTTTTCTGCTACCGTCCGGATGAAGTCAGATTCAGGAAATGATTAGTGTGCCGTGCAGTGTTCTATTTGACTTCTCAATAGAGATGTAAAAGGAAATGGAACTGTTCTTGTGTCTACATATATATATAAATTATATAAATACTGTATGTCGTATTTTTGCTGGTGAAATACAGTTGTAGTACTGGCAATATATAATTTGATGTGACTTATTTATATACAAACATTATAGGCCTAAAGTATATATGTGGACGCTCTGTGTTCTGCATTTCTTTAGAACCTATCTGCGCTGTGGCACTATCCTACTCCAATGAAAAGTTATATATATATTTGAAGAGTTTATTCGTGGTACAGAACTTGAATATACTAAGCAGCACAACATTCATGGCTACAAAATTTATTTAATCAATCGAAGACTTTTGTCCACCTCTCATCAGGATTACGGCGGAATGAAGGAAGAAATGGCAGAGCATGAGTTGAATATTTGATAATTGGGACGTCACATGTTTACATTTCTTATGTGGGGTCACAATTATCAAATATTCAACTTTCATGCTCTGCCATTTCTCTCTTCATTCCGCCGTTAATCCTGATGAGAGGTGGACGAAAAGTCTTCGATTGATTAAATAAATTTTGTAGCCATGAATGTTGTGCTGCTTATATATATATATATATATTATACATGCTCTTACTGCCCACTGGTATATATATTATACTGTGCATATTCCTGTATTTTATGTCTGCTGGATATAATTATATATATTTATGAATGATCTCTATCCCCCCCTCTCACTTGTTCGATACTCTGTCACAGTGAAGGTACAAAAGAAATGTGGCTTTAATTAAGGGTTTTTATATCTATATCTTTTTCTCATAAACGTGTTTGTATTGCAGGTTCAAACTCAAACGGGCGGAGCTACTGAGAAACAATCAGAAGGACAGAATCCTCTCATCGGTCTTATCGCCGTCATCGTATCGTGTTTGTCATCTGGATTCGCAGGAGTTTACTTTGAAAAAATATTGAAGCACTCCAAAGGATCGATATGGCTCCGAAATATTCAAATGTCGATGTTTGGAATCATCGCTGGATTTTTTGGACTGTACGCTTCAAACTGGACCGCTGTCACCACAAAAGGAATTTTTTATGGTTATGATATAGTGGTATGGTTTATAATAATAATCTTTGCTTTAGGTGGACTTTTGGTTGCTATGGTTATAAAATATGCTGATAATATATTGAAAGGCTTCGCGACATCGATCTCTATTGTGCTGTCAACTGTTATTTCTATAATATGGATGAATTTTCATTTAACTTGGATATTTGTGGTTGGTGCGACTGTGGTCATTGTTGCCGTGTATTTATACAGTTTACCAGCCGCTCAGCCTACAAACAACCAAAATGCCAATAAAGTTTGAGTAGAAATATTACCGACTTGTCACCACGGATTTAACACCCCAATTAATTTATTGTGGCCTATTTGATGACTCCTGTTTTGATGTCATAGGGATCCATCACAATATTCAAATTCCATGTGCGTCGAGTATAATCTATATATAAGAATTTGAACCCGTAGGCAACGTAACTCGACGCTCATGGAATTTGAATTAGAATATTGTGATAGATGTGACATCTACAACAGGAGTCATCAAATATATATATACATCTTCATTTGATAGAGCGGGGTCCTAAAAGCTGTGAACTAACTCTTACCATAAATGAGACAAGATGTTAAATTCTTGGTGACAAGACATTGATTGTATTGTCGTTGGCTCCTACTAGATAGTTAATTAAGTAGACAGTAGTTTGGTGTATGGTGCTGATGATTTACATGTACTTGTGCTCGTCGAAATTGTGTTTCATGCACTGTTGTACAAATTAACTTCCAAGTCTACCTCGGTCGGTCAATCAGTCAAAACTTGATTTCGATGACATTCACACGGCATAATTATCATGGATGCAATAGTCTGAAAATCAAAGCCATTTTAAAATCCAGGGCTCTCTGAAAATGTGGAGTCTAAATTTTGAAATCCATAAACCCTTAATGAAACAGTAATCCCTACTTTGTCATCAGGTGAGTAATGGTATTAAACACACTGGCTTTTAGTTTCAATACATGATTTAAGGGATAGCCAGTACACTGTACTGTACTGACTAAAGTGTCATCATAAATTTGTAATAAATATAATAAGTCACCACAGATTTAACGTCCAGTCCAGTTTTTTGGAATATTATACATATTTATATCCTACATACATATCATATTCCAATATACTGGACTGGACGTTAAATCTGTGGTGACTTATTATATACGTATTACTATTTGGATCGTCCGCAATCAGCTCCACTTTTTGTATCATAAATTTGGACATTTGAAATCTGGGAACTTATTTCCAAATATATTATATATATATAGTATCTAGGCATATACTGAAGAGGGATGTGAAATTTTCGGTGATGGTGCACTTTTTGTATGTTTATCTAGACGTAGCCACACTATCACCTCTATTACTTTTCAATGTGCAGTAGCGATAGTGTGGTGAAAAGGTGACTTGATCCTTCAGTGATCGCCCGCTGGCATAGACACAGATCGTCTTCTGCTAGTCAAGATTTTGAATGTGATTTATTACGTGCACAGCACCTGTTTTATATTTTTTTACATTATTTTATCGTATATTCGTCATGAATTGTAATTCTCACAGCTTAGGTGTGTCTTAATTTGTAATGGGTAAATCAAGGCAGTGTGTTTCCCAATACAAGTATATTCGTAATAATTCGAATTTGTTACGATTCTAATTGATTGCAAATAGTCGATTCAATATGCCCATCCCTAGTCCATCAGGGAATATCAGAAGTAATCTTTGTAGCCTTCATTATGGTTATGATTCTACAGAAGGACGTCCACTAACGTTCCAACATGAAATGAAAGAATGCTCGTGAATAGAGCTTTATAAAGGAAAATGCAAAACAGGCAAATTGCATCAACTAATAATCACATTGATAATAATTAGACGTAGGCCTATACAGTAATTCGAACGGTACTAATCCGCTTAAAGCAGCGGAGCTCACCACAATATCATAATAGTATTTGGTACCTTGACCATTCACCAGATTGAGTACCACATGACCTCATTTATCAGACAATGAGTCTTGTAGTTGGTTTCAGAACTTGTGCTTGTGTAGTAGAACTGAAGACTATGTAATTGACCTGCGGTTATTTTATTATTCCGTTTGTTTATATCTCCTGAACGGCACAGTGTCGAGAGCTGATATCTTGCTCAAGTATTCCTGTAATTAAGGATCTATTGCAGATGGAAAATCAATAAGATTTATTTGGCTACGGTACCTTTATTATGTATTACGACACAAGATGGCCCATAAAGCTGTCCATTTGGCGGACAATCAGGCATGCACGGTCTATACAGCCTGTGACCCACCTAAGTTGTGAGATTACTATTTAGTTGTACAGCATTACAGAAATTTTTTATTGTGTGAAGTAGACATGATTGTTGTATCTCGTATGAATATTTTTATGGTAATATCCCATCCTATTCCTATGTAGAGATTGATAAATATAATAAGTCACCACAGATTTAACATCCAGTCCAGTTTATTGGAATATAATGCACAAGCTTACGGAGCTCTGCTTGTGCATTATATTCCAATAAACTGGACTGGATGTTAAATCTGTGGTGACTTATTATGTTTGTTACTATTTGAATCGTCCGCCATCGGCTCCACTATTTTTCGTATGTAGAGATTGTGTCAATTACTAATGCAGTAGAGCAGAGAACGAATTGGGTTGGACAAAGTTTGGACCAGACGCAACCTGGAATCTTTCAAATAGTGTTTGGTGAGATTAGGCCAGGGGTCAGCAACCTAACATGTTGAAATCTTTCTGTTGAGCCATATTGAACCAAGAAAATCAATATGACCGAAGCCACAATCTTTAAATGCTTTGTATAAGTATAAGATATGCTTTGCAGTACAGATCTTGAACCACACATTATTATGGTTTTTACTCAACCTAGACGTTGTTGCGATCTTCCTGGGACTGATGTCATAATTCACCCTGATGGTACTGTATATACTCATAAAGCATGTTGCTTGAACCATCATGTCACAGGTCGGGCCCAAGTTCCTTCTCTGCAGTACTGACAGTGTGCCTTGCTAATTATATATACTAGTAGTTCAGTTTTATCGATTGACTATGTTTACAATTCTTTTCTGTAGACTTGAAATAAGTCAACATAATTATATGGCTCACTTCACTGCAGCATTGAGTAATATGGGCCAATTCTATTGGTTAATAGTTGAATCATACACAGTGACATCTTCTTGTTGTTTTTGATTTATGACGATTTCATCTAGGTCAGGGGCTCTTAAACTGGGGGGCGCGAATGATCTTGTCATTGGGTTCGTAAAGAGGACATTAAGGAAATTAAGATATACAGAAAATTTGATGTTTTTTTATAAGTTAAAAATGATGTAATTGCAGCATAATCGTCTACTACCATATTAAGGTTTGTTCCATTGTTCCCTGTGATGAGGGAGACAATTGTTTGTGAAAGAGCATGTGTGCTGCTTAATTGCTTATTTTTGCATAATACTAGGTGAGGCGTAAATTATTAAGATGTGTCGAGGGGGGCGCGGTTTCAAAAGTTTAGAAACCTCTGATCTACGTACTTAGACCATGTACAACGACAACAAAGAGAATAGTGTGCGGTCGGTATTTCTGGTTCACAGCCCGGATGACCACGAACAATACAACTGCAACCTCACTCCCCAATACTGACCGCCGAACAGAATCGTATATCAATTAATTATACTGTCTTTCATTTGAATTATGTCTGTTGAGAAATTAGCCTTTGGCATGGATGAAATCAGAATTTCATTAAAAGCCAGGGGGCCTGCTGACGGACTGGTAAACACTTGGTAACTAGCCGGTCGCTGACGGTGTCTTTATTTCTTATCAAGTAGACACTCAACATACAAGGCCGTTGTTGAAAATATGTAGCCCCCTTTATCGGGCAGGAATTAGAAATTTGAATCAACGGTAACAAAGCATATGTTTGATATGCAAAGATCAATGCAAAACACAGTGAAGTTCTAGAATAGGTCGAAGTATCGAGTCATCTCGCTCACTTCACTTCTTGCGAAACTGGGATACAGTACGACTTATGTTTTTTCCAGTGAGTCACCTGACATTCTCTGAACAAATGCACAAAGTATAAGTAAATTTCAATTTTCCACATAAAATGTGTAGTAGTTCTGCTATCCTATAGCTCTACCCCTAATTTCAAATGGCGGGAGAAAAACACGGGTGCGAAAGTTGCCCTTCCTCCCTGGGAGCGGAACTGCAGAATTCTTCCACTTCAGCACACAGTAGAGAATACTTCCATGAATTTTCAAGTAACGCTTTGAAATAAGCAATGCTGGTGGCCCTATAAGTTTCCCTTCTATCCTTTTAGTCGAATGCGTAAGCGGCACTAACTGATGTATGATATTCAGTGACGTAACCGGTCAAAAAGTGACACTTGGTGCCTGAGATATTTAGCTACTGGTATACTAGGCCGGTTTTCTTGTTCGAAGCGATTTAGGAATAACCCTTTCCACATGCCTGGAGAGAAGATATGACTACGGTACCTAAACATGTCTTAACGTTGATGTGTTTGAAACCAATGAAGCAGCTAAATTTGCAGACAAGTGGTAGGCTCCTTATGATTGTCACAACTCTCTGCACCATACACGTGTCAGCAATGGCTCGAAGATCATAAAAATCTATGATTACAGACCGACGGCCTTTCGAATCTCCTACAACTGACACGATGGCCTACATACACTACAAAAATCAGTCAAATCTGTTCTACCTTTTACAATACCATTCTGATCGACATCTTGCACATCGTTTTGTCGCTTCTGCTCCACAATTCGAACATTTTGGGACATCCGGAAGTAGTTGGTTCATCATTTCAATATTGTAGGTATCTGCGAGTCTAACAAAAATCACAGTATTTCATTAAGTTGGTGTAACAATTAAGGCAGAAATGGTATCTGGCATTACCTTGCGGACAAGGATCTAATCCATCCACTGCGGCAAGCTAGGGGAGGGTAAGGCAACTATACGCTTCGCCGTAACAGGAAGGATCAAGTTCCCTGGCTTTATTCCTCGCTTATACTCAAAACATTTACAATTGATTGTCAAACAAAACAATCTGGCGAATATTTTGTCTGCAATGAATTTTTTTGTGCTACTGTAATTATGGGAGTATTCGCCCATCCCTATGGGCCTACGGTCATCCAAACAAGGAGTGGAAATGCCTTAAAACCATGCACAATTAGGCAAATCCTAGTATGATGAAAACCCAGTATGAAACCCTGGCATGATCTGCTGAGTTGTAGCATGATGAAAACCCTGTATGAAAGTCCAACAGTAAACTCTGTGACCTTAATCCGTTCATTGTACTCACGATTTCGCTTGTCGTTGAATTTCTTCTTGTGATGGATTGAAATAATTCTTCATCTGATGTTTGGCAATGGCTTTCCATTTCCCTCCATTATCTTTCATCATCCGATCCATGATTTCTGGTAATTGCTCCAACACTAGTTCTGATCTGAACAAGTGTTGGCGTTAAACGGCAAGAAGAGACTGACCAGGTAACTGCTGTGATTTGGTCCTTGTCATTGAATTGCACAAGCGCTTGCAATAGCCCATTCCACCATGGTGGCAAGTTGGCACAATCGACATGCGGCCGCAACTTGTCCTCAAGGTTGAACATTTACAACAAATTCAGACTGTAACATGCAAGTAGGTTCCCAACGATATAGCATAGGCCTTGAGTCTGGTGCACCGTAACTCAACCCAGCACCTCCTTGCCATGTCTGTGTGACCACTGACCACCGCTCAGTGCACCAAATTTATGCAGGTGGGACTGAGTCAGGACTAGGGACGGGCGTTTTCATGTAATATTTTTATGTTCAAATAATTTAATCGAATCGATTATTGAGTAAGGTACCATTCTAATTTTATGTAATCACGACAGATATCTACGCATACAGATAATTTTCCGCATAAATTGAATAGAAAATTTGTTCAATATTGTCAATCAGAATTCATATCTTTTGTCTAGTACCAAGTTGACAGAGCCTCTGATAGGGTGCGATTACAGCCCATCACCTTGTTGTTTGAGATGTAGCCACTGATCATAGGAAATTGATCTCCTGTATGAGGTATTGACACTCCTTATGACCATGGAGCAAAAGTTTAGTCTTATATCATCGAAAAAGTGAGCAAATGATTTTGAACAATATTCGGTTCTGATAAATATGTACTGTATTTAAATCGAATAAAATCATGATTACCCTCTTCAGAGGGGATGATTCGAATCACCAGGAATCGGATAACTAACTTTTCAGATCAGATTGTACCACAGAATCAGCCACTATCCGGGCCAGTCAGAATATTCGATTCTAAACACAGGTTTTCAGGACTCCAGAAGGACTTTTGACATACCAATCCGCAGGGAAATCATGGAGAAAGTGACAATGCACACATACAGTATTAAAACATTTCCTTACTTCGGAGGTGGAGGCTCCGTGAGAGAGAGTTGCTCCAGATACTGCCTCATTTGTGCTAGGATGGGCAGCTGGTCCAGCAGAACATCATTCATAAAACCTCGAAACTGGAACAAAGCAGACATTGCATCATGTTACAGATAGGGAGTAACAAAACAATCAGATTCTTCCATCAGATTAATTTGTCATATACAGCCTACTTTTGTCCATTACTGCTATTTGATTTCATTAGGCCCTAGTTTCTTTATTTTGGTACTTGCATGCCAATATTATATTGATTTTGTTTGGCCTTACTTCATTTTTCTAGGTTGAGAATTTGGTAACATGCAATATGCTCCTATCGTTGACTCATGTTAATGCAGTGCATGCCACATTTTCAATGTGTAAATTGTTACTAGATTGACTGACTGAAATTGAATAAATTGCTTCAAATAGTTTATTCATATCAATATTAACGTTTAAAAGACTTTTTGTCCCGCTCTCATCAGTAAACACGCCAGAATAAATTTTGAATCAAAAATTAATTTTGAAGTTCTGTACTAAAATGAAATTGAATACACATACTATGGTAGGCTTGCTATATACTACTACAAAATACAAAAATATTTATCCAACATGAACCCAGAATGCAAGACAAACTGCCAGCTGTGAACCCCGCCCCCTTCCCCAAACTGGAACAGAGAGAGCACGCATTTGAGATAAGAGTATACAGACCTGTCCACAAAAATGCTGATGAAAAAAACAAGTATTGCATTCCTAGGTCTGACAGATGGGATCATTCAGTTCAACCTACTTTCAAGACTTGAGCTTTGTTGTATGAATTGAATTCATATTTCATGGCACATTGTGGGTGCATCAGAAGATTGTAGGCAGCCAACCATACTTGACCTTCCACTTTTGTTAGTTGCATTACTTCTGGTCCGGTCACATTCACCCATTTACTATCTGAAGCAAATTTAGGTGAGCCAGCTTCGTGATGTAATGGTATAGGTCATCGGCCACGAAACCGGTAGGTCCCTGGGTTCAAATCCCGTGACAGCATCATATCAATGATGTTAATAATGCTATCCATAGTTTCCCGACTAGATGGCCAGAGCACTGAGGATAGTCGGAGGGGTGAAGATTGACTTTAATATCCTACCTGCTCCTTTGGTGCCTTAATGTCCGGCCTACATGTGCAATGTGCACATCCACATCATGTTCACACGATATACATATTCACCAGTAGTGTGTATAAATCATGCGAGTGTAAATGGATAAAATAAACTGTGTCCTTTCCTTTCAATGCAACACTTATGTACCAGACGAACCAAAGTTTTGCAGGGCATTTGCATAGTCGCATTCCCGTGATGACGTGATGAGTGGCAGAGCTTCAAAAGCTTGTGAACTAAGTTTTACAATTAATGAGACTATCGGTAGGGGATACCACGGGCGCTTGGTTACTCCGGACAAGAGTATTTACAAAACAATGTGGTATTTGTGACATTGTTTATATTACGATACTCTGACTCCATTTCTGTTTGGTCTACTTTCTGTTCGCGTATCTTATTTGATTAAGAAATTAGGGACCAATTTGTCAGTTATACTTGAAATTGTATGTTTTAATTTTACATGTGTGAGGACGTGGATGAGTTATATATTGAGTTGATTGATTAGTTTCAGAGAAATCTGATCAGAATTTAACAGCTCTTTCTTACGGTAGCCATTTTATCTCGATAATGAGGCTGTGCATGGTGTGTGGCTATGCGTGCGTGAAAATATTTTCCAAGTGGTTGTTAGGCGGAATATCAAGACGGTAAGGACATACAAGAGAATAACGAATAAGGAGTACCGGTATTCCTGTAACGGCAAAATGAAAATGGTTGTATTAGCAGTGGTGGAGAAAGGCTCCTCTATTACACAGAATGTCCACAAATCCACTCTTTCTGATTATGTCCAAAGGCACAAAAAAAGCAGATATGCATGTATATATTATCCGAATTTCCAGCAGAGGCAGATTTTCACCCATGAAGCAGAAAGATCACTTTCAGATTATTTGCTAAATTGACCCAAAATGTTTTATGGCCTGTCACCCAAAACCGCTCGGAGATTGGCGTACGAATATGTGCTCTGCGTAAATCTACCATTCCCGCCTCCCTGGATTTCCAATCAAATGGCAGGCAGGGACTGGCTTCATGGCTTTCTATCTCGCAATCAGAAACTAAGCATTCGAAAAACGGAGACTAGGCTAGTTTGACCAGAATGGCAAGTTTTCACGGAACTACCGTGGCAAGAAAACAGTCTTTTTATATTGGTAGAGTAATTGAATCTAAAGAATGCGAAGATGAGGACAGTGAAGAAGAAGTTGGCATTAAATTTTTTCAGAAATATCCAAAATTGAATACCGGTAATTCGTTTGTCGAGCCACATATTGAAGACATTCACGCTATTGAAATTACTTGCATTGTCATGATATTGCTAGATCCAATAACATTTAGTAAATCAACACGACAAATGAGCATGATATAATTTCCTATCAACCTGAATTGTTTTAATATGTGTTGTTGGACTATTGGACGGTCTATTGATTTCAAGCTTCTGTTAATGTTCGTTATTTGTTCACATTTGTCTAAATTCGAAATAAATATTGCTGTTTCTGGCAATTAAGCTTGCTCTCCGATGCAATCCCAGTCAACAGGCCTGGAAAAGATGTATACTTCCCGGGAAGCTCATCTACATTTCCCGCGAAGCGGAAATATCATTACCAATAATGAAGTCATAATACTCTTAGTCGCGATGAAAAGGTCTACTCATTCGAATGTATAATTATATGCGGCACACCGCTATGAACGTAGTTTTCGTTACTTTCGACAACCTACACGATTCATTACGTATGCGCGAATGCGAATGCATTACGTATGCGAACGTAGCGTACGGTTCCCGCGTTGCGAAGCGTTTACATAAGACGAATCATAATTTTTGTGTAATACAACAACCAGCGCATTAGGCGACTAGGTGCGACCAGTACCCTAGTGGAATTAAAATGAAGCACAATAGGACACCCTGCAGTCAAAAACGGTAACAATGCCTTTGTCCCGTTGATAGATATTTTGTACATCTTAGATCTGATGTCTTGCGCGGGGAAATGCCATTTGTAACCTCCAAAATGAAGATTTAGTGCCTCAATTACAGCTGGGTCAGAGTGGTGGATTGCAGGGCTGTTCCAATGAATGATGAGCTCGTCGCTAATGTCTTTCACATCCGTCTATTGGTGGAAGATTTTGATCCTCCACACACGTGTAATATTACCTTATCAACGGACGTTGGATTTATATTGCTCCAATGTGACGCAATAAACTTCAAACTGTGCGATGACCTTAACGTCGCTTGGGCAGAATCGAACGCTACCCTAGAGGTCAAGAGTTCACAATCAAACGTGTTGCTTTTCACGTAATAGACGTAAGACTATAGTGTTGCACTAGTGATATGGTGAATTAGCTCGACGTACAGATATATTTGGCACAATATGGAAAAATTGCCTTTGATACCTACCAATGAACTTGATGATCCCATTATCACCATGTTTCGTCCATGGTGGATCCTCTGCAAGTTGAACAAGAAGGCAAGGAATATTAAGGGTATTCAACATCCGGCCAGGAGTACTTAGTGGAACACTGCAATTATAATCCATTGTTAGGTAATCAATACATTTTTACTGTATCAAGGACATACCTGTCAAGATAGTCAGAAATATATCGAAGTATAGACATACATTTGACGGAAATTTCAAATTCCATTTTATCGGCTTGTGCTTTCATCTCCTGTCAATCCACATTAAATATAATAAATCAAAGTGTGTAGTATTTTGACAAGCAGACAATTTCACCAATATTTCATGCAATGTGGATGGTCAACTGTCGTGGTGGTTTAGACTGCCCGCCTTCTGATAAGGATGTTCCGGGTTCGATTCGCGACCGAGTCAAATAGAAGACTTAAAAATTAGTGTCCGTCCCTCTCTGCTTGGCAGTCAGTATCGGGGGAGTGCCGAGGAGAGTCATGGTTGTAATAGTGATCCGGGCTATAAACTGTAAGCATTGACACGTATACTGTAAGCATTGACCTGGCTTAAACGACCTTAGGAGTTGAAATCGCCCTAAATTCCAAATAAAAATTTGAAAAATAAAATATATTGTCCTTAGTACAGTGTGAGCAATCTAGGACTAAACTGTGTTGCACCCGACTCATCCACACCCATTCCTAAACACCAAAAATCATGGTAAGAACATATATTTTCGAAACAGTTGATGCGATTGGAACTCACGGACAAATGGCAGGCTGCCCCCATACCGGTTTCCCGCCAGTTTCTTGTTGTAGTGGTAGGTTGTCAGTCACGAAACCGGTAGGTCCCGGGTTTGAATCCCGACACTGCATCATAGGCCTACTAAATATGTTAAAAAATGATATCCATAGCTTCGTCGCTAGGCGGCCAGTGCGGAGGGGGCGCTCGACTTCGATAGCCTTCCGGCTCCTTAGGTGTTTCCTTGTCTGGCCTGCATATGAACAAGTAGCAGTAGTGTGTGTGTGTATCATGTTCCGAGTCTGTGTAATTGCAGCAAAAATCAAATATGAACAAAAATAAACAGTGTCCTTTCCTTTCCTTGTGCTAAGTCGTCTATAACCTTGACTCAAACGCTCAAATATTTGATATCACGAACTTGTAACGTGTTCGGTGCCTCTTTTTCGGGGTCTATAATCTCATTTCCATGTTGGCTTTTTTCCCACACTGCCTTTGTGAGTTTCCGATAGCAATAATCTAGTAGATCGAGGACCGTGTCTTCTGCAGCTTCGACCGATTCTTTATAAAACAGTATCGTCTCTAAAAGCGTACAAACCGTGGCTTCATGGTAAAGCTAAACAGAAAGCAATATAATTTCACCTTTCTGCATTTAGAATTGGTTACAAATTTCAATCTAATAAAATGATAGGAGTTCTCCATTATTCAGCAAAATGACTAGCCATTCGTGGCCCTGATTCTCAAGATTAAAATATTGAAAGACTCAAACTTGACTTGAACAGGAAGGTCTCTGTACAGTGACTTAATTAAGCTTATATATTTTTAGAATTTTTTCACATCACCAGAGTGGCTCCGACTAGAAGACTGGAAAGTCATATTGGGCCACCCTGTCAATACTGGATACGAATACCATGATTTCATGTTCCTTGTACTTAATACTTTCCTGGTTGACAAATGAAGCTCTCTCTCTCTCTCTCTCTCACCTGAACCGCACTTAGTAAATGATGACTCACCACAAGATAGAGCGGAATGGTGGTGGTGGGAGTGAAATCTGTCTTCACGATGACGTCAAATATCTGCGACTTCCAAACTTCTGTTGTGATTAAATCCTGGATGAGTGTAGACACCTAAGAAATAGAGATGTAGAGGTTGGAATTTGAGACCAAGGTGTTCAAGATTGTCTGACAGTGATCGATACTATGTTCCATCCAGTAGTTCTGTGCCGTTTGCTCAGCATTAAATCAAGCTTAATATTATGTGCAATATAAACAATATGGCAATCGAAGAAACCGCTGGTCACTACACAAGTACCGGTACTGGTGTAGAAACGTAGAGTACCGGTACTGTAGCTAAGAATTTCACCTTATGTGAGTTGATTAAGGCTTCCTGAATGTAGTCGGTCTTCTCCTCTGTTGCATTGAGCAGGGCTTGCATGTTCAATTTCTCAAGGTACTGATGTTGCTTTTGCCAACTGGAAAAGATATCTGCTCATAAAGCAATGGTAGAAAAAGAAATGCACAAAGGAATTGCCGGTATCTGATAAATATGTATACGGTATAGGTCTACATATTTTGTCATCACACAGGAGACAAAACACATAAAATTGAACATCGTACAAAAGGTGAATGCTCCAAGATAACAACAAAGAGCTTGCAGGAGAACATTGCATCACAGGTTATGATTGGTAAGTTCGGTGTTGATCAGCACGTGGTAAGAAAACCACCGCAGATATAAAGTTAGTTTATTGAGAATTAGAGTTCCAAAAGCTTGTGAATGTTCTAATTCTCAATAAACTAAGGCTGGGCGTTAAATCCGTGGTGATCTTCTTTATACAATATCTATTGATCGTCCGATATTGGCTCCACTACACTCTTATATATATATATATTATAATTGCAATAAATACACCATAGTCAAGATGAATCAGGGTTGCAATAGCAATAGTACAAAGCCCAATTCTTAGGAAATTATATTGTAAAGATGTTATTCTATACAGATTTAACATCTAGCCTTGGTTAATTGAGAATTATAACATTCACAAACTTTGGAACTCTTAGCTCCTTAATCATGTGAAGTTTAATAACAGCTAATTTTACCTCGGTCCTCCAACCTCCTTCATAGCGAATACCGTCAGTCCATCGACCAGAACTTCTGCTTCTACAGGCAGTATGACACACGATTGGTCGCCACTTTCTGAGTTCATGTCCAATATAAAATAAATGTGTCTAATATGTCCAAATATAATTAGATCTACAAAAATTGGAACGTAATTTATATCAAATAGTTGGTCAAGAGCATAATAAAGATTTTCAAACAACAAAACATTGAAATGTCACAAAATAATCTCGACAGAAATCGCCCAAATTATGTCATCTTAAGGCTATTATAGACGATACTCTAGCTTGGGTTATAGCCTAGAAACGCAAAAAGAGTACGGGTATGTGTAATATGACGTTAGTAATGTACACACATCTACAAACTATACAACTTCCTATTGCTTGGTAGGTGGTGAAATGGTAAAGGTTTCAGGCTGCTAACTCCAGAACGGTGGGTTCAAGTTACGTTTGTGTCACACCGAAGACACTAAAATTGGTATCTGCAACTGCTCTGCTGGGCGCAAGAATTATGGGATTATTGTTGAGGAGTGTTGCTGGCTTAGATGAGTGGCAGCTCACATCACTGCCTTTTTGTACAAATGACAAAATAAATGGGAGCCTCCTCCTCCTCCTATCGCCGTAGCTGGCCAAAGCTACAGTACCGGTACTCCTATGACCCTATGAAAATGGGCCAGACTAAGTTAACACATGAAAGAGAATGATTTGTTGATTAGCTCATTGGTAGGACAGACTACGGTACACAAACTGTATTACAAATAATTAATAACATCATTTCAAGACTGGCAAGTTTCTACATGTAATTGGAAAATGCCTGCTATCATCGGCGGGGAATGAAAATTAAAGCTTTGACAAAGAATTACAAAACGAGGAGTGTCATGAGGAAATCAGTAGGCCTGTCTGTATACAATAACAAAAAAATAAGATTGTAGATCTGCTGTATGAAAATTTTGACACGTCGTAGAAAGAGACAGATAATTTCAATGAGCTAGGCCTATACTGTAACAGGCAGGCTACTAACCAACCCACTGGGAATCAACATCATAACTTTGCTTCGTGCTTCACCGATTGAATTCATTTTATTGTAACTCCTAACTTTATATGCTGGCACTCAACGGTAAAGTACCATTGGAATATATCTGGTAGAAATATTTCCTTGTTAACTCAATGTTTAAAGTTAAGTTAAATTAAATTATTGGTATAGTGAGGCATGACGCACATTTATGTTGTTTTGTTAACTACGGTAGTGTCAGTCTGAAGCCCAGATAGATGGGGAGGGTTAGGGCAGAAGCTCCCGGCATAAAACTTGCCAAATCATGACGCAGATGACCGAAATAGTGATCTGCCACGGCCACTAAAACTGAGATGCCGGAAGATGAAGAATTGCTGTCACGGTCAAATTATTTAGATCGGTAGTATCAAATCAAAAATGTTTAGCTACACAAAATATGATTTTGTTTCTCTGACCAATTTATAGTCACTTATGTTTGAGGCGTTCCCCAGTTAGGTAATTGACTGCTATTTTAGGAAGGTGTCCGACTAATATTTCTCCCAGTCGGACAATGACCAGTGACATCGTGATGCCAACGCCACTTGGTAAAATCATTTTGTTTGTCGCCAGCTAAATGCAGTCACTTTTCGAACAATCATTATATCGCTTCCAAGTTATTTCACATCAGCATCTAATGGTGACGATCGAGCCGGGCTTGCCGAACGAGGTCTCTCAATTGGTGATTGCCGTGAGGCGACTAATCTTGTGACACCAGGAGACGGTATATTATGTTTTCTCAATTCTTGGACCGCTCTCTCTCTTTCATATTGCTCATTTGTGAGTTGTCGCTTTGTAATCTCCAAGTCTGCATCAAGTTGCGATAATTTAGAACGCAAGGTCGTTACCTCACGAGTTTGATGAGCACATTTGCCTTCGAGTAATGAAAACTGTTCTTGTAAATTTTCAAATTTTTCCGTCACCTCTTGAAATGACATTTGTGCCTCGTATTCTTTTTCTCGAGATGAAGCGATGAGAGCTTCCAGATTTTTTCTTTCCATGCGTTCGTCATCAATTTGCCGTTCCAAAGCGGATATTTCGTTTACGACCTCATCGTGACGTAGCTTCAGTTGTTCGTACTCCACATTTTTTGATGCAAGTTGTCGCATTGTTTGTTCTTTTCCGATGTCTAATTTTGCGTTAAGATCGCGTGCCGATGATAAATCGACAGTTATCATAGCACGCTCGTCGTTAGCTCGATGAATCTCTCCTTCTAAGCGTTGAATTCCGGCCGTCAAGTCTGCGATGTTGTTCTCGTATATTTGTTGAGACTGAAGATGTTCTTTTAGCTCTTGTTCTAACATCGCAACTTTGTCAGCGTAACGACTTTTCTCCGCATGAACGGACATGATTTCAAGCTTGAGCGCTTGCGTTTCATCAACCAAAACTCTATACTTACTTTCAGCCTCATCCCTGCCAACAGACACCTTCCGATATTGCTCCAAAAGATCGTTCATCTCGCGATCTTTCGATGCTAAATCACCTTCCAAATTAGCAATTTTGACAATGAACTCTTTAATTTTTTCTCGTCCTGTCTCTCGTTCTCGTAGAGTATCATCAAGTTCCATATTCAAGTCCTGGTTTTCTCGTGTTAATGTAGCAAGGTCGTCTTGAATTCTTGTATTCTCTCGGTTAACGACATCACGAGACTGCAACACTTCCATGAGTTGAGACTGCGTGCTGTCAAGCTGTTTTCTAAGGAGCTTAGCCTCATTAGATATACTTGCAAGATCCTCTGTCGCTTGGTCGAATTGTTTTTCGACGTTCCCTAATTTACCTTTTTGCTCTGACAGTTGATTTTCACGCTTCGCTAGTCTCTCTTCCATCAACACGACTTGTTCTGTTTTATCATCCAAAATCATCTGCATCTCATCCTTTTCTTGGTCAATTAATTCGAGTGACGCTCGCAATCCAGAAATTTCGACACTCTGCTGATCGACAGTGCCGATGAAATTTGTGATTTTGTCCTGCAAAGACTCGATCATGTCTCGAGCTTCTTCTAGTTCTTTTAGATCACTGCAATGTCGACTTTTTGAATTTTCGATCGCCGATTCGAGTTGAAGCAACCTTGTTTGAGAATCTTCAAATCTATGTTGAGTATCTTGTCGTTCTGCTTCGACCGATTCTAATTTTGCACGCAACATTTTTAAATCGTCTTCTTGCGATATGTTCAACTCTTTTGCAGATGTCAAATGAGACATTAAATCACGACGTTCAGCCTCTAACGTCATCATTCTCTCACTTAGGTCTGTCGTTTTGCGTTCTAACTCGATAATATCACATGTCGATTGTTTTTTATGCAATTCAATTCTCTCTCTCAAGGCATCTCTTTCCGTAGTCATTCGTCTCAAATCATCCATAGACATATCTCTCTCATTTTCGACACGCCGTAAAATCGCTTGTGCCGTTAAAGATGATTTTGCCGATGTAGGCGACCGAATCGCTTCACGTCTTAATTTTTGCAATTCTTGGTGAGTTTTTTCGTAGAGTACGTTCGTTTTATCACGTTCCTGTGTTAAAATCTTAACATTTGACTGGATTTCTGACATGTGACGTTCGAATTTATCCAACATCATTTGCAATTCATCTCTCTCTTTAATAACTTGCCTGTATTCTTTCAATTGTTGCGTAATCGTCCGATCTGGACTGAACGCTTCAGGACTTTTCATCCTTGCCCGTAGCGATTCAATTTCTGCCCCTTTTTCCCGTTTTTCTAACAACGAGTTGAGTAAATCGCACTCATTTTTGTAATAATCTCTTTCCTGTTCAATAGTCTTCAAAAACGCGTCTAATTTATTTTTTTCTTTATTTTTTGATTTCGTAGCGCCGGACAAACGATAATCCTCAATTTCTAACACAAGTTCTCGCTCGCGAGTCATCAAATTTTTTAGTTGTCGAGTCATCGTATCTTTATCGCGTTTCATTTTATTAACCAGCTGACCCAAGCCGTCGATTTCTTGTTCTTGACAATTTAATTTTAATTGTAAATCTTCATTTTCTAATGTTAATTTTTCTTTTGATTCTTCCAGGACTTGAAGTTGACCTTCTAAATCATTTTCTTGCCTTTGTGACATTCTCAATTCCTCTTGGACTTCGCGAACTTCAAGATCGGCCTCTTTTACGGCTTTTTTCTTTTCCTTTTCAACCTGCAGCGCGAGATGATCAATATCTCGAAGTTCTAACTTCAACTGCTCAATTTCTTCGGTGTGACGTAGTTCACTACGTTGCAGTTCCTCTTTCTCATTTTCGTTTTCTTTGATACGATGTTCTAATTCTTGATTTGTCTGTTGTAAATAATCAACTTGCAAATTCAAATGTGAAATTAATCTTTCATTCGCCGTATTTTTCGCTTCAAGTGACAAGACATCGTGAGGCCTACCACCCTCTAGTGAGCGATTCAGCCGTTCGATTTCACGATCGCGAGTCTCCACTTGCGAACGTAGCGTCTTGATTTTTGATTCAGATATATATTTCACTTCCGATAAGTTTTTCACTTCGGAGTTAAGTTGTTTGATCCTGGTGTCAGCAACTTGAAGTAAATCTGCAATGTACGGATCATCTGGTTGGGAAGAAACATAAAATGAAGCAGCTGAAGGAGGGAGCGGCCCATCAATTTGCATATGTTGTCTTCGAAATGGGATGGTTCGTCGTTTTCCGCCAGGTGTTTGTATGACAGCTTGAAGGTTTTTTTCTTGCAATTTTTGTATGGTGTCTGTTTTTGACGCGGTTTCGTTTTCGAGAATTCTTACTTTGTGAGCAAATTGATTATTCAAAAACCGCAAATCCGAATTCTCGTGTTGCAGCTTTAAAATGCGAGCCTTCAACTCCTTGCTTGTGATCTCAACTTCTTCTTTCAAATCAATACATTGCTGGTGAAGTTTGTTGTTTTCTTGAACAAGTCGAGCGTTGTCTTTACTGTACGGCTCCAAAATATCGTCTAATTGTGGATTTGTGGATGGTGTCGTAGCTTTATGTAGACTTACTTTTGCTTTTTTTAATGAGTCTGTGGTATGCAATAAATCGGCAAATAACTGGTTAACCAGTGGCATGGAATCAATCCCGAATGCATGACGGTAGCCGAGTTGATCCAGTTGTTTGCGTAATGTAACAAATTTTTGCTCTGTGATTTTGTTCATGTCTATTAATCTGGAAAATAGATAATAATGACTAAACTTGAAGTATATGCAACGAGAAGGCTGTTAGACATAACTTCAGTAAATTTATAGTCAGTCAGGATTCCAAAACTCAGGAATTGTGATTTACAAATTACTTATCGTATATATATATCCCTTATCCAATCCACTAGTGCAGGTGGTAGTAGGCCTACCAGTAGTCAGGACAATGATGCAGGACTTCACAAATTATAATGAATTTCTGACTCAATCGTCATCGTCTAGTCATGATATACGATACCATGGATATGCCGGTATATCTCAAAAGTGCACAAACAATATGGCCTACACAGCATACACCCAGGTTTGTTGTCAACCTTGATTTGCACCCTAAATTCTACCGGCCGAGTATTGGACTATGCAAATATTATAGTCTCAGTTTACAGCATCCAAGCTTCAATGCCCGTGTGGTGTGGTGGAGGTGGATGGATATTGGAAATGTTGAAAGCACGGACAGAAAGTGAAATTACCGAGTGTATGCCTACTGTACTCCGTAATGTACATCTTATACGACTTAAAGATGGAAATGCTTTAATTCCTCCATATCCTTGCATAATATCTAGCATTCGTACTTACCAAAATATTCAGCAGGGAAGCAATCCAATATCCTAGAAACATTGAACCATCACAACACGGATCGACCTCGCAAACGAATTTCGCTTTCGAAAAAAAGTGGGAAACGGTTGTTCAGGAAAACAATCACGATCGATTATCATCTAGCGGTAAGACATTGTCCATTTTCCTTACCAGCAGGTGTCGTGACGGTTTCAGTTACACTGTAGATCTACATAGTTACACTATAGAGAGTCTTCGGATAGAGTAACGACCCTTTGTTACGTCTTCAGATAGGTCATGGTCGGATGAACCGACACGGAAGAGGGATTCAATTCGCGTTTTGTAAGTATAGTAACTGGTAATAGCATGGCATCTAGCCGCAGTTTGTTGGTGCAGTCAGGTTAGATACGAGGTTTATGCATTACGTGTTATCAGTTTGTACTTGCGAAAGCGTACCAAATCCCTTTTATGGATTACTTTTTGCTAATCTGTATTTATAGTAGCTATAGCATCCGGTCCGTCGGTACCATACTTCCTCACCCGTAATTTATTGGATGCATATTATTTACTTATTGGTATTTTTCAAGACTTGTCAGGTAATAAAATGTGCTATACCAGGATGCTCTTACTCACGGAAAAGAACAAAAAAGCAAAGATCTCTATTTAAAATTCGAAGACCAGAGTTCATCAAAGACGGAGTTGTGCGGAAGCAGCATGAGCCAATGACAAATCTGGTCCGGTGTCTACAAGATCCAGAAAGGGGAGATACGATAAAACAACAGCTTCATAAAGAGACGTAAGTGCTCATTTTAAACTCCGAGCGCCTGTTAAAGGCAGTACTATAAAAGCATCTTATTTATATTTCAGCGCGGCCATATGTGAACACCACTTCACGGAAAGTGACATGATAACGCACGGCACCATCGGCATACGAGAAATCCTGATATTGACCCAGTGGGGTACAGCTCACATCCACTATGCCCAGCGTAAAGCTATCAAGAGAACCAATACGACTTCTACACATAGGTCTGTCAACCCTTGGGCAAAAGTCTGCAATGAGCCACTACTGAAGTCTGCAAAGAGCTCATGAGGTGGTTTTTAGAAAGACCATCAGTATACCCCAGCTCTGATTACCAAATGCGATATTTATTGTTTTTTTTTCAGTATATTTTTGAAGTAATTTGATGTTTTGACCTCGTTGCCCATCATGACGCTCTCTGCTGTTGTCAAGTTTTGTCTCTTCCTTTCTAAAAATTATATAATACAGTATGTAAGAGTTTGTGTTTTTTTCTTGTGAACACATTCATCATACTCATATCTGGGCTTTGCTAGTAATGGGTGACTTGGACTTCAGCTCCTCTCTCAGACTCTTGGAAAATTGTGAGCCAATATTTTATTTAGATGACTCATCGCTTTGACAAGAATATCTTCTACTTCTTCCAGGTATTTTTGCATCTGTAAAGCTACTGTATGTAACAATTTGATGTAGAAAGGGTTTTGATAAAACTACTTGTCCAGTAAGTCAATAAAATTATAATCCTCTCGATAGGTTTTGCCATTTCTGCACTAGCCTATATATGTGCTAGATAGAAAAGTCTAACAGTGGATTGAAACTGGTCAGATGGATACTTGAGGCAGTTTTCCTTTCTCCTAGTTCTCCCTAGTTTCCTGAACTCTTAATTTAGCATCTGAACCAGTAGGACAGCCGTCATCCGGTCATGGTCTTCATACTGGGGTCCACACTCCAGTGTTTTCATGCATGATGATAGACAAGACATTTTCAGTATTTCAATAGCCATAACGTCTTCCTCGGTGGCTTGGCTTCCGTGTTTTCTGGATTGCTCCCTCAGTTCCCTTACCGTCGGAAAAGTAGCTCGACATTGATCGCACACCACACCGTCCCAATCTTCCAGCACGGCTGCGACCATCATTACCGGTCAGTAAGCTCGAATAAACGTGCCTTTCCCACTCCAACGCCTTCAGAATACAAATATAGTGCATTATAACCATTACTAAAGCCTGACGTAAACGAACTGCCACGTAACTACCAAACCGACCGCGTTCCCATATTTTTATCTATGGCCACTGCCTGCATTGTAGCAGAACCGTAGGAATTCCGCCTAGCCAGTGTCGGTTCATTCAAGCATGACCTGTCTGAACGCTAAACAATGCAACGATTGTTCTCAACAAAGGGGTCGTTACTCTATCCGAAGACTCTCTATAGTTACTCTATAGTGTATATATATAATTACACCATAGAATGTCATCATTACATGTAATCATTACATTCTATGGTTACACGATAGAGACGTCTCTACGTCTCTATAGTTACACCCACCAGAGTCTGGTGTTTATAGTAGGCCTATAGATATTGTAAAGAATATCACCACAGATTTAACGTCCGGTCTTAGTAGAATTAGAACATTCAAAAGCTTTTGGAGCTCCGCTCATTCATCATCTTTGGCCTTCGAGTGACTTCCTACCAGGAACACCCAAATCGTAGCTATATATATAATTGCTGCAACTCTTCTTTGATGAAGCTTCGTCACCCAGAAGCTATTGGGGCGCTACCTACTGCGTTATCAGGCGACCGTTGAAGATACCCGAAAGTTAAACATTCGGCAAACTCCGCGGAAGGACGGCAATAGAGCATTATTCATTGAGCCCCAAGTCAGCCATATACGGCGACCCGAGTGCCTACACCGGTTACGGAAGTGATGATTAATTAGAGTTGTCGACGTCAATAATCGCGAGTCGAGAAGGGCCTCAGCGGCCGCAGCGATTTCGTTGGTTCTAAAGTCACTTGGTTTGAAACTACGCAGTCTTTATAGTTAATACACCGCAGAAATTTATACGGTCTGTGTAAATTGCTATGGATGAGCACTACACTAAGAGACTCCCCGTAGAAAGGTATTGTAACGGAACTTTACCGTTACGTGTCAATGTATAGAGTTAGCTTGCATGTAACTCTCACCTCGGCAATCGAACTCACATCATTACCACACCCGTATCACCTTAGCACTGGCCTACTAAAGTAGTAAAGTCTTTAGTAGGCCATGCTGCTACTATACCAATAACTTCGTAATCCACCATTTCCACAATATGGGTATACATATAGGCCTATAGTGTTTTATAGTGTTCTCATATAAGGCTACACTATTATTATCGATACGAATAAGACCGATATTATTATTACCTATTATAATTAATAAGACACTGTATTATTACTCATTGTATATATAGGCCTATGTCGTATGAAGGCTGATCAGAAAGCACACGCTCTTCGAAAACTGTTACCTTACGGAATTCTATTGACGATCTACGCATGGCCTACTTTAGTAGAGTAGGCCATGATCTACGTATCATTCAATACTTCAATTGATTCTACAATTCAATCGTTGTTAAAATCAAGTTATTCATCATCGAAATATAATTCGGTACGTGCACCCATTGGCTTACTAATTCATATTGTGCTATATATTCTTGATATGTTCTCATATGGTCATCTATTTTATATGTGTTTCAATTGTCGTTCAGGTTTCTCGTAGCGGTCGATACAAGGGGGCTTGTATGAGTCGCTATGATTGGAGCTCTGGCGTATTCACAGTCTCTGTCAACGCACGCAGTCGCGATCTATCTTGCTGAAGTTCTCTATAGTAATCCCGACCACAAATATAGATTCCCGGAAAGTACTGTATTCCTCAGCAAAGTCACCAACGTATACAACGTATCCACCAAAGTATGATCACGAAAGTATGATCACGATAGTATGGTCACGAAAGTATTATCACGAAAGTATGTGGTCAAAAACTTGTGAAATTACCAGACTAATAACATACTAAAAGATGAGAAGGATTACAAAGTAAAAGGCGTATAACGGATAAATAAATGAGGCGCGTCCCGAGATAAGCGGCATCCCGCGTGGCTGCGAAACGTGAAATGACGATCACCAGACATGACGGCTATAACATGCGAGAACTAGTCTCGGAGCAGACGTTCTCACGTACAAGGCTCAGTGGTTGGGTACCGGATACGGCTGCCCTCCATTACACTCCCCACCGAAGGGCACTTTCGTAGAACGTAAAGTGTTCCTTCCTAATAGTGACACAACAAAGGGACGTCAACAGAATACAACAAACGAAATTAAGGACATACATGATACAATAATACACACAAGGCAAGTCAAGTCCTAGAGTTCGTTAGGGACTAAGAGCACCAATTTGTGGATTGGGCGTTCGAGGTAGGTTACGGCAGAACTCCGTTTACCTCGGGTGTCGAGTTCACGAGTGCCAACCAGCACTCTCACTTTTCTTACCAGGTCGTCATCACCGGGGAAGACCGTCTCTACTCGACCTAGTTTCCATGAGTTTCTTGGGGTGTTTGGGTCAGAAATCAGGACAATATCACCAACTGACAAGTTTCGCTTCACATTGGGCCATTTTTGGCAACAACGCAAGGAAGCAACATACTCTCGCTTCCATTTGTGCCAAAATTCATTCGCGATAGATTGGACTCTACGCCACCTCTTCGCGAGATACTGATCGGCTTTTTGAAATACGCCGGGAGGGGGTAGCAAAACTTTCGATTTCAAAGTAAGCACATGTTGGGGGGTCAGAGGAGCAGGTGCAGTTGAGTCATTCAAATTTTCAACAGATAGCGGTCTAGAATTAACAATATTCTCAGCTTCTGCAAGAAAAGTACGAAACGATTCATCAGATAAACAATTTCCAAATGTAGCAAGCACAGGGTCAAGGACAGCTCGCACCGTACGGATCAATCTCTCAACGTACCCAGACATGTGGCTGCCATGAGGCACGGTAAATTTGAAATCAAACAAATCACACCGCTCACTCAGCAGAAATTCTTTCACTCTCGCACTATCAATTTCCTTCACAGCTTTTTTCAATTCATTACATGCACCCACAAAGTTTGAACCAAAGTCGCATCGCAGCTGTTTCAAGGGGCCTACTTTAGCTTGAAACCTCCGCAAGGCGTTAATAAACGAATCGGTAGTCATCTCATTCAGGGATTCCAAACGCACTGCTCGAGAAGCCATGCAAGTGAATATTACACAATATCGTTTCAGCAATGATCGCTTTTCTTTGATGTAGTATATACCAAAAACATCACAACCCACATAAGTGAAAGGGGCCTCGGTACAAAATCTATCAATGGGTAGACTGCTGGTGCGCTGGATTTCTAGTGGACGGCGTGTTTTCGCACAAGGAACACACCTTTTGATTACACGTGACACCGTAGACGATCCATTAATCAACCAATACCCACTCTGACGGATTGCGTTCAAAGTAATATACCGACCACTGTGACCACTACGCTCATGGAAATGGCGTACCAGCATATCTGTGATGCACGATTTCTTTGGTATTATCACGGGGTGTTTGACTTCAAAGGGTTCGCTAGAATTTTTCAAACGACCATCAACACGCAACATACCATACTCATCCAAAAAGGGGGTCAATCGGGTTAAAGCACTGCTGGTAAACACAGGCTTTCCTTTTTCCAAATTCCCAATCTCTCTAGCAAAGCATTCATACTGAGCAGAGCGAACCATTAAGCGTTCCATGCTATTCATTAAATCAGCAGTGACATCTTGCACAGGCAAATTTTTCAACTTATCTAAGAACCTGGATACCACTACAAGCACATTTACACACAAATTCCAACGAGAAAAGCGTGCCAGACAACTGGGTTCAATCACAGCAAAGGGAGGTGCACACTGTGTAACAGTGCTTCCGAAGGCGGTAGCCTTACGCATTTCGTGCTCAATTTGGGCTTTTTCATTCTCACAAGGCACGAGAGTGGCTTCCACTGGAACAAAGACACCAGGGACCTGTAAAAAACTAGGGCCGGAAAGCCAACGGCAGTCCGATGTATAGGAAGCTATGGGGATCCCTCTGCTAGCATCATCACTAGGGTTGTCACCAGACGGTACGTAAAACCAAGAATTTTTGTCAGTTACATCATGAATGGTTTGAATTCGATTTGCAACGTAGGTGTGGAAACGTTTAGCCTCATTCCTTATATAACCTAGGACGACCTTGGAATCCACCCAGAAATATTCAACAACATTTTCATACTTCATTTCTTCATTCATGAAAACACTCATCCGAGCAGAAACAACTGCAGCATTCAGCTCTAAACGAGGTATGGACACTTGCCTATTCAAAGGAGCAACACGGGCCTTACCAATAACCAAAGAACAAGACACCTCATTATTCGCATTCACTAATCGCACATACGAACATTGACCATAGGCTAAGGTACTTGCATCGGAAAAGTGATGGAATTCAACCATTTTGACTTCACCAAATCCAGGGGGTTTATAACAGCGGTCGATTTGGACCGATTCAATTAAATGTATATCAGAGCGCCATTTTTCCCAACGCGCACGCAATTCCAGTGGGACTGGGTCATCCCAAGAAGCGTTGGCTCTACACAATGACTGCAAAATAAGCTTAGGTTCAAGTAAA
>JASFYC010000521.1:0-17464 GCA_030412335.1 Botrylloides violaceus | reverse complement strand
ATTTCAAAATGAGAAAGTGAATGTCCAGACTCTGCCCCTTTTGATAGATCCAAGTCCCGCGTCACGGCAAAATTAGGACCAGTCTCATTCAATGTCGAGCTGAAGATCATGGCATTTCGATGTGACATACAATCTGCCTAAATATATAGAAGTTGTTACTGAGGCCCATTCTACGTCATAATATGACATCTAAGTACTGGCCAAATTACCTTAATATTTGCACCTGGTATAAAAAACCATTTACTTTCATCAATTGGGTCCATATCGTCATACAAGTATGTGGGGTTTTGTCGGGTGTCCGGAACAAGAACATTATCCAAACCGAAACAGCCAATTTTTTCACCATCCATATCTTGCGAAAATTTCAAAGACGCATTTCCATTTTTCGCCTCAGCAGGAATATGTATCAGATGGACTTTGCTATGGTGCATTATCCTGCATGTTTAAATAAGTGATGAGGCCAAGCACTTATGTTGTCTACACTACATGAAATATTGCAGCCTCACTTCACTGATTTAATATGGATCCAATTGTCATTCAATTGATAAGATATACTCATTGTAACGTTCGCCATATTGCAAGATCCTGTACCTGCCCACAAAGTTGTGTTACTTGTTACAAAAAGTAACAATAAATATTGAATACAGACAAACACTAATATCAAATATTCGAAGGTAGGCCAGGCCTACTTGGCTGGCATCAGAATACCTGCGGTAAACTGGATGAATGATGAAGAGGCTAAATCCAATGGAAGAGATAGCAGTTCCCTCTTCTCAAAATCTCCACAAAAGACAGCGGATTTCCCGTGACTGATTTCTCCACAATCGTTAAAAAATGACACGCCAACAGAATTGGTTGACCTAAAACATAGTTTATGACCAACAACAAAGAAGATTCTGAAAAGAAACTCTTCTACTTACCACGTGTCCACTGATTCCTCAGAATCAAAGTCATCCCGTAGAATCATCCCATTGGAATGGACATCAGCTACAAAAGTCGATAGCCTAATCAATATTAAATGTGTCAGGGGTAGAGCTAGTGGTCTACATGATGTGTGATAAGAAGTTATATGAACCAAATGTAGACCTACTTATTCAATTGTGCCTGTTTATCACCAGTCAGGTGAGGTGTCATTTATATGGCGCCGTTGTTACAATATCCTATATTTGGATTATGAATTGAAAGCAATTAATTTCAATTACAATTCCTTAGTCTTTAACCAATTGAAATGTGGCATGCACAGATCAATCTATATGCGAAGAAAGTACCCTAGTCTTATCTGAATTTTCACCACCCTGATTGATATGCAGAAAAGGTGAAGGTTGATAAAATCGATTGCAATTAGACGTTTCACAGGATCTTGTTCGTTACCACTCTAACCACAGTATAGTGAACCAACTTACCGAGATCTGGTCTTAATTGATTAGTCATACGACCCTCTTCACATATTTGGAACGCTAAGACATCTTGAAATATTATTCCCATTCCAATCGAACCCGTCAAGCTGAATTTATAATGAGAAAATAGATAATAACAAATTATTTAACGTGGCGCAAGAACATATACCTACAGGAAACTTATGCATCCAGTTTCTGCGGGAGGAGCGGTCCAGTCGAATGATGTTTGTGTTGTTGGCGACGCATGAGGGGCAATATCAGAGTATAGTGTACCACAGACATAATCTGAAGTAGGCAATGTGTCGCGCGCACCACCTGAAAAATGTCGGAAGGAAATAATGAACACTAACCGTACGCAACGCTCATGTGTAGCGTAGGCCTACACTATTTCAAGAGGCCACTTTGATTGTTAACACTTGAATTCCCAGCGAGGCTGTAGGTGTAATTATTCAGGCAAGTTCATGGGTCAAAAATTCGCGCGCTTAAGGCCTATATCCTAAAAGCACTAATCAGCTATTAACTGGAATCCGCATCATGTGGACTACTAAGGCTAGGCCTAGCCCTACTCGCTAGTAGAATGCTACGAAATGCGATTTACGATATTGGAGAGGCAAACGCGACGTTTCGGTCAATTTGGTTCGGAATTAATCCAGGATTATCAGTGAGTTTGACCGTAGTAGCAGCGTAGAAACATTAGCCATGGTTGATGGTACTTCCCGATAACAAGTTAGGCCTACCTACTACGGAGGTTTCCGCCATTAGGAAATAGGATCTGACCTGTTCCCGACATCGCAAAGGCGAGAGGATGGATTTCATGCTCCACGTTCGCCGCCGAATAGAGCCCCGTCACCAGAATTCCGTTGAATGCCCGACTGCTCGTTATTGTAACTGAAAAAGATATCACAAATTTTTCAGAAGCGTAAGAACCCGTAAGCGTTGTTAGACCGAGATTTAAATCTCTAGCTGGGCATATGCAGTAGAAATTAAGACGCATGAATCGCAGTAACTCACTCGACATTAAGTCCTACACATTTCGCTCCATAGAGAGCTTGAACAGGAACTGGGCGAAAACAGTCAAAGCTTACCCCGATAGGCCTGCTGCGAAACGTAAAATTCTGGGTTCCCCTCAACAGAAACTGATAGTATCACGTCGTTCGGTTCTTGCAAGACCGGTTCGGTACTGCCTTGATAATTACAGGCATAGAAAAACGGTGGAGAACTTGCTTCAGACGATAGCAGCAATGCAGAATTTATTAACGCCGTGAAGAGCCAAGTGCAAACTTTCGAGATCGCACCTCGTCCCATATCCTACTGTACGTGCGGTAGGCTATTATGCACAAGGTTACGTAAAAAAGCCGCATAGGCTATAATTCAGCACAAATCACCAACACCGAGCCCTAGCCTACACGGAATGATGCCAGCAATAGCCTACACAAACGCAAAGTCAAACCACCATGTCTAAACGCACACCCCTTGGGGAAAGTAGCGCCGGAGTCCCTCCAGTTGAACCTTTCATTTCTTGCACGAAGCGGCGGTAGGAACTCGGAGGAACTGTAAACAACTGCTGTCTGTGACTAGTAAAGCCAGTATTTAGCGTTTCGACATCAACACGATTCACCAACGAATAGCGTTACCGGCGGTTTCCTTGCCCTATCAAATGGACTTTCGAATGTTCCGACCCGCGACAAACGAGCTCGGTTTCTTGGATTTCAGTCATTGACCAGCGACAAGCGTGCAGCAATGGCGCCAATGAAGTGGGGTTTTCGCAGTCGATACGTAAAACAACGCTTTCGACACGCGCTCTAACTATTTCAAATGTGCCACGGAAATAATACTTATCAAACGATTTGTTTTGGCAGCAGCAAGGGTGCAATATTTTAAGATATCTCTGGACAAAATGTACGGGTTGCACAAGTGAGGAGTCTGGATGATGACGGAATACAGCGCAGGTTTATGATAGGAGCGACAATCGATACTACACATTGCCGCAAAAGCGAGAACCACCGCCACACGCGCTATTGACGTATCACCGAGACGTCATAAAGCAGCTTCGCCATCATGCGTGGATCCTAGAAACCTCAATAAGCCTGGTTATTTGACAAATACGTCGTAATAATTTTTTTGAAATCATATCACTCATGTGACGTCACGATCCAATGGACAGCGGAGAAACGGCGCCTACAATCCAGTCCGTGACGCGACCGCCATCGCAGTAGTTGCATTTGATGCAGATATGCGCTACCTAGTCCCGCCCAAACAGAATTTACACAATAATAATTAACCCGCTAAACATCGGCAAAACCATCGTCAACAGGTAGAACACGCCACATGATAGCAATATATTTTACAAACCAAATCAAACGTTTGCAAAACGAGAACGAACTGGCAAAAATCTAAATAATGTCAGTGATCATCAGATGAAGTCGAACAGATACCGCATTACTTCAAATTCCACAGTCCTAAAAATGAAACAAAAATTTTTCAGCTTATGGTCAGAATATAATATGCATGGAAACGTTCAGCGGGAGATCCGCGAAATTTAAATCGAACATCATGCAAAACATCGCGAGTCGCGGAGTTTTACGAGTCACCCTGTATGTCGCATGGATAGCGCGACAGCCAACAAGCGGCGCGGCACAATGGCACGGAAAAATTTAACGCAAACCTTTCACGGTGAAAATTTCAGAGAAAACGCAAGTATGAACAGGAAGGGTTATGAATATGACGCAGGCTACGACGCTACGAGATTATGCGTTGCTTACTTGGATATTGATTGGATAAAGTCCAACGACGCCGTGCACTTGTACTTTGGACAATCAATTTGATCTTCATGTCCTACCCTCGAGAGCAATTGGAGCGATACGAGGGTGGTAATCTGCAATTCAATGAGCGTTAAGAACAGCAGCCAGCTATGACGTTGCACAGAACAAATACTTGCGAAAAAAGACTCGCAGACGGCGGCACTTTATCATCAACGATGGAATAAAAAATGGCCATCAATCTGTCGAGGGTGAAGGCCTTCGGTCCTTTAAGATGCGCACTCAACCTTTCATTCTTTTTCAAACTTTTGAGGGTCTTTTTATTTTTACCTGCAGCCTACGGGAACGGCATCGAATATCGTTAAGTTATATCGAAATTTCCGATAATTTCCGACTCACTCGCACCTTCACAAAAAAGCGGATGTCCGTTCTCAATGGATTGTATGAGGCGAGATATGCAGAGATGATAAGGAACTTTGAGTTTAATGGCAGTTCTACAACCCCCGAGACGCTTCGTTTTTCTTTGCCGACGTAAGGAACGATGCCACCGGTTTCCTCGTCGATATCACAATGTTTGTAGTGCTGCTTGGTCCACT
Source organism: Botrylloides violaceus (assembly GCA_030412335.1). NCBI lineage: Eukaryota > Metazoa > Chordata > Ascidiacea > Stolidobranchia > Styelidae > Botrylloides > Botrylloides violaceus. The sequence goes on along the minus strand of JASFYC010000521.1, from coordinate 12,712 downwards.
CGTTGCTGAAATGTAGAATTTGATACTGGTTTGATTAAACTCGTGTCAAGGTGTTTATAAGGGAAACGCTTCAAATAGTCTGATGAATCAATGACGGCATTCTGAGTGAAATGGCGCTTTTCAACGACATCTTCGACAGTTGTCAATACAGAAAATTCGTGACATCTGACAACCACAAAGCTGGACAGTAATGCTGCTTTCGGCCGTATTACTTTATTCTAAACGAGCGCGACTCTACTCAAATTTCACAAATTCACGCGCGAACGGGACTCCGAAAGTCGTTGAGAATCTATATATATCATAAACAAAGCATATACCTGGAGATTTCACCCAAATACACAGTGCGTAACGCATCCCGCAGGTGAGGTTCTATGTTTTTCCACAGTTTGTGAGAGTCTGATTCCTTCGCGATCCCATTCTCAATAGGTGCGCAATAGATGGGGTAATTCAATTTCGCCTGTAACAAAAACATTTGAAATATTAAAGTGAAGTTATTACAAAGCACTTTTCACTGTTAAACTCACCAAATGCCTCAATTCTCTCAAATCTCTGCAAGCCGTGTAGAAAACTGATAGCAACATGTTAACAAAGCCTCTATATCGATCTTTACTTGCACCAGATGGCCTTAGGAAGCACAAAATCGTTTGTAACTCGTCTGAAAGGTGATCTCATTTAGCAATTCGAAACCACTATCATACTAAATATGATTGAACCACCAACCTTTGCTGTAACTAGGAAAATGTATAATACATGGAGGTTGGCTAATGAGGTTGGTGTGAAATTTGTCCCACGTAACTTGACTTTCCAAGATCACACAGACATTTCGGGAAGTCTGAATAGGAAGAGTCCAATATCAAAAGCTTCATACCGCACCCAAACGGGAGTGATAAATTTCATAAATGCATTCAAACTTCAGCAAAATATTTGCATGCTCACCAGTTCTTGCAATCTGAGGAAGCCGGCTAATAAACAAGCGTCTTTGTCCCGAAGTCTATCAGCTTTACTTAAAACCTAATATATATGACTTTTAGGTCACATTATTGCATCAGTAACATCAAGTATACATACGATATACACAGTTTCCTTCGCGCACAATATATCGATCATCTCTTTTAGATATCGAACAAAATCGCTCATGTTGTCGCACTTCTTTGGCAGATTGCATTGGCTGTCACATCCTCGAGTGCAGTATTCGTGTATTCCACGCAATATTTCTTGGTAGATGATGGTGACCAAATAACTTTCCACACAATTCACAATAACATGTGGATACTGAAAATTAATAGTTAGTGTTCCTTAACATTGTTATTAATAACACATGGAAATATAAACTAATATTACCTCTAAACACCCCAAAAGGTTTTCCAACACCAGAGACTTTCCACATGAGGCATGACCATATATGAAAATAGAGGGAACAGTGTGTTGCCATGGTTCCCCCATCAAAGAATAGATGTCATTGATTTGTTTTTCACGACAAGGGATAACTTGATGCATTACTGATAGGTCGACCTCATCCTGTTCCGGAAGTGGAGGGGTGGCTTTTCTCTTCTTCGGCATAGCTTGCGATTACAGGTGGTAAGGTTGTGTGTGAAGTTGAAGGAGATTCAATGTTCACTTCCAGCAACGCACGTCTCGCTTCTGTATGAGCTTTGTGTCGTGCAGCTTCCTTTTCCGCACTCCTTTACAAATAAATATGTTCATTAGTGATTTTGTCATCCCTTCAAACATCATATCTATATATGTTACTTGTGTAGTTTTGTGAGTCGTTCTTGGACGTTTTGAACAATGTTACTGACAAGAACAACTCTTCGTTTTGTGTTGATCAATCGCTGGATGTACGGTTCCAGATTAAGTTCTACGTGATGTTCTTCACCGATCTTTTGGAGCTCGTCAGTCACTGCTTCGATTTGCTTCCTCAACTCAAACTGAAAAATGATTAATTGACTGAAGCGTTTCAACAAATCTCACCAAAGGTTGTTGAAGGGGGTCAAAATTTAAAAGGGGTCAAAATTTATGTGTGTGTGTGACCCAATTTAATATTGGATATCAAAGGGGTATGGTCTTGCTTCGCTGTTAACTGCAAATCAGTGTCACCCATGGCTTGAGTTGATGACCCCTTTAAACAGAAATAAAAAAATCTTAATAGGGAAATGAGTGATTCCATAAGACAAGCAGTGTTACCAAACCTGACTCTCTCGAACTCTATCGACTTGATCATCAACTTTTTCGACTGCTGGTTTCAGTAGTGCTAGTATTCCGTCGTTCAATTTATGGGAAGCAGCAGTAGCAGTAGCCATATCCTTATTACAATAAATACATTAGAACTTTTGTTTACCAACCTAAATAATATAAACAACACACATTATTTGCATGTTTCTTTTTCACAGACACTTGAGTGGTATAAATATACATATTGTACGTGGAAACCAAATTTGGTAGGTAGTTATAAAAATCCAACACAGTACCCAATAAAAACATGATCTCATAAGCTTAAGATCTAGCAGGGGTCGGCAAACTTCTTGCACCAATGGGCCAATTATACACATTGTCGCCAACTTGCGGGCCGTACTAAAGCCGTCTATACACGCATACGTAACGCAACGGTGGAATTATAATGAATTGTACGTAAGATTTGTTTTTATTCGTAGTTGTTCGTGGGCCATCAAATAATGATGGGTGGTCCGGATTTGGCCCACGGGTCGCAGTTTGCCGCTCCCTGACATATAGGCTACTAGGAGCTCATCAAGAATTCCATAATTCCACACATAAATTTCATTGCAAGCAATGAAAGGGCAAGGCGGGAATAGGCCAAATGCTATGATCTTAAATGGATAAAAAGCAAAAACTCAAAGACTAACACGTTACTGAATTTTCACAACTCAATAGGCAACCAAGAGTCACTCACAAAACTGCAATATCATTAACATTGTATATAATGAAATCAGTACGAGTAGGCTGGTTTATCCAGATCTGTAAAGTATTGAATACAAATAAGCAATCATCACACCAACACTTGCCAGTAGAGTTAGCTTAAAACATGCCCTCACTGTCTTTGAGACTGGACCAAATTTAAACAGTAGTGGCCGCAATAGTGACAACTGCCGATCGCTGTATGGTGGGTAACGCAAATTATTCATCATCTCCGGAGTGAATGATTCATAATAGCTTCTTTTGTGAGTAAATGCTTCGAATGTGTGTTTTCCATGATAACTACCCATACCGCTGTTTCCAACTCCACCAAATGGCAACGCAGGCTCACTATAATGAATCAGTAGGTCATTGATCGTAACACTTCCGCTTGCCGTTTGAGCCACAATTTTATCAATCACCCTCCGATCTTTAGCAAAAACGGACATGTCAAGTGATTTTTCGCCTTCATTCATAACTCTTATGGCGTCATCAACATCATCCACCACATATATTGGCAAGATCGGCCCAAATACTTCTTCTCTTCGGATTGGCGCATCATTAGCAACATTGGTGACAATAGTGGGTGAGAAGTATCTCGCACCTTCATCAATTTCTCCCCCATAAACAATCTCAACTCCTTCAAGAAGTCCTTGCAGTCTCTTAATATGACGTTCATTAACAATTTGACTGTAATATCGACACTTTTTAGGATCCTCACCATACATTTCATTGATCTTTTCCTTGAGTTTATCTATTAAGGGAGCTCTCATATTGGCCACGCAAAGGATGAAATCCGGTGCAACACAAGCTTGACCAGCGTTACTCCATTTCCCCCAAGTTATACGTTTAGCCGTGACGTCCAAGTCACAACTGCTATCAACATAACAAGGGTTTTTGCCGCCGAGCTCCAAAACAACAGGAGTCAGATGTTTAGCCGCCGCTTGCATAATAATTTTACCAACAAAAGATCCACCAGTGTAGAATATTAAATCAAATCGATGATTGTTTACTAAATCATTAGACTCTTTCGCCCCTGCAATGATAACCGAAAAACATTCTGGATCCAGATACTTCTCTATAAGCTGCTTCATAAGATCACCACTTGCTGGTGCCATTTCTGGTGGCTTGATGACCACACAATTGCCTGCCGCTATTGCTCCTATCAGTGGCTGCAATGTTAATAAGAATGGAAAATTCCATGCACCAATCACCAACACTACACCGAAGGGTTGCTTGTGAACTTGAACAGTATTTACTGCCGACAATAGAGAACGTTTACAATTCTCCGGTTTTACCAATTCATCCAGATCAGTCAACATTTTCACAATATCATTATGTATACACATCAACTCCGTAATCTCTGTTTCTGCTGGGCTTCTATTAAGATCCTTTTGACGAGCATCACAAATGGCCCCTTTGTTTTCTTTGAGCATTTGCAACAGTGCATGCAGTTGGCTCTTCCTCCATGTTATTGATTGAGTCTTGTGCGCATCAAATGCATTTCTAAGTCTCGCTATCTCCGCAGCATACATTTAAGCAAATTGGTCCTCAACCATTTAAGCGTAAAAATCTACCTAGGCTGTGAATAACAGAAAATATTCATGGAATAAATTTGGCAGTGTATATAATAGCATTCCCTGATGGGAAGTCTAATAACACTGGCATGTAACGTCAGTAAAGTATGATGTATTGGTATGAGGAACACCACAATTTACAGATACATGTAGATGATGTGGTGACCGTGCGTGGTCATGGCTATGGATGCCTTATGGACATAATTTGACATCAATGACCCACTATTGTAACATATTTATGAGGAATCATGAACGGCTCTGATTACATTTGTGTAAAATTTTGATATTCCAACCGGTACCAGAGATGGAAATTTGAGGCTTCAGACGTGACATTACATGACAAAAATATATTGTTGTCAACTCATAAAACGAACGTGGAAATACACAAGAAATAATCCCAATAACGCGGACATCACAATTCTATTTCCAAACCATGACATGCTCATTTTTTTACTATTTTTCAAATCAAGACAGTTAAGCCAATGTATGTCGGTGGATGTATTTGGAGGATATCTACTTTCCAGCGCTGCTTCAGGGGTCTTGCATTCAAAATACTTCCTACAGCGAGAGAATGAATTGAACGAGTAATCTCCATGATAACAGCCCATCCCACTGAGCCCAATTCCACCGAAAGGTAGATCGAGTTCGGGAATCTGCATCAATAGTTCGTTAACAGTGACGCCGCCACTTGAAGTTTCACTGACAACTTTTTCAATCACTGAACGGTTGTTTGAAAATATCGACAATTGTAGTGACTTTTCACCCGAGGTTATCATTTTAATCGCTTCGTTTAAATTCTCAACTGTGATGATAGGCAAGATTGGTCCGAATACTTCTTCATGCAATATCGGGGAATTAGAATTTACGTTTGTGACTAGGGTAGGGGAAAAATATCGATCCTTTTCATCTACAATTCCGCCAAAAACAACATCCACACCAACAAGTAGTGATTTCAAACGGTGAACATGTCGTTGATTGATGATTCGACCATACGATGATGATTTCTGAGGATTTTCTCCATAAAATTCAGTAATGTATTTTTTTAAAGCTGAAATTATTGGCTCTTTCATTTCCTCCTTGCAAATGATGTAATCTGGAGATATACATATTTGGCCAGCGTTTGTCCATTTGCCCCATGTGATACATCGAGCGCTGGCATCAAGATCACAGCTATCGTCAACGTAGCATGGATTCTTACCACCCAACTCTAATATTACAGGAGTCAAATGGATAGCAGCTGCCTGCATGATGATCTTAGCAATGGCTGTTCCTCCAGTGTACATAATCAAATCAAAGCGGTTATTCAACAGCAAATCATTAGATTCTGTGGGTCCACCTACAAATACGTCAAAACAATCATTATCGAAATACTGCGGTATGAGATCTTGAATTAACTGAGATGACGCTTTAGATATTTCTGAAGGTTTAAGTAAAACACAATTTCCTGCAGCAATTGCACCAGCCAAAGGTTGCAGAGTCAGCATTACTGGGTAGTTCCATGGAGCGATCATTAAGATGACTCCAAGAGGTTCTTTGATAATTTTGATGTCATTTAGCGGAACTGTTCCAGATTCTTTGCATTTGAAATGGCTTGACAGATCACTCAAACGCTCCAACATCAACACGACTTCATTTCTAATTTGAGCCACCTCCATTAATTCGGCCTCAGCGGGATTTTTATGTAAATCTTCCCACAATGCCTCGCAAAACTTTTCTTTGTTTTCATCCAGCATCTTTATAAAGGCTTTCAGCTGATTCCTTCTCCATGATAGAGATTTTGATTTTCCCGAGCGAAAGGATTTCTGTAAGCGTTCGACTTGCAGGGATGCCATGTTACCTAACTTAAGAAAATATTACAGACTATTAGCAACTGTCTGCGCCCTGCACTCTTCACCTTCGGCTCTCAGCAATTTACTGCTGCAGCCTGCGCGGCCGATAGGGGTGGTGCGATTTACCTGACATATAGATATTTTCTGACATATACGTTATCTCCTGAGTCCTGACAAATATAGGTATAGCATGACAAATAAGTAAAGTTGCCTGACATAAACGTTCTCCTCCGACTTGACGTATTATTATAAGTAGCATAACATGACAAATACGTTGTTGACGTTAGGCATATAATGCTCTCTATTATTACCTATTATGTTAGGTAAATCGTACCAACCCTCCTCGGCGCGGAGTCACCCACGCACGCCACGTGGCCTGCCCTTAGATTAGAACGTGGTGAACGTGGCCTGCCTGTACCCTGCAGCGAAAGAGGAAATCTGCAATGACAAGATCTTTGCTTTTTGACGCCGTTAGCGGACTGTAAGATACCGATGTGATGAACAGAAGTGTGTTTTGAAACTATAGAGAGAGAGTGGTGCAAATGTGTTTTGCATTTGTGATAATTTTGAGCGATGATGCAAGTGATCAACCGAAGCTCATCAACTCTGGATTCTATTATAGAGACTCTGTCACCACATGCATCGGTGCATATCAGTGCAAAACATCTCAGTGGTGCGAAGCATCATCGATTTATATTTTCATCCGCTCCCGCTCTCAGCTCTCCGCGATAGGGATGGTGCGATTTACCTGACATATAGGTATTTTCGTGACCTATACGTTCCTGACATATACGTTTCTCCTGACATATAGGTAGTATGACATATAGGTAGCATGACAAATAAGTAGTTGCCTGACATATACGTAGTCCTCCGACCTGACATATAAGTAGCGTGACATATAGGTAGCATGACTAATAGGTTGCTGACGCGTGACATATACGTTCTCCTCCGGCGTATCATGTAGGCTCAGTTAATATACAAATGCCTTATGGCAACTTCCCTCCTAGTATGGTGAACATCGTAAGTTTAGCGACCCCACAAATGTTGTCCCCAAAACACTCTACCCCTCCACATAAGCAGAGGGAAGAATTTATTGTAGTGATATTTTTCTTGTGCTCGCTATTGCTTTACGGGCCCAATCCGAAATCAACGTACGGCCCACGTATAGCGCGAGGCTGCAATATGCCATGACCTTTGGTGGCTCGTTTGTGGCCATGTTTGGGCCATTTACGGCCGTAACTGGCCCACTACGTGAGTGCGATATATGGCACGTGCCATCTGTGACTTTTCGGACTGGGGGCGCCCAAAACGCTCCAACCTCCCCCGGTACTCCGATAAACCCGTAATATGGAGGCCCATCAAACATGGCAAGATCTGCCTCGTGAAAATCTAAGAGTAATTTCAATGTTTATTTTTTTGTTCAAGCATGGCCTACTAAAGTTTTAGGCCATGGTTCAAGGCAGAGAATAAACACAGAACGAAAAGGCAAGGACCATTGGTTTTTGCCAGCATATCTATAGCCTCAGTGTATCGGTGTCACTGTGCGGTAGTGGTGGGTCCAATTATTTTAGCAGAAATTGCTAAGAATTTTGGACTGCACCATATCACGTACGATCATAATAAGTGATGGAATTTTAGTCTATCCACAAAATTGAGATATCTCAGAAACTATAGGCTAACCGGTGGGTTTACTCAAAAACTCCGTCCAATACACCCACCTCATTATCCGGCATTTTCCACAGGTTTTATCGCGTTTCCATATCTGAAATAGTATACAGTATACATAAGGTTACCACGGAAAACCGAGATCGGTGAGCATGTTCATTAGCCGACATCAAAAATTTTCTTAATAAGTATAGTATATATAGCATTATTAGTGCTGCATCTACAGTAGGCGTAGTATATAGAATATGTAGCCTATACACAGCCTATATGACAAGTGATTATTTTAATTGTAAAACCGCGTAACTAGCACAAAGTGTCACAGACGTAAGGGCATAAACTCACCCGGAACCCTGACTTTTGCATTACATACGTACACTCTTTGGTATAATTCGGCCGAAGAGAAACTATTCATGCAGTGGTCATTTTCACACAATACTACCGATTTAACAAAATCCTTTCTCACATGAACCGGGAAAGGAATGCCTCCGTGTGCACTCATTCGTAAGAGGTATATTGCCCTTTGACTAAAGCACACCTTTTCCAAACTAAGGCTTTTATTAACAGAAGGCAACTATAACTGAAATACAGAAAAGACAACGATCACAACGCGTTCTTAGCTACACGACAGTCGACCACGTTTGGTCGACTTCAGGTCGATGAAATGCTTATATAGCGTGACACAAATAGTGATTAGGTATAATCAACGTAAAAGTAATTAAGCGGATAACGCATCACAATTTAAACGCACCACAATCTTCCCTTCAGAAAAGTTCAATACTATATAGCCTAATCAATGTGAAGTGTAGTCGCCATAACGTTCAGGCGGCTTTCTGACACGCGATGAACGTCGCGGGATCGGACAGTCCGATTGTGTTTGGTGATCTTCGCGTGATTGTTCGTTCTGGGTATGTTCTTCATCGTCTAGCGAGATAATTTCTTTTGTACTCGTGCTTTTCGTCACGTCATTCGTGGATACGGTATCGTTACTATTTTCTTCATTAACTTGTTGACTCTCGTAATTTTCCATATGTGGGTACGGTGCTAAATCCGTTATGGATACGGTCGATTCTTTTCCTCCGCGGTCTCGAATTAATGCGTACTTGGTATTAGCGGATATCAACTCCACCTTGTCACATAACGGTTCACTTTTATCTCTTACGAATTTCCTTAGTAAAACCACCCCTGGCTGTAATAGCCAATCTGGTATTGATGGGCCGTTCATGGATCGTCTTTGAAAGGAGAAAAATCTATCGTGAGGGGTGGAGTTGGTAGCAGTGCACAATAATGATCTAATGCAGTGCAGAGCATCTAGGAGTACAGTTTCCCAGGCCGATTCGGGCAGGTTTCGCTCTGCTAGAAAAAGTTTTACCGTCTTCCATATGGTTTGATTTGTTCTCTCGCACTGGGAGTTTCCTGTTGGATGGTAGGGAGTTGTTCTACTAGTGGCGACGCCTTTACGTACCAGGAACTCGTTAACGTTTCTTGATAGGAAAGACATCGAGCGGTCGCTGTGGACATATTCTGGTAACCCAAAAAGTGAAAAAAGTGAGCAGAGGCAGTCGATAACAGTCTCAGACTTCATATTGGAACAAGGAAAAGCGAACGGGAATCGTGAAAATTCATCAACGATAATCAGCAGATATTTTCTCTTACCACTAACAGGCCCTTTAAAGTCGATTGAAATTCGCTGCCACGGAAGAATAGCTTTAACGAGGTGATTATCAATATTACTTTTGCAGAATCTTGGTTTCTGGTCGGCACAGATGTGACATTTAGAGCAGACTCGTTTTACATCTTCTGTTGAATATGGCAAGTTCTTCATTCTGACGAAGTGCAGAAGCCTTGTTATGCCTGGGTGCCCTAAATTCTTGTGTATCTGATTGAGATCATTGGTAACCGGTTCTCCGAAAGAGCAAACGCGAGATAGAGTGTCAGCAATGATGTTATCCGTTCCGGGTCTGTGACAAATTTCATAATTGAACGAGCTCAATTCCAGTCGCCATAATGCAAGTTTATTGTTTTTTATCTTGCTGTTATGCTCTTTCTTGAAGATAAATGAAAGTGCTTGTTGGTCAGTGACAAGGCAAAATGTTTGATATGTAAGTAAGTAACTCCATTTCCTGACAGATTCTATTATGGAGAGGGCTTCCTTTTCAATGGATGGATAATTTATTTCGCATTTCGATAAGGTACGGGAGAAAAAGGCGACAGGTCTGTCTCGTTGATTTAACACAGCTGCGATTGTGTGATTAGAGGCGTCGCATTCTATTACGAAAGGTTCATTGTCATAGATACATCCTAGAGAGGATTTCAGCAGGTCTTGTTTCAATTGTTCGAAGGCAGCGATAACCTCTGGTTTGAGTGGAAATCCCGAAGCTTTGATTAACGGCCTGACTTTCGAGGAGAAGTTAGATATCCATTTTGAATAATACGAAAACATACCGATACATCTTTGAAGGCTCTTCGCGTCGCGAGGTGGTGGCATCTCGATTAAGGGTGCCATGTGTTCCGAATCAGGAGTAATCTTCCCAAAAGATATTCGGTTTCCAAGCATTTTGATCTCCGACATTCCAAATTTCGATTTTTCCTTGTTAATAGTCAGATTACACTCTTTTGCCGCGTTCAGAAAAGTTTGCAGTCTTTGATCGTGTTCATCTTTTGTTTGTCCATAGATAGTGATATCGTCAAGGTAAGCTACTGTTCCTTGTAATTTAAACTTCTTTATAAAGTTATGAATATATCGCTGGTAAGCAGCAACGCCATTCGTAACACCGAATGGCAACCTGCAAAATTGGTACAAGCATCCTCCGGCTGCGAAAGCGGTGAAAGGTCTGTCGTCAGGGTGCAATGGTACTTGATGGTAAGCTGATTTTAGGTCTATTGCAGAAAAATAAGTCCCTTTTGCCACTTCATTCACCACATCTTCTATTCGCGGTAATGGGTATGCATCTAAATTTGTATACTTGTTAATTGTTTGTGAGTAATCAATGACCAATCTTCGCTTATGGCGCGGATCTTTAGTAACGAGCGGTTGAGCTCTCCAAGGTGAAAAACTTGGTTCCACTATTCCTTCCTTTAACAGCTTTCGCACCTCTTCGCAAATAAACGCGTTATCATCCTTGCTAAACCTTCGAGATGGGGATGCGATGGGTCTACAATTAGTATGTAAAAATTGAAAAATACGCGGTGGATCTTCGACATCCGCAATGGCTAAATTGCATACAGTGAAAGGATCACTTTCACTATCAAATTGGAAAGTCACACATTGATGTTGTCTCATGAAATCGACGCCCAACACGAAGTCAGCACATAGATTTTCAATCACTCCCATACGGATGCTGTAGTCTCTATTTTTAATTCTCATTTTGGTAGTCACACGTCCAAGGATTGTGGCATAACATTTGTCGGAAGCGAGTCTTATAGTTGATTTGGGGCCGACAGGCACTAACTGGAGTTTAGAGGCAGTCGTGGATTTTATAAAACTCTCGCTTGCTCCAGAGTCAATGAGCGCTTTGAATTCGCAACCGCTGACTGTTACCTTAATGGTGCTGCATCCCAAACAGTCAGCGTTCAACGAGGACATTTGTGGTGAATGCTTCTTTTGAAACGAAGGAGTACGCGAGCTCCTACAAAATGTCTGAAAATGGCCAAATAAGTGGCACTTGTTGCATTTCCAATTCCACGCGGGGCATGCCTCTCGTCTAGCGATATGGGCTTCGCCACAGTGCTTGCAATTGTTAATGAACCGCTCTTCTTTGAGGCGGTTGTGACTATTGGAGCTCATAGCCAATTGTCGTTCAGAGGTAATAGGCTTACGCTCACGAGAATAAGATAGTTCGCGTTCAGTCTGAGGAGGGGTCTGTTTAGGTACGCTAGCCAAACTATGTGCATTTGCATCGGAATTGTCGTAAGTTGTAGAGAATTCACGGGCTTTTTCCAGAGATGTGGCAGTCATTACAGCTTTGTGAAGTGTTAGTTGATCTTGTTCCAGCAGACGGGTCCGAATACTACTCGACTTCAATCCACTAATGAAGGCATCGCGGACGGATTCTTGCCTATGGTTTTCAGCGTCAACTGCAGCGAAGGCGCAATCTTTAGATAGCTCAAGTAAATTTTGATAAAACTCTTGGACGTTTTCATTGCTTTGCTGTGATCGAGTCGCCAGTAAGTGACGAGCGAAGACTTCATTCTTCTTCGGCTTATATAGGTCGGATAATTGCTTGATTGCAGCGTCGTAAGAGGTCTTATCCTCGATAAGCGAAAATACTTCAGCTGAAACGAAACCGCAAAGGATAGCTAGTTTATCCGCGGCGATATCCACGGCAGAAGCGGCAGCTACATATGATCGAAGTTGTCTTTCCCAATGGTTGTAGATCTTTTGTACAGCAGGGCTGTTCGGTAAAGCTTCCAATTGTGGAACTTTAACGAAAACGGGACGTCGGTCCGGTTCCGACATCAGACCGACTGGTTAACAGTATTCTTCTGTTAATAAAATTGTTGTGACTAAAGCACACCTTTTCCAAACTAAGGCTTTTATTAACAGAAGGCAACTATAACTGAAATACAGAAAAGACAACGATCACAACGCGTTCTTAGCTACACGACAGTCGACCACGTTTGGTCGACTTCAGGTCGATGAAATGCTTATATAGCGTGACACAAATAGTGATTAGGTATAATCAACGTAAAAGTAATTAAGCGGATAACGCATCACAATTTAAACGCACCACA
>JASFYC010000520.1:0-23309 GCA_030412335.1 Botrylloides violaceus | reverse complement strand
TCCGGGAGCCCACGAGGAAAGTGACGAATTGCAGGATATAAATTGTCCGATTGTTAATAACGAAACTTCTATAGGTAATGGTTAATAATTTTGGCGTCAGTTCTTTCAGCCCCTGGCACGGTACCAACTCCAGGACCATACACATTGAAAAATTTAGCAAAATCTCATCGATCGGATATACAGCTGTAATTGCGCACGCCGAACCTACCGATTTTAGAGACATGTTGTAATGGCGACTGACCGTCGTACCGGACGTTCGACGGCGATGGCGGGGCTATGAAATTTGCGTCGAATGATGGATTTTTCGCCGAGATGACCAAACTCTGCTTGTCGCTTTAAAAGAAGCCTTGTGTTACACGGAATACAAATATGTACGACTGATCCTGTTACGACGCGCACAAATACATGAATTTTGGGGGTAAATTGGTAAAAAAATCAGTAGATGAGTCATACATCTCAAAGCGGGTTGCCAGATTTCCAACCCTTGATCGGATCAAAATGCATCAAGACAGACGTATTCGCGATATGAAGCGTGTTTATATAGTTCAATATTGCTACTTAATGCAGTTACGCTATACTGATCAATTCGTGAACGTTCGTATTATCCACGGCGAGACGTATATCAAGAGGACGCGCGCCTTTTCAGTGAACGTTACTGGCAAGACGCCTGACGTTACGCCTGATTTGATCGCGAAAGCAGGAACGGTATAGCAACTGTTCTGGTACTATCTCAGCCAGTATTCTTTAAATCATAATAACCATGATCACCCTCGCCAAATCATAACGGCACCTTCCATGTACAACATTTCCTTAAAAAATTATGCCGTTTATGTACACAGTAGCAAATCCTGAAAACCAGAAATTCAAAACTGAAACATATACTTCAAGAAAGCTGCAGGATAAGTTTGAAAAACGTTGGCTAACGGCAAGTGTCAGGATAGACAGTATAAGTACGTAGCAGGAACGACAACGTGAGGTAAGAAGCGAGGTACAGAATTAATGCAACAGGGTTGATGAATGAGTAGCACATTACTGTTTCAGCACGGATTCAATGATCAACTAGGTTCAATGAAAATCGAATTGCCTCTTTCCACCTTCCTCCACGACGAAAGCTTTTTGAAATAAACACAGAGACACATTAAATCTGTGGCGAAGGATATGGTTATCAAAAATATATAAATATATATATGTTGAACAAAACAAATCAGAAGTAGCTGAAAAGAAAAGCTTGACGTTGAGCATTGCGCAAAATCTAACAACAATATTTTCTGACACTTGCTCTAGTTCTCCTCGTCCCTCTCACTCTCAGCTCATCAACTTTATTCACGTTTTTCATGCCATAAATCTCACAGACGTATTTTTCTATTATTGCAATCATTGTTTCGGAAATATCACTACAGTTAATCAATGTTCCAAATGCCATTTGCAACTCAAGATTTCTTTGCAGTATTTGCAAGGGTCTTATCTTGCCTTTTCTGCAAAACGATGAGGTGTAATCCGAGCCTGTAAGCGCATGAAACATGGGCAAGGCCTGGCACAAAGTTTGCCCTAATTTCTCGTGCATTTCATTGATAATTATGTATCTTCTGTTGTTGTCAACTCCATAATCCAACCAAACGTTTTTAGTTGAAAGGTAAAATACTTGCAGCTCTAAGCAACTATAATACAATCGGCATCAGAAGTACCGGTACGAATCACTACATTTGGTGAGCAGTCTTTCACATGCAGCAAATGAAAAAACATTCTGCTATCAGCCTCCTTTTCCTTGGCCATTCCACCATCTTTCACACTGTACTTGTAACACAAATCCTCCAAATTGGCATAAAGAACTTTATCTCCAAGAGCTGTTGCATATTGCTGTTGTCCCCACTCATTGATTAGGAATTGAACAAGTGATTTCTTGAAAGAAAGCATTTCTTGACGCTTTGCTTCAATCGTGTGGGCACCTTTAGGATGGACCAGTATTCCAGAAACTTGAGCTTTCACACATTCAGGAAGCTCTTTCAGAATCCTTAATTGATGGGTTAACCCATTTGTCCGTTACAAAGTGGAAGGTTCTACCTCCTGATCTTACAATGAGCTGCAGAAAAAAATTTGCCAGGTCATCAAAGGTTGAACCTGGGGTATTCTGGTGACAATGAAAAAAATGAGGCATCGATTATGATTACATCAACAGTTTGTGGGGGTGTGCTTGGAGATTTCGCTTCAAGAAACTTCGTCAACTTGGCCTTGGGTGTTTTCTGCATTGTGCCATTAAGGTGACAAAGGGCTAATGGATGCTCTGTAAGTGGATATTGCAATACTAATAAATATCCACTGAAGCTTCCATTTTCCCTTTTTTGGTATAAGGTTCCAAGTGCAGTGGAGTTGATACATAACTGTGTCGTCTCCTTGCTGCAGATGTTATGGAGGATGTTGAAGGAATATCGTGATCATCTTCATCTGACCCTGTATCTTCTGTTATCAACGAAGGAGTTTCCGGTTCAAACAATTGATAAGCTATCCCTACAGTATCATGTAAAGTATTCTTGCCACTGGCAGTATCAACAAACCGATCATAATTGTCCCAAGCTACACCAGTACCAGAAGAAGGATCAAGTTTCATGCCATACGATGTCATGTAGCCACTTTTCCTTGCTTCAAAGGCCAATTCCGTCTCAATACACTCTAGTGTATGGTAGTCAGCACAATGACCGAGACGGTTTAGGATTTGTAAAAATTTTTTGCTACCTGTCATACTCTTGAGTGTTATCCCGAGTACTAAATGTTTGCTTGGTTTGTAGCGTCCAGCCATTGTTGAAAATATGATGTCCTGGCAAATTGACGTCACTCCATTTTCTTTCTCGGATACTTTCCATTGCCCCATGTCAGGGCTGATTATCAGAAAGTTGAAAAACGGTTGAAGCCACTCTGGCACATCCACTTCACCTCTCAACAAGTCTGACACTAGAACGTTTAGAGGTAAACGCTTCTTCTCAGCAATTTTGATTTATTGACGCAAGCGTAAAGCAAAATCCCAAGTTGCTTCTTTTAAACCAGCATGTCTTTTCCTTGCTTCCCGTGATGCTTGCTCAAAGGGCATACTTGAGCTGCAAATTGTGCATTTTGATGGCCCAATTTTGTGAAAATGTAATGCATCCACAGCATCAGGGAGGGTGAAAGTGCCAATGGCCAGATTGCAAGCTCGGCGAATCTCTAGCACAGAATGGCATTTAGAAAGTGTGCTTAAAACAAAGGGCACAATCTTTTTTAATCCATCATACCTTGGATTGTGCAAACAGCAAACTGGCCCTGTAAAACAGATAATTGTGCCATTAACATGGATGGAAAAGGGAAGCTGCAGGCCATGGTGGATTCGTGATACCATTAAAGATATATTCATGCAATTCACCATTAGGTCTACCTTCCATAGTTCAGATCGCAAGGCACAAAAACCTTTCCTACAACTGCATTGTGTAGCCACACCGTAATCAAAATACCAGAATATATATACGTCTACATCCATATGCTATCTATTATTCACAAGTTATTGACCTATAATGAACAAATCTTACCTGATTCCAAGGTCTCCAAACGCTCCGCACCCTCCATCAGACCACAACATCCCCTAATAGCCCGGACCACACTGAGCTAAAACAGCTGATATGTCCAACCATTCGTTGTTGTCGCGATTAAGTCAGGCGTAACGTCAGGCGTCTTGCCAGTAAAGTTCATTGAAACGGCGCGCGTCCTCTTCATATACGTCTCGCCGTGGATAATACGAACGTTCAAGAATTAATCAGTATTGCGTAACTGCATTAAGTAGCAATATTGAACTATATAAACACGCTTCATATCGCGAATACGTCTGTCTTGATGCATTTTGATCCGATCAAGGGTTAGAAATCTGGCAACGAGCTTTGAGGTGTATGACTCATCTAATGATTTTTTTACCAATTTACCCCCAAAATTCATGTATTTGTGCGCGTCGTAACAGGATCAGTCGTACATATTTGTATTCCGAGTAGCACAAGGCTTCTTTTAAAGCGACAAGCAGAGTTTGGTCCTCTCGGCGAAAAATCCATCATTCGACGCAAATTTCATAGCCCCGCCATCGGCCGCGAACGTCCGGTACGACGGTCAGTCGCCATTACAACATGTCTGTAATATTGGTAGGTTCGGCGTGCGCAATTACAGCTGTATATCCGATCGATGAGATTTTGCTAAATTTTTCAATATGTATGGTCCTGGGGTTGGTACCGTGCCAGGGGCAGAAAGAACTGACGCCAAAATTATTAACCATTACTTATCGAAGTTTCGTTATTAACAATCGGACAATTTATATCCTGCAATTCGTCACTTTCCTCGTGGGCTCCCAGACAGTGTTTTCCTTTACAACTTACAAGTTTCCATTCCGTTGTAGATTAGGGACGGAGCTGAAGATGTCATTGGGCCTCGGTTCGCGTGGGTGGTTGCTTGAATGCTGGTGTTCTTGTCATTTGGGAGCGGAATATCCATTAGCCATACAGAGTTATAGGGCCTGCGGCCTTCCGCCTCGAAGATATCGAGAAGTATGAGGTAGCGTGTGTTTGTAGACCTCGGAAAAGGAATATGAAAGGGCTTTATAATCCCGTTGCTTTGTGTATTCATGAGCTGACGGAAATTATCCTGGACAGGCGGCAGACCAGTTACGTGCCAGGATCAGCGAGTCAGGGGACAGGGTCGACATGAAATGTGAAATGTACGGTACATAAATGTTGGCGCATCAATTTTACGACAGGACCCTATCCATACTACTATAATTATATAGTAATACGGATAATGGTATATGCACTGCCACAGTGGGCGTCTGTGTGACTGATAATCACCATTGAGCACCGAGGGAAGTGAATGAGGTGCAACAACCAGACATCCACTTGAGCAGGCCTACTAACAACCAGACTTGTATAGTGCATATCTATCAAGTGGACTACTGCCACATAGCTGACTGTGTTACTGTTGTGTTGTGCATGTTCCACACTGTTGTGTTTGACTTTTCTATATTATATCAACCACATCGTCCACATCCAGTTCATTGTAATCAGTGATATATTTTTCAGATATTTCTCAACCGCCTGTAGGCCTACATTGTGTAAGCATTTATTAAATATCTAGTTTCAAGTAATATGACACACTGGTTTCATCGCAACCCCTTGAAGGCTACTGCGCCTCAAGATTTTGACGTGAAAAAGGTATCAATGAAATCAGACTTCACCAAAGTCATGAGCGATTTGCGACAAGCAAGGCGTAAATTTTTATCAGCGCTCTCTGATCCAACGACTCCTACCGATTTGATGAAAAGCATTAGTGATGAGTATTTCTCACTTTTGCTCGGCCTGGTCAATGCGCCAGAAACGCCATCAAAGAAAGACCCACCTAAAGCGGAAAAATCAGAGGGAAAACCCGAAGAAAAAGCCGAGCAGGAAATGGGAGAAATGGCTATTTCTGAATCTAAATTAAAGACTTTTTTCCGATTCAAATGGTCACAATCATTGTGGATTTCAACCCCTCCTCCAATTGCTCAAAATGATGTTGAATTTGAACTCGTTAACATGGGGATAAATCTTGGGATATGGTACACTAAAAATGCCTCCAGAGCGGCAGATAAGCCCGAGCTGAAGGACGATGATGCCAAGGAAGTTTTCAGAAACTTAAAAATTGCTGCTGGGATTTTTCAAGAATTTCGAGATAACAGAGTTGGCCGCTTGACGACTGAAGGTGCAAAATCATCTGATTTGGATTATAAAGTATTAGATTGTTACATTGCATGTAGCCAAGCAGAAGCACAGGAAGTGACCCTCGCACGTGCCGTAGAATTGAATCATAAGAGCACCTTGATATCATCCTTAGCATTTGAAACTGCCAAATGTTTCGAGAGAGCTGATGGACATTTAAAAGCATTGGAACAACCAATTGTATTGAAATGGAGGAAATATTTGCAGTTGAAGCATGCGTTTTATAAAGCCTACGCGTATTGTTATCATGGAGAAACTCTCCTCGCACAAGAAAAATGCGGCGAAGCGATAAAATGCTTGACAGAAAGTCAAAAGTTGAGCGATCAATGTTTTACGCTTTGCCGGGAATACATATCGACCAAAGGTGCAGGATCTACTGTCAGACCACACGAACATCCCTTTTACCAGAGACTCGTGAAAAGAGTTCAAGTCACGCTTGACAAAGTACAAAGAGAGAATGGTTTCATATATTTTCAAAAGGTTCCAGAAGTCGTACCTGAGCTAGACCTCAAAGCAAAGTATGGTATCGTTCAACCAGATCCTTATTCTATACCAAGCATTAGTGCTTTATGGAAACCAGAGATTTATGCAGGTTTTAGCATCAGTAAAAATGTGGATGCTGAGAGCAAAGGAAAGAAATCTTCAGCTAAAGAGGCGGACGTTGTTCCTGTTAAAGAACCTGATATTAAAGTAACTCGTGGAACTGACTGTATCATCTCTTAGGTTATAATACCAGTATGTTTTTTTCTGCTTTGAATCTTATTGTATGTGGCACTTATCCATATCAAGTATCAACGTGTGTTCAACTATAATATGTATAGGCCTACTGATATATTATATTGTTTTTGTATGGAACCAGGTATAGGCCTACTATGTGCTATTCTAGCTGCCCTGTCGCACAAAAAGTTGGAGATATCATAGGTAAATGTCTGCAAATTAGTCGAAATATGAAGTAGATGTTTACAAAACAAATGCTGGAAACTTCTCCAAAATAAGTCTGGCCCTGGACGCCAGCCCCTAAAGCAAAGCCCCACCAATAATCTGCCCCTGGTTGTAAGGTGTAAGTTATTGATTTTTTGTGACATTGGAGGTGACTTAATTAACCCTGAAATTAGTGTCTAGTCTCTGTTGTCATATTTTCTTATTGGAAAGCAAATGCCCTCTGCCTTGTGTTTAATTCAGAATAAATAATGCACGTCATCATTCTGAACACCGCTCCTTCATCGGCTGAAGATTGAATGAATCGTAATAGCACTATTTGAAGTTAAACAGAATCATAAGATACCGTATTGTTAATAATTAAGTCATAGTGGATAGGTCACGTGACGTGACTGTAGTACAGTAAATGAATGGCCCATATCATAAATGTAGTGAGCCCAACCCACCGACTGCTCTATATTATCGTGATACTTCGCGATTTGTGCAAGTGCCTTCGTTGAGATTGTTTTTTTGTGAATAATAGAAAACAAGCAATATTAGCTTTTCATAGAAGGCTATATATCCTCTCGGATGTTACAGCCTTATTGGTACCGGTTTACATATCTGGAATATAACGGGGCGTCTTCTGCATAACATAAGTTCTGACACACTTAGTACTGGTAACTCTCTGTGAGTTTACTCTCAAAATCAGTTCGTCATACCTATGGCAATTGTGCAGTCAGTCAAGTAGTAAGTTTATCAATTCCTGTCATTGTCAAAAAACATTTGGAAATGCCACGTTCATTCTATATTATATAGATTCAGTACAACTGTAAGTCTTGTTGCTGAGTGTTCACTTTAAAATGTAGCACGGTATCGAAATAAGCGTTATACACTCGGACAGACTTATATCTGCACACTATGTGAAACTTAAGATTCATCTTCAGCCCATCTATGTCTTAGCTAGAGTTATCGCCCGTCACTTTATTGTGACTAGTCTATGGTATTTTTCAAGTTATTGTAGGCTTATATAGTAAAGGAAAGTTTCAGGATATGATATTTTTGTTGAATTTAATGATAGTCCTGCTTCAATCTCATTTTCATCATCGTAATTTTTATGGTTGTCAATGCTGTACCAATATTGTATATTATATACAATTGTGTATGTGCAACTACTCTTGTTTTGATTTTCAGTTTAGAATAAGTAGAGGTAACTGCCCCACGATAAACGATTTTGCTCCCTTGCACGGGTGGTATATTTGCAAGAAAATGAAATCAAATTGTATGCACATTTTATGAATAGTCCTAATGTAGATGTATATGATTTAAAGTTGCATTTATCCCGTCAATTCTCAGAAGAATGCAAGAATCATGACCCATGAGTAAAATTGCATATTCAATTTTTCATAGCCTATAATTATATGCAGGCATATAGTGTCTCTGTAAATTTAATGTCCTTCTTAATTTTATTTGATAAAAAATTAACAAGATTTTGCTTTTCTTCTTTTAATTCTACTGGACATTAAATTTGTGGCGGCACTATATATCTGATTTTCTGCGGTTGGTACCTTTTTCAATCAATTGTTCATTTACCATAAATGTTTATCATAATGCTGTGACATCCTCTAAGATAAATGTGCTTCGTCCAACATTGGTGACTAAATTCCACCATCGTCTAGGACTCTTAAGTCAAGTCCTGTTAGGCCATTGCCCACATTTTACCCAGGCACAGAGTGAAATTTTTGTGTCACATGATTGAAATCAAATGTGGAATTTACGTGTTGTTCAGTGTCATTACTGAGGATGAGTACACCGTCCTACACAGGAGCTGGCTGTATGTAATTGTGATTATAAGCATGATGCACAGGGTGTGATCTGCGATGTTATTGTACCTCCCCTACATATCTAAAATTGGTTATGGGACTGCTATCGCCCCATGTATTTCTGCCATACCGGTACAGCAAAAGTTAGCCAATGAGTTACCGTCTCATTGGCATATACATGAAAATGCGTAGCATGAGACCGAAATAAATTTTCAATTGCATCGGCAACTTGTGTCTTGATCAATTTTTATGCTGAGTAATAGTAGGCCTGGTTTGATAGAACTGTATTCTCCTGTTGCAAAACATTGATTGCTCTTGCTTGAAGGATTCTATAATTTATGTACGGCTACTGCGTTTATTTAGTAGCACTTGCTTAATTATGGTAAATTGTTATGATTAGAAAAGGTTTTTGTGTTAAAATTGAATATTTTCTACTTTGTCGGTTATCTGTAGTTCTATATGGATGATGATGATGATGACAGCGGAATGGATGAGTCGTTTGAAGTTCTCGATATTACTGGTACTGCCACTAGAAGTCAACTCTTAAATCGAACTAGTAATGCTATTAAGTGGAGCTTTGAGAAATACCCTGTCGCTTCCAAAACTACGTGCGGCGCTGTAGGTGGATACATCACTGGGATACTATTCAAAAAGGTAAAATATGTACCGGTACCGAATATGCATGTATATATATTTCATTGTTTGATAGAGATCTCCATTGGCCGGTGACTGTGAAACCCTGACATAGGTAGCTACATCCTCTCATATTCCCAAGTGAGAGAAGTGACTTAAATCCAGTTTTCAGATTTAGTTCTTGCTGCCTAGGCAGCAATGTCTATTTTATCATTATTCATGTTCACTTATTGTTCAGTATAATTCACTCTGGGCAAATGAGAAAGAAGAAATGGGAGTAGTTGATATGTGACCTTTGGCCCATCACTTCGCTTGAATAATTCACTGGCGATTAATCACCGAATATGAAAGGAGTTGAGCGTGAAATACCAATATGCATTTCGTATGCTTGCATTGAATAACGTAGGCCTGGTAGATTTTCCTTCAAATGTCCACTCACACCACTTTGTGTTGTGAGGACAGCCATTCACTGATCGTATGACATGAAACGCTTTGTTTCTTGCTGAACTAGTTTTATGAGCATAAGATTTATTACCCTAAGAATGGCAGTGAATCCACCAGAGGAAAGCCATAGGTTTCACATTTCAAGACTAAAACCAAGGAGATAAAGCTGGGAAATGTCATAATTGACCTGTGATTACCAGCTCAAACACTTTTTTGACTTGTGCAGCTTGCTCCATATATATATATATCGTACTAAATGTGCCATGCTTGTGAACAAAACCATCAAATTTTCAAAGTTGAGGTTGATCGCCTAATGACTCATAAGTGGAGGCATACCCAAAGGGCATAAATAACGAACCATAGCAGTATGATTTTGTGATTTGTGCAGACATGCCCATCTCTCTACTTATGTTTAGTGAATACATAACAAAATGCCCGCGTTTTCCTCTGCTGAATAAGCCGGGCCTTCTTAGTTGTTAGTTCATTGGGTACCGTATATACGCTACTCTTGTTCCAGGTTGGAAAAATCGTCGCCACTGCTGTTGGAGGTGGATTACTAATTATCCAAATTGGTTACAGGTGAGTCGACACGTAGATGTGATGCCTTCTAGAGATAGATATTTTTAAGTACAAATCAAAGAGATTTTTGGATAGATTCAGATATGAGTTATTGGCCTATGAGTAATAATTTATTTACTTGTACCGTACCCCAGTTTATCTATGGAATAATTGTCTAGCCTATGTGAATAATTTTCACCATGCTTCGGGTCAAACCGAATAAATATATAAGGTACTTGATCGCTGGTTCTCTTTGGCTCATGGCAACACTTGCTGGTGTCAAGCTATGAATGTAATTTTGCTGTTCCCGAAGGCCTCAACTGGATTATTTCTGTGCCAGCGTGAGACAGAAACATGGCACGACTTGCCTGTGAACTTTGTTCTACTGAACCACATTTACGAACCTTTGGGGTGCTATACAATTCTTTCTTCGCCGCAACATGCATTGCAGACGCCTTTCATGAATTGGAAGTTTTGCTATTGTTCCGATATATAGGGAATTCGACTGTTGAGATTGAGATGCTGGTATCGGTAGTTTGTAGTATGTTCATTTATTTTATTTGAGCTGACTGCTGCCGCTTATAAAATAGTCTCGCTTCTGTGTCTCCTAAACTGTTCCTCATGTGGCACTTTGTACATTTAGGGCTGGTTACATCACAATCAACACGAACAGAGTCCACAGAGACGCAAGAAATTTGCACAGAACGATGGAAGCAGAAGTGCGAAGAAGGCAATCATCCATGTCCGAAGTTTCTACACAGGTTGAGCGACTCCTCCGAAGAAATGTACCCTTAGTCGTTGGATCTGCTGCCGGTTTTTTATTGGGATTGGCTACTTGATATTGAATTGCAAATCGTGACGAATTGAGATGTGCACAGACTCTATCGAACATTAATCATCATTGTTTGAACCATATTTTCTTTCAAGTATTAGTGAAATGATGCACGTGATCCGTGGCCTCAGCATAACAAGGCAGGCCTATAATAATATCATGTCTCTTCTTAATTGTTTCTCGAGAGGACTCACAGCACCAACCCTACTCGTAAACCTTTTCAAAGTTCTATTGTAGACTGGGCTACTGATTGCATGATCATTCAACTGCTTTCTATAAAATGAAATGCGTCGGCATGCTGCAGTTCAGCCGAAAAGCGGCGAGAACGTCACTTGAATTTTGTATCTCCGTATACGTAGAAGACAGACCCAGCTCTGGCAGAACAATCGGGATTGGGAAATTGGGTATCTCACTACTGGCCTGGTTCTTTCTTGTCCATGCCCCATCTCTGAACGAAACATTTTAACCCGTGGAAAAAGTGCAAACATCCTTGTATTGGGCAAATCATGTCACGTCACACTAAGTGTGATGATTTGTTGTCATGTATTATACTATTGTTCAGAGAAATTTCTCAATCGGAAATACTTGGTGCAATTATAGTTTTAAGATATTTTGACTTCAAAATACATGAAATTACTGCCATTTGGGCCTCTGTCTTTGGAGGCGGGCTTATGTAGAGATGCTAACCAGAATGTTGAGGCAAAGCGGAGCTGCCACACCACATGCACAGTAATATTTCAGACCTTCAGTACCAGTAGTTATACTGTCGTGCAGCTATTTCACTTGCTCATACCAATGATGAAATAGTGGTCCAGGACCCCAGCCCCACATAAAATTTTCAGATATTACCATAAAATCAGTGGCAAACCACTGAGGCTCACTAATTCAATCTAAGTCCCAGTTTGTAGCACTACATTCCGTGGGATGTATGTCACTTTCTTGTGGTGCACGAAGTCCTAACAGGAGATTTTAGGTGTGGCAGAAAAACAAATACCGATAGCAGCCTAGTTCATTTGCCTTTGATGAAGCACCCGAATAAGAGCTTTAGCACGCGCCATTCTTTTACAACATAAATGCTGGCCAGATTCCAACAATGATTATCTCACAATGGAGTCTTCGAACATCCAGTCACAAGGGTACACAGCGTCTGTCACAAATCATCACGTGACAGTTTGTACCACCTCTCCTTCAAAGCGCAAAATAATACACTCGCCTGCTTACAAGGAAATTTCCAGCTAAGTTTACGTCTCCGGACTCATGTCGTCTATCAAAGGCAACTCATTTGAGGCTTTGTGAATCTACACTGAGCCAACGTCAGTGATCTGTGTGAAAGTGAAGTATGGAGCAACCCAAATATGTTGTAGGGCCAAACCTGCAACCAGAGCCCATCGTCGGTTAAGCTCCTTATCAGCATGTAGTATTTGGCACATTCACTAATTGATCGAGGTCATAAAATGTCTGAACAACATAGGTCTTATGCAGTTTACAACATACTTATCAACATAACCTGTAGCGTTCCCCAAATATTATTGCACCTTCATAGACCGAGTTGTAGAACTTGTTAGTTGTAAAGTACATCTCTGAAGCGATTCAGACAAAAAGCAATGAGCGAAATGTATTGTCGCCAAGATTTTATGCAACTTCTATAGGCCTACGTAAAACAGTAAAATGAATCAATCAAATCCTTTCTGTCATACTCGGCTGTAGGCAATGCCCAATCTTCATAAATCTATCACAGACAGTTCTGCACTGACATCAACCAAATATCCATTCAGCACTGCACATTGTGCGTTGCGACAAAGCAATATCGAATATCGCTTGAATGTGATCAAAGCAATTATTATCTACGATGTATCAAATGGCTATCGATCTGATATGTGAGAATGAATTCGCAATTGAGACCCTGCAGCAGGGATGGTTAATACCGTCTCCCTCTATTGTTTTGATAATGACCACGGCCAGACTGACCTCTCCTAGACCCACCACCACGGTATGATTCGTTGCTCCTTCCACGTTCTCTATCTTCTCCATGATAGCGGCTTTTTCGATAGTCGGCACCGCTCCCTCTCCCGTACTCATCTGTTCTTTGAAAATCTTTTGATCTATCTAATCCTCTATCTGATGATTCTCTTTTCAATGATTGAGTCGAAGACATGTTTCTATCCTGGCGTGAATCTCTGTTGTTCCAATCAGATGACCTATTCCTTGATTGATATGAAGAACCTTCACGACTGTTTTGATTCCGAGAGCCCCCATCATAGGAAACATTGTCACGTTTTCCATACTGGGTTGCATCAGGATATCTACTGTCACGGCTATTTCGATCCCATGAAGTACCTCCACCATTGGATGAATTGTTGCTTTTTCCATATCCTGACACATCAGAATGTCGGCTTCGTTGAAAATCCTCATTTCGGCTAGATTGGAAATCTCTTTTCTGATCTCTACCATCTTTGCTAGTTCCTTGATTGTAGTCTCTATAGCTATTCTGCGGTGACCTTTGCTGTTTACTTTTATCCCAAGAAGATCTCTTATTCTCCGGTGAACGATCCCTTTGATAATTGCGGCTTCTTTGGAAATGTTGTGGGCTACCTCTATCAGAATCAGAACGTCTTGAATCAGATGCGTTCCTTGAGCGTCTCTCCATATCATCCCGCTGTTGTGAAATTCTCCCGTAAGATCCTTGTGTTCTCTGAAATCTGGATGTATCCGGGGAGCGTCGCCGATCATCTAAAATTTGGCGCTGATGTTGTTGATCATAGTTAGGCCTGCTACGTTCTTGGGCAGGAGGGCTTTCCCCACCCCGTGAACGATACACACTTTGATTTGCTTGCCCACTCTTGCGATAGTCTGCTGAGTCAGTTCTACCTGGTTTGGCAAACTCAAATTGTGAGGAGTGATCTTTGTACCTTGAATGCACATAAGCCGACAGCTCCGCAGTAGGCGATAGCCTACTCGGCAAATTACTTGAATGACCTTCGTAATACGTATCTTGATCTCCTTGTACTTTTTGTCTGTCATAACGGTTGTGAGGAGATCGCTCACGATAAGCATTCTTATCCCCATCAAAGTTAGATGAAAATCCTGTATTTCCAGGACTAGATGAGCGTCTACGTTTATACGAGGCACCTCTTGAATAGTCCTGGTCATCATCTTCTGTTACATAAACAGTTTTGGATACAGGCATATGATACTTTGGACCACCGTATTGAGAATCTCTAAACTGTGTGCCTACAGTGGGGTTTGGTCTTGCCGTTTGATTTTTATCATCAAGAAATCTTTCTCGTTCTGCATGACGAACAGTAACACATCGTCCACGAATTTCTACACCGTGCATTCGACTAATTGCATCATCTGATGACATCGAATCCTTGAAAGAAATGAAAGCGAAGCCACGGGATCGGCCGTTTTCTCGATCCCTCATCAGCATGATGTTTGTGATTTCTCCAAATAATGCAAATGCTTTTTTCAAGTCAGACTCATCCACGACTGGATCCAATCCACCAACAAATATTCTGGAACTCAGGTTTCCAATGCGACTCATTTTCCTCAGTTATCGTAATCTACTTTACAGTTTACAGAATAGTACATGACAAACATGTTAAGGATTGTCCCGGCTGCATAGCCACAGTTTAGTACGATTGGTTTATGCAAAGATGACTCGACCAATAAACTGCGGGTTCATTCAACTACCCCCTTAAAGCAAGACATTCAGCAAAGGCAGCAATTTGCCAGAATTTTAATGGTGAACAGACATTGTTATTCCAATGCATTCAGAGCTTTTCAAACCATCAACTTTCACACAACAGTATAACTGTCTTTGAACAGAATGATGTTCAATCATTTTAGCATACGAAGGCTAAATCAATAGTCAATTGAACTCCTCTGACTCTCCAAACCTAAAAGGTTTCTTGGGATTTAACAATGCCAGTCTTACTCCGATATACCAGCTTTCCTGTCAAGTCATGGAGGTTCCATCTTGATATTGGTATATATCAGAACGTAGGAATGAATTACAAGACTTCTAATGCAGGGATATTTTGACCTGAACCCTGTTCCACTATCATGTCATGAGTAGCAAAAGTCCAATTTTTACGCCTACCATTACGAATTGTGGTATTCGTATGCCAATGATCCCCGATACCGGTACTATAAAGGGATACTATTCAATTTCAGCACAGTTTTACAGCGAGTTCCTACTGTTAATTTGAATGTTTCCAGATTGGCTTACACCAGTTTCAGAATTCCATCGTTGAACTGATATTGGTGTTAGTTTGCAGACAACTTCCACATTGGTTCAATAAACTAGTTTCAAAAATTCAATCAGCCACTATAGATAGACAAAGGCTTCCTGATTGGCTGGCCAGCAGCTTCAAAAATTCAATCACATTCTGAGAAACAGATAACGTGATCTTTCAAACATCACTGTGTCTACTGCCATAAACACTTCCAATATATAGGTCAATTACACAGTACTATAGCATGTCTTCCAGATGACCCCCTTATGATCAAATATTTTGCGTTATAAGAGATAAGCTACTGGTCAGGCAGGGCTATAGTTTTCACAAAATGTACACAGTAAAAGAAGTAGACAGCCTAATCCGAGTGTAAGCAGTCTTCAAGTTCAAGTTGAATTCGGTTTCGATGTTTCAGCTTTCAAATAGACTTTCTGAACTCCTTCTTAAATCTGCAGTATAGCATACGTTCCAATCCATACGTCGGGAACACATCATGATGATTTTAATCCGGCAATATCTCACTTACGTTATTGCGCCCTCACTCCATGCCCAAACGACAGCAGCAACAAAAACAGATATCTACAAACTACAGGGTACCGTACCGACGGGGCGTCGACCAGGCAGTCCTCAGTGGTAACACGTTTTGGGACACGCTACGGCGGCAGAACCTTCACACACCAGAAGCATAGAGATTATATAAACACCAGAAGTAAGATGAATCTGAATCGGAGGCCTGGACGCCTGCATGCAAATCTCATCGCAACTCGCCGTTGGCGGTTGGGAGCCACCGTAAACTGGGGATACCATTGAGGGGAAAAGAGAGCATTGCTAGATACTGGCGTTTCGGCGATGAATCTGAAGAAACTAATGGAGGGTAAAAGTAGGTAATAGGTAAGTACGTAAGACTCATTTTGCTACGAACGACTTCTTTTTATTTGCACCATCCCAAAACCTCAATAATCAACAGACCCAGAACGTCTCGACTTCGTTGAAATTTCGCTGTTTCTACGTCACTATTCATTTATGACTATTCAACTTATTACGTCACTATTACATGTATACAGTACCTCACAAAGCCTTGATGCCCCAGAAAAAAACTGTAAAAAAAACTGATATCAGGGAAGGACTGAAGAATTGAAGATGATGTAGGTAGGTGGCGGTAGGTAGCCAATCTTTCCCTATTTTATTTTGGTCTGGCCAAAGTCACTCTGGATGTAAAAATCTGGTAAATTTTTCGAAAAGCAGAACACACGGAATCGGCCCAAATTGTACGTACATTGATAGCATTTAATCTCGGGAACACAAATATACCCGTTCCATATCACGGTCGCAACTATTTACGGAGATATCGCTATCCCTAAGGCTAAAAACATATAGGCGTAAGTGAGCACACCAGCAAACCATTGAGATATGAATGACGACCCACGATTTGATGTTGCCAGATATACCGAGAATGTAGTCAACGACATATATGTCATATATGTAGTCAACGGTAATTTACGTCATGATTATTATTTGGTGGAGAGTTGCGTAATAATTTTGTAGTTGTGTATTCGCTTTTTCAAAAGTTATTCAGGTACGGTTTTGAAATATCAGGTCCGCATGCCCGTGTGTGGTGTTAATGGACGTGTTGTAGAGACGAAACAGTCCACACCAGTTATATCGCGAAGTAGTCGGAAGATACGTAACTTGACTTCGGATCTTCTCGACGTAGGCGGGTTCTCTGGTATAAGTCTTGCAGTATGAACACGAGAGTGGATTGAGAAGCTTTATTAGTATCTCTGGCGAGACACGACACCAGTATACACGACGAGTACACGAATTGCAGATGAGGCGATATACGGCACTTGAGTATGATGACGATACTATATAGGCCTATGCGCCGTGTCTCCAAGGAGGAGCGAAGATGGGCGAGTCCGTGTAGTAAGAGACGATAGTAAGAGAGAGCTCCGTTATATACACCCCGATCTCAAGGGAGCACGAGAGAGGCTTATAGCTACGTCAACGCATGAAGGCGTGTTGGTAGAGGACTCTCGTATTGGTAGATTAGTAGGGAATTCAGATATGATCTAGGATCAGGTAGAGGGGGAATCCCCTACACGGTCCTCCCTTTCGGAAGAATTTTAGCTGCAGAAGCTAAACATTCTTGTAGGTGGAATTCCCTACGCGTAGCTAGTGTCGTGGGACTACACTAGGGCCAAGGTGTAAAATGGGGCGCAAGCACGTGTACGCATAAAGCGCACAAAATATAGGCTTTACAGTAAACCAAGCACCTACAACATGACTAAAACATGATCATGGTAATGAGCTATAAGAGCGCCAAATGTCAAGTGTCTGTCGATGGCATGAGATATCCGAGTGGACGATGTGATTCATCGGTCGTTCCGTGTTTTTGTCGACAACGGAATGTGATTGAGAGGTCATAACGTTTCCTCTGTGCAAGTTGCCTCTGTTCGTCATCAGGTGGTGATCAGTGGTGACGTAATACATGACTGGAAGTTGTTATTTCGTTGATGTGAGTCTCAACGTCATAAGTTCGTAGGCAACTTCTTGAGCGACCGATTTTGCACCCATAATGTTCGAGATGCGTTGACATGTCCATCGTCGGTTCCCAGTGCCATCGTTGAGCAATACACGCAATGAGGTTGATCTGAAAACAACAGTGTGCGTCAACTCGCCAACACAAGTACATTACACAAAATGACAAGAAAAAAAATACAACATGTACAACCGCAACACGTGAAAAGTGTGAGTTGGCATGCTAGATTGAACAGGTCGGTTGGGGGAGCAGTTTCTGAGCTGGCAATTCCCACGTTCTATCAACCTCCCGGAATTACGTTTGGCTATACGGGTAGCGCATCTGGTCGGGTTATGGGTATGTCTGATATGGACTATTAGTGTACGCGTGACATGACGTGTAGTGCGCATCTACGTATGGTCATGCGAAGTACTGAGCAGGTGCGCCGCGCTTGCAAATGTGCAAGAATGCTGTAGGCCTACATTGTGTAGACGTTGTCGCAGACCCGTCAAGGCTTACTGGATAACTGTGGCCACTAGCTATTCGGTGCTTAAGGGGGGTATAGTGGTACCCGTGCGAACTGAGCATGAGGCCGTCCTGGCGAGAGAAGTACGGCGTGTTTATTCCGTCCATGTGCCCTGTGAAAATGGAAACTGGATCCACGTGAGAACAGGGACCGACAACAGATGGTGAAGTAATTTCCGGTGGAGGGAACATCCGGATCTGTCGTGTGGCGACAGATAATGGGATGTTATGAATCGCTAATTATGTCGAGTCATTAATACAAAAGAAGTACGCCCGTCTAAGATATGGGAATAGTTCTATCGCATTAATGAATGAGGTTACGGATGATTCGTAATTGGATTATCGAGAATTCATAATAGGAGTTCGTCTGTGCGAACCGTGGGAAAAGGTCAGGATATTACATATTGCTGCTGGGAGTCGTCTGCGACTCGGCAAAAAGACAGGCAATGTCGTATTCATAATGAGGTTGGCGTAATGGTCTAATTACGCGTCCTGTTCTTGTTTTGTACTGCTCCTTTTGACGGTTATTACATGCGGTGGATCGATCAGTGCTGCTTTGGCAAGCAGTGTTACGGTAATTACTCATGTCTGGGAGACTCCGTGAGTTAGGATCAAAAAGAAAAAGTAAATTTGAGTCGTTAGAAGATGGGTGATTAGTATCATGGGCATTTATGCAGGCTGCCACTAGGGTGCTAATCACCGACGACGAAAATGTCGGTTTGACCTGGACCTATTGGAAACGGGTGGAGGCTGATTCTCAGTGTCCTCCTCAGCCTGGCGTATAGCAAAGAATTGGCACTTCTCAGGATTATTACATCTACGGGGCTTATAAGTGGACATACTGTCGTCAAGTTTGCCAACTCCCTATAAGCGACACGATAAAATCATTAGAAAATTCAAAGCGGTATCCAAGCAATTTAAATCGGCGTAAATGTGAGTTACAACACAATGCGCGCTAACTGACTACACTTGTAAGTAATAACGATTTCGGTCGTTCGATCTGTCTTTGCTCGATCAGATATAATAAAAAGAATACGTGACCTTGTAATTGAGTCCGCGTCGAGAATTCGTTCAGCGATGACGTCGAATTTCCCCGTCTTCGAATGTTTTGCTCCTCGTGATTGTTCGTTCGTCTCGGTATTTGAATAAATGATCGGCTACTTCTGTTCCACGTGGTTGCAGTGTGTAGTGTTCTTCTGAAGCAAGTTTCGGCCAGAAATCCTCACTCGGGGCACCATGTGGTGTTAATGGACGTGTTGTAGAGACGAAACAGTCCACACCAGTTATATCGCGAAGTAGTCGGAAGATACGTAACTTGACTTCGGATCTTCTCGACGTAGGCGGGTTCTCTGGTATAAGTCTTGCAGTATGAACACGAGAGTGGATTGAGAAGCTTTATTAGTATCTCTGGCGAGACACGACACCAGTATACACGACGAGTACACGATTTGCAGATGAGGCGATATACGGCACTTGAGTATGATGACGATACTATATAGGCCTATGCGCCGTGTCTCCAAGGAGGAGCGAAGATGGGCGAGTCCGTTTAGTAAGAGAGAGCTCCGTTATATACACCCCGATCTCAAGGGAGCACGAGAGAGGCTTATAGCTACGTCACGCATGAAGGCGTGTTGGTAGAGGACTCTCGTATTGGTAGATTAGTAGGGAATTCAGATATGATCTAGGATTAGGTAGAGGGGGAATCCCCTAACGTGTCCCACCAAATTCGTAAATCACAGGACGTCTCTAGAAGGTATTTGTGTGCCGTCTGAGAGATACATGGTAAAATTTCTCGCGCTACGAGCGCCTATTTAGCTTCAATGTTAATGTCTTATGAATCATCCGTTTACGAACCTAAAATACCGTCAAAGAATGCATAAGCGAAATGCCCGATATCGTCAAATGCCCCGATTCCCTGTGACGTCACTGATAACGTGACCAAACTTGTGAGTGTTCACACGGCACTGCATATGACGTCATCGTACTAACCTATGTTAGTGCTAGGTTAGTACTAGGTTAGTTTTCTATACAGAGTCGCAGAACACATGCTAGATGTTGCGTTGCACTACTAAATATCAATGACGAGCATAAGGGAAATATCCCTACAATCATTTCTTCGCTCTGCTTTTGGGAGGGGTAGAGCGTTTTGTGCACGCTATTTGTGGGGTCGGTAAACTCACGATATTCACCATACTAGGAGAGAAGCTTCCATAAGGCATTTTCATTTTAACTAGGGCTACAGGTCACGTTGGTGGAGAACTTATATGTCATCCGTAAGCAACCTTTTTGTCATGCTACTTATATGTCAGGTCGATGGACTACGTATATGTCAGGTGACTACTTATTTGTCATCCTACCTACATGTCTTGCTACTTATATGTCAGGAGACAACGTATATGTCAGGAACGTATATGTCACGAAAATACCTATATGTCAGGTAAATCGCACCACCCCTATCGAAAAATTTTCCACAAATCCTGAGCAGGTCATGTCGGAGATACGGTAGTAAGGATGTCGGAAATACGGTATCATGTCGGAGATACGGTAGGTATAATGTCGGAAATACGGTAGGTGAGTGTCGGAAATACGGTAGGTCGAAAATCCGGGAAAAGTAGAGGGTTTGTGGTAATAAAGGAGGATTAGGCTTGAGGTTGCGGGGGGGAGAGAAAGAGGAAAGTATTAAGTAGGCCTACAAAAGGTACATGAAATCTTATTATTTGTATCCGGTATTGACAGGGTGGCCCGATATGAGATTGGGGTATTTAACGCGTCGATAGAACTGGAAAATTTTGGCAAATCTTATCGAAAATAGGCCTTGGATGGAATCGAATAACATTGCTAAATTGCAAACCTCCATGTGAACTTGGGCATATTCAAGAGATGTGTGGTGAAATGTGTGCCTCCGCTAGATGGTGTGCCAATCAACTCCATGTACAGAGACACCTTTGTCCCGCCTATTACGAAACAGCCAAAAATCATCAAATCATCGCCACCCGCCTACCCCAAACGCCAGCCCTGCTTGGTAGGCCACTAGGCCTGTGCATTTCATAGGTTTACGAAATCTACTGCATTGTACATACGTTCAAACCTTTGATTTTTCGCATAGAAATAAAATCGTCAGGCGTCAGCCCTCTCGCTCGCCCACTCAAACGCCCCATCATTAGCCTATCTAGTTCATTTGTCAAAAAGAACCGTCAAATGAAACGGCATGAAAGCAATGGAATGCGGTAACTAATAACTATATGCAAAAACGAAATCATAATAACAATGAAGCGCAAAATTAGGCCTACTCCCATTTAGTCCATCCATCTCATCCAGTCCATCCGTCCCATTCAGTCTATCCTCTCCCTCATCGTCGCTTTCAATAAGATGGATTTGTAGTCAAGTTCATTCTGAAATTCCTGAGGCAAGTGTTTCTTATGTCTTTTCAAGTCACGACGAATAATTGCGAATTCGTTTCCATGCGGTGGAACATAATCTTTTATAAGTCATTCAACAGCGGCGTGTGCCATTTCATGTATAAGCATACGGAATGCCTGACCTCTTGATTCGAGTGGCGCAATGTCTCCCAGAATTACGTCAGCGAATTATATCCGCATGCCTCGGCTTGCGGTCGGTAGAGTGGGACTGTTGTTTTATGATCGGAACAGCAGGAGGGTATTTGTTACCGCTGGTCAATTATCGATTCCGTGTGAGATATGAACTAATTCTATGTCTCATTTGGTGTATAACTCACTAATGGGTAATATGCTATCAGGGAATTTAGGGCAAGTCCGATGTCCTAGATACGACAGTTGATGTCACGTATATACGCTATATCCTACTGGAAATTCAGGCAGAGCGGACGATTTTTTGCAATATAGCTTACGGTCGCGATTTGATGATTTCTAGCTGTTTCGTAATCGGCGGGACACGGTGTATCGGTACATGGAGTTGCATGATTGGCACACATTTCACCACACATCTCTTGAATATGCCCAAGGCCTATTTTCGATAAGATTTGCCAAAAGTTTCAAGTTCCAGCGATGCGTTAAATACCTGCCACCCTGTGTCAATACCGGATACAAATAATATGATTTCATGTACCTTGTAGGCCTACTTAATACTTTCCTCTTTCTCTCCCCCCGCAACCTCAAGCCTAATCCCCCTTTATTACCACAAACCCTCTACTTTTCCCGGATTTTCGACCTACCGTATTTCCGACATTTTCGTGACCTACCGTATTTCCGACACTCACCTACCGTATTTCCGACATTATACCTACCGTATCTCCGACATAAACCTACCGTATTTCCGACATTGACGCCCAACCCTGACAGTAGGAATAATGTCGGAAATACGGTAGGTGAGTGTCGGAGATACGGTAGGTATAATGTCGGAAATGCGGTAGGTGAGTGTCGGAAATACGGTAGGTCTCGAAAATGTCGGAAATACGGTAGGTCGAAAATCGGGGAAAAGTACAGGGTTTGTGGTAAGTGAGATTAGGCTTGAGGTTGGGGGGAGGGAGGGAGAGAGTAAAGGAGAAATACGGTAGGGACACGGTGTATCGGTACATGGAGTTTATTGGCACACCATCTAGCGGAGGCACACATTTCACGACACATCTCTTGAATATGCTCAAAAGTTCACATGGAGGTTTGCAATTTAGCAATGTTGTTCGATTCCATCCAAGGCCTATTTTCGATAAGATTTGCCAAAATTTTCAAGTTCTAGCGATGCGCTAAATATACCCCAATCTTATGTTCCGATATGATATCGGGTCACCCTGTCAATATACCGGATACAAATAATATGATTTCATGTACCTTGGACTCAATACTTGCCTCTCTCTCCCCTCAACTCCCAAGCCTAATCCCCCTTTATTACCACAAACCCTCTACTTTTCCCGGATTTTCGACCTACCGTATTTCCGACATTTTCGCGACCTACCGTATTTCCGACACTCACCTACCGTATTTCCGACATTATACCTACCGTATCTCCGACATGACCTACCGTATTTCCGACATCATACCTACCGTATCTCCGACATGACCTGCCGTATTTCCGACATTGTCGCCCAACCCT
>JASFYC010000518.1:0-65541 GCA_030412335.1 Botrylloides violaceus | reverse complement strand
CTAACCCTAACCCTAACCCTAACCCTAACCCTAACCCTAACCCTAACCCTAACCCTAACCCTAACCCATATCCACATACATCGCCGTATCGTCCGATCCACAAAGCCCGATTCGTCCATCCACTCGTCCGTCCACCACCCCCCTCGTCCGATCCACAAAATTGAAATTTGCATACAGGCCCTAAAATTCGTTCGCAAACAAGCCTAATAAAAAATAATTAATTTATTCGTTCGAATCACCCCCCCTTCCGGTCCATTCGTCCGATCCACCCCTCGTCCGATCCACCACTCGTCGATTCGTCCGATCCACCGCTCGTCCGATCCACCACTCGTCGATTCGTCCGATCCACCGCTCGTCCGATCCACCACTCGTCGATTCGTCCGATCCACCGCTCTTCCAATCAACCTCTTGTTTATTCGTCCGATCCACCGCTCGTCCGATCCACCACTCGTCCATTCGTCCGATCCACCGCTCTTCCGATCCACCACCCGTCTATTCGTCCGATCCACGCTCGTCCGATCCACCACTCGTCCATTCGTCCGATCCACCACTCGTCCATTCGTCCGATCCACCGCTCGTCCATTCGTCCGCCCCACCGTTCGTCTTTTCGTCCGATCCACCGTTTGTCCATTCGTCCGATCTACATCTTCGTCCTGTTCACTTGTCCGATCAGAACTTTCATGTCCGATGTTTCTATTTCGAAAAAAATGTTTATTTCTTTTTATTAATTTAGTACAGTCAAAGTTTGTTTCATTTTAAAGTTTTAAATTGAGTTATTTTTGAGTAAATAAAAAATCATTGCGGAACATCATTATATAGTCATTTCTAGATTTGTCACTCATATTCTAGGAAGTTATACAAAGAGTCGACATTAATTATAAATTTGCGAGTTTTTCGGCCTGTACAACTGTGAAAAATTCAATTTAGAAAAAAATAAAGTTATCGTGGTTGTAACCTTCGATTCTTACATTCAACAATTGAGTACTACTTGCGTCTGGACCTAAACTTCCGATATTTCCAATAAAAAGGCGAGTTTGTCGGCTGATACGCCTCGTTTCAGCTATCGATTTAATTTGACACGGACAAGACATTTAAAAATCTGGAACGCGATAATTCGTTATGTCAGCGTAGTGTTTACTGACCCGACTTTTTATTGTACGATCCATGATGCGTAATTGAAACTGGTATTGACAGTACTTTAAACCGAGATGTTCGTAACCATATTCGATAAGCCATAAACGTTGTGATAGGTAAAAGAAAATCGGGATGGTGTTGTCAGGGAATTTACGACTTTTACGTATCGAACACATCAAAGGGTAGAGATGCCACTAACAAAAGTCTTTCAATCAACCATAATATGAGATATAAATTCGGTACCGAGAAAGAAACACGATTATGACATAACATATCTATTGTCTGCCTCCTATATGCAAGAGGCTTCTTCTCGAGTATATTATAAATATTGTGAGTTGCATGAACATAGGTACTCTTAGTAATAATCTTCGGTGTCCTATATAAATGCGGCATTTTGCAAATTCCGTAATTATTATTCCGGAGATATTTGCGTTGCACAATTGCGAAATTCATGCTGTGGAGCCTCACAATCGCCGTAATTGTGTACATCCGTTTTCTTCATGGCACCGAAAGGCAGGTGCTTTTACCAAATTTTGACGATCGAAGCATTTTCAGTCAAATCCTAATATCAGATAGTCGGATGCACTATCTTTGATCAGGAGAACCTTAAACCTTAACGACGTACCCGATTTGAGCTAATACTTGGAGACAGAGAATATAACTGATCAAGGAAACAAATTTATTTGCATAGACAATCCAACAGACACATCTAGTACTAATATCGTACTCTCCCACTTTATAGGCAATCCCAAGGAATTTGATTACTATTTTCCGTCGTCAATAACTAAATTTTTGTCCTATACACAGTGCTAGGGTTAGGGTATGGGTAAAATTCGTCCGATCAACAAAACAGATGGCAAAAAAGTCACGTGGTTTCCTTCGGCAAGTATGACCACGTGATTTCATAATGTTTCTTTTGTTTTGTCTGGCCAACGAGACTGGTCGTTTTACGACGATTTGGCGCATTTCCGTTTGACGCAGAATGATGAAGGTTGTATTGATACGATATGAATACTGCGATTGATACTAACGTGTTTTCATCCTTTATCGGATTTATAGTTTGGGTGGGGTAAATTCGTCCAATCAACCAGATTGTGAAATCAAACACGAAAAAGGCAAGTATGGTCACGTGATTTCGTGACGTTGTTTACTGTTAGTCACGACATCAAGAGGAAGGTTTGCGGCGTTT
Organism: Botrylloides violaceus; assembly: GCA_030412335.1. Taxonomy (NCBI): domain Eukaryota; kingdom Metazoa; phylum Chordata; class Ascidiacea; order Stolidobranchia; family Styelidae; genus Botrylloides; species Botrylloides violaceus. Next base: position 63,218 of record JASFYC010000518.1, on the reverse strand, counting down.
AACTTTTATCAAATGTGGACGTCGTGTTGTGGCCAAGTGAATATTTTGAGTGATATGTTCACAGCGTAGATATGAATCAAACCCAGATAGAACCTAGTCCGTGCGAATCAGCGACTATGCAACCAACAACGACTACGCCTTCTCTAGGAAAATGGAAAAAAAGACTTGAGATTTGGGAATTCGATATTCCAGGTAAGACGTAGCTGCTAGTTATACTTCAAGCTTTTAAACAAAAATATTTTCCCCTATAGATTGTGGATGGAAGGGCGGTATGACAGTAACGGTGAGGAGAACACGCTTAGTGGTATGACTGCTACATTAGTTGTTCGCGATACGAAAAAACATAAGATATTCCTTCATTTCAGTACGAAAATTTGACATCGAAGTCCAAAAAATGCATATCGGAATTCAACCCAGCAATTTGGAATTATGCCGAAGATTGATTTTTTTGTGTGTTATTGAATAGTAAAGAGACGGTGGATTTTGTTGATAAAATTTTGTATGTCGATATAAGTGGTGGGATGGGAAGTCAGGTATAGTGCAAGTTAATGCATAATTAATCAGAATCTCCGCTGTAATTGTCACCCTTCATCCACTCAACTCGTTCGATCCACCCTTCGTCCGCACAACACGTCCGACCCACACTTTCGATCGGTGGATCGGACGAAAGGAATATCGGTGGATCGGATGAACGGTGGATCGGACGAACGGTGGATAGGTGGATCGGACGAGTGAGTCGAACGAACGGTGGATCGGACGAACGGTGGATCGGACGAACGGAGGATAGGTGGATCGGACGAGTGAGTCGAACGAACGGTGGATCGGACGAGTAGATCGGACGAACGGTGGATAGGACGAATGGTGAATCGGACGAACGGTGGATCGGACGAAAGGTGGATCGGACAATAGGTGGATCGGACGAGCAGATCGGACGAACGGTGGATCGGACGAGTGATGGATCGACGATCGGTGGATCGGACGATCGGTGGATCGGACGAAAGGTGGATCCGACGAACGGTGGATCGGACGAAAGGTGGATCCGACGAAAGGTGGATCGGACGAAAGGTGGATCGGTGGATCGGACGAACGGTGGATAATTGGTTTGGACGAAAGGTGGATAGGTGGATCGGTAGATCGGACAAAAAGTGGATCGGTGGATTAGACGAACGGTGAATCGGACGAACGGGGGATCGGTGGATTGAACGAAAGGTGGATCGGAAGGTGGATCGGACGAACGGTGGATCGGTGGATCGGACGAACGGTGGATAATTGGTGGACGAAAGGTGGATAGGTGATCGGTAGATCGGATGCGGATCGGTGGATAGACGAACGGTGATCGGACGAACGGTGGATCGGACGAAAGGTGGATCGGACGAACGGTGGATCGGACGACCGGTAGATTGGACGAAAGGTGGATCGGTGGATCGGACGAAAGGTGGATAGGCGGATCGCAGGATCGGACGATCGGTGGATCGGACGAAAGGTAGATCCATCGATCGGACGAACGGTGGATCGGACGAACGGTGGATTGGTGGATCGGACGAAAGGTGGATCGGTGGATCGGACGAAAGGTGGATCGGTGGATTGAACGAAAGGTGGATCGGACGAATGGTGGATCCGACGCACGGTGGATCGGACGAAAGGTGGATCGGACGAAAGGGTGATCGGTGGATCGAACGAACGGTGGATCGGACGAAAGATGGATCGAAAGAACGGTGGATCGGACGAACGGGGGATCGGTGGATTGAACGAAAGGTGGATCGGAAAAAAGATATATCGGACGAAACGTGGATCGGTGGATCATTGGATCGGACGAAAGGATCGGTGATCGGACAGAGGTGATCGGTGGATCAGGCGAACGGTGGATCGACGAAAGGTGATCGGTGGATCGGACGAAAGGTGATCGGACGAACGGTGATCGGACGAAAGGTGGATCGGACGAACGGTGGATCGGACGACCGGTAGATTGGACGAAAGGTGGATCGGTGGATCGGACGAAAAGTGGATAGGCGGATCGCAGGATCGACGATCGGTGGATCGAACGAAAGGTAGATCCATGATCGGACGAACGGTGGATCGGACGAACGGTGGATTGGTGGATCGGACGAAAGGTGGATCGGTGATCGGACGAAAGGTGATCGGTGGATTGAACGAAAGGTGGATCGACGAATGGTGGATCCGACGAACGGTGGATCGGACGAAAGGTGGGGATCGGACGGTGGATCGGTGGATCGGACGAAAGGGTGATCGGTGGATCGAACGAACGGTGGATCGGACGAAAGATGGATCGAAAGAACGGTGGATCGGACGAACGGGGGATCGGTGGATTGAACGAAAGTTGGATCGGAAGAAAGATGGATCGGACGAAACGCGGATCGGTGGATCATTGGATCGGACGAAAGGTGGATCGGACGAAACGTGGATCGGTGGATCGGACGAACGGTGGATCGGTGGATCGGACGAAAGGTAGATCCGTGGATCGGACGAAAAGTGGATAGGCGGATCGCAGGATCGGACGATCGGTGGATCAGACGAAAGGTAGATCCGTGGATCGGACGAAAGGTGGATCGGACGAACGGTGGATCAGACGAAAGGTGGATTGGTGGATCGGACGAAAGGTGGATCGGTGGATCGGACGAAAGGTGGATCGGTGGATTAGACGAACGGGGGATCGGTGGATTGAACGAAAGGTGGATCGGAAGAAAGATGGATCGGACGAACGGTGGATCAGACGAAACGTGGGTCGGTGGATCGGTATATCGGACGAAAGGTGGATCGTGAATCGGACGAAAGGATCGGTGGATCGACGAACGGTGATTGTTGGATCGGACGAAAGGTGGATCGGTGGATTAGACGAACGGTGGATCGGACGAACGGGGGATCGGTGGATTGAACGAAAGGTGGATCGGAAGAAAGATGGTTCGGACGAACGGTTGATCGGACAAAACGTGGATCGGACGAACGGTGGATCGGTGGATTGGACGAACGGTGAATCAGTTAATCGGACGAACGGTGGATTGGACGAGTTTACCGGATCACTAGTGGATTGGACGAGTGGAGCGGATCAATGGTGGATCTGACAAATGGTGGATTGGACGAATGTTGAATCGGACGAAGGGTTGATTGGACGAATGGTGGATCGGAAGAAGGGTGGAATTGTCGTAATGGAAAGATAGATTGGACTTATTGTGGAATGGACAAATATTAAACGATTGGATTGGACGACGTCTAGAACGCTAAACATGACACCTAACCCTATCACACTAAAACGGATTCAGCCGTTTTTATTGCGGTATAAACATTTGAAAACGGAGTCCACTTTATTAAAAATTTCATAACGACAGATTGGATCAACCTTTAACTACTGTCACCGGTTTGCCATCGTCCAACTCCGCTGCACAATCGTCACACTGAAAATAAAATAAATTTTTTTATGGCATTCTATCATATCGTGAACGAATCATGTACCAATTCTACAACGGCTTTTTTACACCTCACAGATATTGTCATACCTCCCCGACGTCCATGATCTGTTGAGGAAAATATATTGCGTCAAAAACTCAAAGCCTAAGTACCGCCTAATCGCTACCTGGTACTTCCAATTCCCATATGTTAAATCTTCTGTTAAGTTTTCCCGGAACACACGTAGTTGTTGTAGATGACGGCCCCACAACTTCTTCCTTCGAATTATCACTACCTTTTTGATTGACTTCTGTTTTGTCCATTTCACGTCTGCTTTCTTTGTCAAGACTAGGTGTTTGACTCATATTTACGCTGTAAACATATCAATCAAAATATTCATGTCGCAACAGCACAACGTCAGTAATTGATGAAATTGATACACCGCAGACCGTCGTTAAACGACATATCTTGATATCGTGACAAACAGTCACTGAATCGTCACGAAATCACGTGACATAACTTGCCTTTTTCGTTTTTAATTTCACAATCTGGTTGATCGGACGATTTTACCCATAACCCCAACCATGAATATGAGGAAAGGACGAAAACACGGTTGACTCAAAAATATCCTCTACAAATATCAATCGCAATATTCATATCGTAACAATACAACCTCTATAATTTTGGGTCAAACTGAAAGACGTCAAATCGCCGTAAAACGATCCGTCTCGTTAGCCAGACAAAGCAAAAACAACATTATGAAATCACGTGACCTTACTTGCTTTATGTAATCACGTGACGTTTTTGCCATCTTTCTTGTTGATCGGACAAATTTTAACCCTAATCCTAAATCTGTGGAACAGACGAAATTCCCTTGATGGATTTGGGATAATTTCTGAACAAGTAATTAAGTTCGCTGTGATTGCCCAAAAAGTGTGGATAGGTGGATCGGACGAAAGGTGGTTCGGTGGATCGGACGAAAGGTGGATCGGTGGATTAGACGAACGGTGCATCGGACGAACGGGGGATCGGTGGATTGAACGAAAGGTGGATCGGAAGAAAGATGGATCGGACGAACGGTGGATCGGACGAAACGTGGATCGGTGGTTCGGACGAACGGTGGATAATTGGTTTGGACGAAAGGTGGATAGGTGGATCGGACGAAAGGTGGATAGGTGGATCGGACGAAAGGTGGATCGGTGGATCGCAGGATCGCACCATCGGTGGATCGGACGAACGGTGGATCGGTGGATCGGACGAAAGGTAGATCCGTGTATCGGACGAACGGTGGATTGGTGGATCGGACGAAAGGTGGATCGGTGGATCGGACGAAAGGTGGATCTGTTGATCGGACAAACGGTGATCGGACGAAAGATGGATCGGACGAACGGTGGATCGGACGAAAGGTGGATCGGTGGATCAGACGAACGGTGGATCGGTGGATCGGCGGTGGATCGGACGAAAGGTGGATCGGTGGATCAGACGAACGGTGGATCGGTGGATCGGACGAAAGGTGGATCGGTGGATCGGACGAAAGGTGGATCGGTGGATCGGACGAACGGTGGATCGGACGAAAGGTGGATCGGCGGATCGGTGGATCGGACGAACGGTGGATCGGACGAAAGGTGGATCGGTGGATCGGACGAAAGGTGGATTGGCGGATCGCAGGATCGGTGGTTTGGACGAAAGGTAGATCCGTGGATCGGACGAACGGTGGATTGGTGGATCGGACGAATGTTGGATCGGTGGATCGGACGAAAGGTGGATCGGTGGATTAGACGAACGGTGGATCGGTGGATTGAACGAAAGGTGGATCAAAAGAAAGATGGATGGGACGAACGGAGGATCGGACGAAAGGTGGATCGGTGGATTGAACGAAAGGTTGATCGGTGGATCGGACGAAAGGTGGATCGGTTGATCGGACGAAAGGTGGATCGGTGGATCGAACGAACGGTGGATTGGTGGATCGGACGAAAGGTGGATCGGTGGATTAGACGAACGGTGGATCGGACGAACGGGGATCGGTTGATTGAACGAAAGGTGGATCGGAAGAAAGATGGATCGGACGAACGGTGGATCGGACGAAACGTGGATCGGACGAACGGTGGATCGGTGGATTGGACGAACGGTGAATCAGTTGATCGGACGAACGGTGGATCGGACAAATGGTGGATCGGACGAATGTTTAATCGGACGAAGGGTTGATTGGACGAATGGTGGATCGGAAGAAGAGTGGAATTGTCGTATTGGAAGGATAGATTGGATCTATTGTGGAAAGGACGAATATTGAACGATTGGATTGGACGACGTGTAGAACGCTAAACATGACACCTAACCCTATCACACTCAAACGAACTTAGCCGTTTTTATTGCGGTATGAACATTTTAAAACGGAGTCCACTTTAATAAAAATTTCATAACGACAGATTGGATCAACCTTTAACTACTGTCACCGGTTTGCCATCGTCCACCTTCGCTGCACAATCGTCACACTGAAAATAAAAAAAATTTGTTTATGGCATCCTATCATATCGTGAACGAATCATGTACCATTTGTACAACGGCATTTTTCTTCCTCACAGATATTGTCATACCTCCCTGACATCCATGATCTGTTGAGGAAATTATATTGCGTCAAAAACTCAAAGCATAACATACGGCTGATCTCTACCTGGTACTTCCAATTCCCATATGTCAAGTCTTCTGTAGTGTTTTCCCGGAACACACGTAGTTGTTGTAGATGACGGCCCCACAACTTCTTCCTTCGAATTAGCACTACCTTTTTGATTGACTTCTGTTTTGTCCATTTCACGTCTGCTTTCTCTGTCAAGACTAGGTGTTTGACTCATATTTACGCTGTAAACATATCAATCAAAATATTCATTTCGCCACAGCACAACGTCAATAATTGATGAAACAGATACACCGCAAACCGTCGTTAAATGACATATCTTGATATCGTGACAAACAGTCACTGAATCGTAACGAAATCACGTGACCCAACATGCCTTTTTCGTGTTTATTTCACAATCTGGTTGATCGGACGATTTTACCCATAACCCCAACCATAAATATGAGGAAAGGACGAAAACACGGTTGACTCAAAATATCCTCTACAAATATCAATCGCAATATTCATATCGTAACAATACAACCTCATAATTTTGGGTCAAACTGAAAGACGTCAAATCGCCGTAAAGATCTGTTTCTGTTAGCCAGACAAAGCAAAACAACATTATGAAATCACGTGACCTTACTGCTTTATGTAATCACGTGACGTTTTTGTCATCTTTCTTGTTGATCGGACAAATTTTAACCCTAATCCTAAATCTGTGAACAGACGAAATTCTTGATGGATTTTGGATACTTAATGCACACATGCTCTGTTGTGATTGCCCGAAAAGTACGAGAGTGCAAGCAAAACAAGAAGATTGTACTACCTCTATAAATTGGATCAATGATGAGCGAAGTTGCTACCCCATTTGTTGTCACAACACCAATTCAGACAACGAAGAATAAACTGTCTACTATGATAACGTAATCTTCCGGACAAGACCGGAAAATCAAAACGATGCTTTACATTTAAATGTTTTAAATATTACTTAAATATCTGGCAAGAGCTATCATCCGTTCAACGGACAAAGTCAATATTTTATTATATTATAAAGCAACTATTAATTGCAACCCGGGATATTGTTGCAGCCACCGAAAGGCAGGTACTTTACCGACATTTTGACGATCGTAGCATTTTCAACAAAATCCCAAATCAGATAGTCGGATGCACCATCTTTCGATCGGGATAACTCGAACTCACACACGCAATTCGACCTTGGCGATACTTTGATACGGAGGATGTAATCGATCACGAAACGGAATTGATTTTGTGGCACTCCAAAAGACACAACTAGTTCGGCAATGGGACTCTCTCGAACTTTTAGGCAATCCCAGGAAACATAGGTACATCGACAAATGGTGGATCGGACGAATGTTGAATCGGACGAAGGGTTGATTGGACGAATGGTGGATCGGAAGAATTGTCGTAATGGAAGGATAGATTGGACTTATTGTGGAATGGACAAATATTAAACGATTGGATTGGACGACGTCTAGAACGCTTAACATGACACCTAGCCCTATCATATTCAAACGGATTTAGCTGTTTTTATTGCGGTACAAACATTTTAAAATGGAATCCACTTTATTACCAATTTCATAACGACAGATTGGATCAACGTTTAACTAATTTCGCATTCGGTGACTTAAACACCAATTTCCCATCTTCCAACTCCGCTGCACAATCGTCACACTGAAAGAAAATTAAATTAGTTTATTGCATCCTATCGTATCGTGAACCAATCATGTACCAATCGTACCACGGAATGTTTCCTCCTCACAGATATTGTCATACCTCCCTGACATCCAAAATCTGTTGAGGAAATTATATTGCGTCAAAAACTCAAAGCATAAGTACCGCCTAATCTCTACCTGGTATTTCAAATTCCCATGTGTCAAGTCTTCTGTTACGTTTTCCTGGAACACACGTAGTTGTTGTTGCTGACGGCCCCACACCTTCTTCCTTCGAATTATCACTACCTATTTGATTGACTTCTGTTTCGTCCATTTCACGTCTGCTTTCTCTTTCAAGACTAGGTGTTTGACTCATATTTACGCTGTAAACATATCAATCAAAATATTCATGTCGCAACAGCACAACGTCAATAATTGATGAAACTGATACACCGCAAACCGTCGTTAAACGACATATCTTACTGTCGTGACTAACAGTGAACAACGTCACGAAATCACGTGACCATACTTGCCTTTTTCGTGTTTGATTTCACAATCTGGTTGATTGGACGAATTTACCCCACCTAAACTATAAATCAAATTAAAAGACGGAAACACGTTAACTATCCTCTACAACTATCAATCGCAATATTCATATCGTAGCAATATAACCTCAATCATTTTGGGTCAAACAGAAATATGGAAAATCGCCGTAAAACGACCAGTCTCGTTAGCCAGACAAAGCGAAAACAACATTATGAAATCACGTGACCTTACTTGCCTTATGAAATCACGTGACTTTTTTGCCATCTTTCTTGTGGATAGGACGTATTTTAACCCTAACCCTAACCCTAAATCTGTGGAACGGAAGAAATTCTCTTGATGGATTTGGGAAACAAGTAATTAAGTTCGTTGTGATTGCCCGAAAAGTACGAGAGTGCGTTAAAACGAGAAGATTGTACTACCTTGGTAAATTGGATCAATACGCGATGAGCGAAGTTGCTACCTCATTTAATTCCCCGTTGTCACAACGCTCCAATCGGACAGCGAAGAATAAATCCTGTTTACTATGATATCGTAGTTCTTATTCCGACAAGATCCCGAAGAATAAACCCATGCTCTGCATTTAAATGTTTATTAAATATTATTTAAATATCTGGCAAGAGCTATCATCCGTTAAACGGACAAAGTCTATATTTTATTATGATATAAAGTCGTTATTACTTACAGAACCCGATATTGTTGTGCCACCAAAAGGCAGGTGCTTTTACCGACTTTCGACGATCGAAGCATTTTCAGTCAAATCCCGAAATCAGATAGTCGGATGCACCATCTTTGATCGGGATAACCTCGAACCTTACAGACGTACCCGACCTGAGCGGATACTTCGATACGGAGGATGTAACTGATCAATGAAACGGAATTGATTTGCATACCAATTCCAAAAGACACAACTAGTTCTATAATGGGACTCTCGAACATTTTAGGCAATCCCAGGGAACACAGGTACTATTTTTTGTTATCGATTAACAGATTTTTCGTCCATTCCACAGGGCCATGGTTAGGGTTAGGGTTGAAATTCGTCCAATCAACAAGATTGTTAAATGAAACAAGAAAGATGGCAAAAAGGTCACGTGATTTAATGAGGCAACTAGGGTCACGTGATTTAATAATTTTGTTTTCGCTTTTTCACGCAATGTAGACGGGTTTCTTTCGCGGCGATGTGCTACATTACAGTTCGATGCAGATTACCGACGTTATATTGTTACGATATCAATAGTGTGATTGGAATTTTTATAGCGCAGACATGAGTTATCCATTTTATCTTCCTTTTTACTGAGTTACGGTTGAAATTCATTCGATCCACCAGATAAAATGATACAGGAAAAAAGGCAAGTATGGTCACGTGATTTTGTGAAGTTGTTATTGCTTTGTAACACCATTAGATATGTTGTTTCACGATTTTGCGGTATGACTAATGGGATATTACCTATTTGGTTGATATTCGTACAGCGTAGATATGAGTCAAAAGCAGACTACATCTATTCCTGGCAATGAAAGCAGGCGCGAATCAGACAAAAGTCAAGTGAATGTGAGCAGTCAAAGACATTCTGAAGGAAAGCTGATGGGGCCGCCGCAAACAACCTTCAAGCCAGGGCTGCGGAGACGTAAAGATCGACTGGAGACTTGGGAGTTGGACATACCAGACTGTGGGTGCCAAAGTGGTGTGATTGTAACGATAAAGAAAAAGCGCTGCGTGGTATGATTGATTTATAGCTTGATATACTGTACAACATCCGATTTCCTTTCATTGGCAGTGTGACGATCGTGCGTTGGAGTTGAAATCTCAAAATCCAGAAGGAATCAAAGACTGATTACAGTGTACCTTTAACTGATTGAAATAACGTGGGAGAGGTGGATTCGTTCGATTGTTGAAAAACTCTGCAGGGTGATGACGAAAGAGAATTTAATGTTTACGAGTTTGATCGGTGACAAATAAAGCGTGATTCGTGCACTCGATTCCTACGTTCCACACTTCGTCCAATCCACCCGTCCAATATTCGACCGTTTCACACCCCGACAAATATTCGTCCAATCCACACCTCGTGCTATATACTTCCACTCCACAAAACTGCCGTTCATTTCTCCCCAAATCTTACACCCATTTCTACCCAATTCCAAACCCTCTCGCATGTCATCCTGTGTTAGTCGGCATCATGCTAATTTGTTGTCAATTTGACAGTATCATCGCAATTCACTTCGTTTTTGTTATTTATGTTTCGATACAGCAAAATTAAACACGGGTGTTGATCCATATTACCATCGTAATTTATTTGAGAATATAGTAGCATGTAGTATTTCACTTATATCGTATAAATAGCTTGGTCGAAAGATATTTGGTACGAAAGAGTGCTCTCGCTTTTAAAAATCAACCCGTTGATTGCAAATATCGTCGGTATAAAAATAGGACGATCCCAATCCTTATTAACCCATCAGAAATGTTCGGGACGGTGAAAACAAAAGTTATCCGAAACAGGGAACTCAAGCAACATTATATATCCGGTCAAAACAGTGTCAATCGATAAAAAGCTCGTGAATATGAGAGCCAGTGAGACACTAAAAACGTAAGTGATCCGAAATAGGGAAATTGAGCAACATTATATCCCCTGTTCATAACAGTGTCAATCGATAAAAAGCTCGTGAATATGAAAGCATTTGAGACACTAAAATCGAAAGTAATCCGAAATAGTGAAATTGAGCAACATTATATCCCTGTTCATAACAGTGTCAATCGATAAAAAGCTCGTGAATATGAGAGCACTTGAGACACTAAAATCGAAAGTAATCCAAAATAGGGAAATTGAGCAACATTATATCCCCTGTTCATAACAGTGTCAATCGATAAAAAGCTCGTGAATATGAGAGCACTTGAGACACTAAAATCGAAAGTAATCCAAAATAGGGAAATTGAGCAACATTATATCCCCTGTTCATAACAGTGTCAATCGATAAAAAGCTCGTGAACATGAGAGCATTTAAATGCTTGAACGAGGCATTTGATTGTAAATGTTGATTGTACGAAAATACGACAGGTATTATAATCATTGCATGATTTGTGGCACTAAAAGGCCAGTAATAAATGTTCGGAAGATTAAAAAGCAAGTATACGACAATAAAACGAAATGAGCCTGGATTGGCTCTGGTTGAAAGAGTTTCAAACGACCAAATTATCCTCGATACGTAAAATGATGGGAGCCGATGTCGGACGATCCCAACAGTAATAGCCTGAAAGCTCTAAAAACAACTGAATACTTTACGGTTTGACTTACAGGTAACCTTATACCACTACCCAGGACACGCAAGATATATCACGGAGTTACACTTACATTATAAAATTTTAACATTCACTTATTAAAAGACGATGAGAGATTGAAGGACCCAATGTTATGACTATCTAGTTGACACTCAAATTCTTCTAGGCAGGATTTGGTCATGGTATAGTGCTTGTTCAAACACTGACATAAAAATGGCAAGCAAGACTTCCAAAACAGGGCTAAGTCTTGCTGAAAATGTTGTTCAATATAAGATCGAAGCAAGTCACGAACCATATCGGCCTTTTCTAACAAACAATGATCATTTATTTCCAAAAATGGATTATGAGCCAGGTGCGATTCCATTTCGGCAGGTGCTACGAACAAAATCGGCAGTTCTTTAGCTTCATACAGACGGACGTATATTCTTAACCGTTGATACATGGTCCCACGTCTATCCAGTTCTCCAATTATAAAACCGCAAAGCTCGCGTAAGTACTCCTTTGGTAGGGATAAAAAGTCACAATTCATATTCTGTTTCGATCGTAGCTAAACCTGTAAAATATAGTCAAAGTACAGTATTACGAGATCAGAAGACTTTTTAATCAAAAAGTCATTCCTAACGTATATATCCAACGATAGAGGTAGCAGGCTTATAGCCTCTAACATACGTCCCGCCCAATCAGAGAGGGCGACACATCCGTTAGTTGCCACACCAATTTTTCTGACGCAGGTACACCCGGTAAAACTATTTCGTTCCAATATTCTAATACAAAAAAGGAGATTCTTTTAGTATAGTATCAAAAAGGTACGAAAAAATCTCGTCCAATCCACACAAAGCACATGTCATCCAATCCACACGTCGAATACCCGCCTATCCACCAATCGACTCATCCATGCCACAAATGCAAAGTTTTTATTCCACTCATCTAGTCCACACATCACATGCTCGCCAATCAAGTCAACTATTTCATATAAAAGCGCTGTAAACTGCACTCGTACAATACCTGCAAAATCATTATCCACGTCCACTCAAACAATCCACAAATACAACCTTTCCATTCCACTCATACAGTCCACACATCAAATGCTCGCCAATCAACCCCATAATCCACCAAAAAACCCGTCGTAAACTGCATGGTACAATACCCGCAAAAGAAGATTGCATCTACTAAACCAATCCACAGGTAAAGCTATTCCATTCCAATAATCTAATCCAAAAAAGGAGCTTCTTTCAGTATAGTATCAAACACATACGAAAAACTCTCTTCCAATCCACACAAAGAACATGTCATCCAATCCACACTACTATTACCCGCCTATCCACCAATCGACTTATCCATGCCACAATGCAATCTTTTTATTCCACTCATCTAGTCCACAATTCAAATGCTCGAAAATTTCAACTCAACTATTCCATATATAAGAGCTGCAAACTACACACGTACAATACCTGCAAAATCATTATACACGTCCACTCAAACAATTCGCAAATACCACCTTTCCATTCTACTCATACAGTCCACACATCAAATGCTCGTCAATCAACCCCACAATCCAAAAAAAAAAACCGTCGTAAACTGCATCGTACAATACCTGCAAAATCAGTGCTTCCATCCACTCAACCAATCTACAGGTAAAGCTAATCCATTCCAAAATTCTAATACAAAAATGGAGCTTCTATCAGTATAGTATCAAACACACCTGACAAAATCTCGTCCAATCCACAAAAAGCACATGTCATCCAATCCACACGTCTATTACCCGCCCATCCACCAATCGACTCATCCATGCCACAAATATAACCATTTCATTCAACTCATCTAGTCCACACATCAAATGCTCGCCAATCAACTAAACTATTCCATATATAAGCGCTTCAAACTGCACTCGTACAATACCTGCAAAATCATTATCCACGTCCACTGAAACAATCCACAAATACAACCATTCCATTCCACTCATTCAGTCCACACATCAAATGCTCGCCAATCAACCAAACAATCCACAAAAAACCCGTCGTAAACTGCATGGTACAATACCCGCAAAATAAGATTGCATCCACTAAACCAATCCACAGGTAAAGCTATTCCATTCCAATAATCTAATCCAAAAAAGGAGCTTCTTTCAGTATAGTATCAAACACACACGAAAAATTCTCGTTCAATCAACACAAAGCACATGTAATCCCATCCACACGTCTATTACCCGCCTATCCACCAATTGACTCATCCATGCCACAAATGCAACCGTTTCATTCCACTCTTCCAGTCCACACATCAAATGTGCCCAATCAACCCAACAATCCACAAAAAAAAACGTGGCAAACTGCGTCGTGAAATCGCTGCAAAATCAGTGCTTGCATCCACGCAACCAATCTACAGGTAAAACTATTCCATTCCAATAATCTAATTTAAAAAAGGAGCTTCTTTTAATATAGTATCAAATACATACGATAAAATCTCGTCCAATCCACACAAAGCACATGTCATCCAATCCACACGTCGAATACCCGCCTATCCACCAATCGACTCATCCATGCCACAAATGCAAAGTTTTTATTTCACTCATCTAGTCCACACATCACATGCTCGCCAATCAAGTCAACTATTTCATATAAAAGCGCTGTAAACTGCACTCGTACAATACCTGCAAAATCATTATCCACGTCCACTCAAACAATCCACAAATACAACCTTTCCATTCCACTCATACAGTCCACACATCAAATGCTCGCCAATCAACCCCATAATCCACCAAAAAACCCGTCGTAAACTGCATGGTACAATACCCGCAAAAGAAGATTGCATCTACTAAACCAATCCACAGGTAAAGCTATTCCATTCCAATAATCTAATCCAAAAAAGGAGCTTCTTTCAGTATAGTATCAAACACACACGAAAAAATCTCGTCCAATCCACACAAAGCACATGTCATCCAATCCACACGTCTAATACCCGCCTATCCACCAATCGACTCATCCATGCCACAAATGCAACCGTTTCATTCCACTCTTCCAGTCCACACATCAAATGGCTAACCAATCAACCCAACAATCCACAAAAAAAACCCGTCGCAAACTGAACTCGTACAATACCTGCAAAATTATTATCCACTTCAACCCAAACAATTCACAAATACAACCTTTTTATTCCATTCATACAGTCCACACATCAAATGCTCGCCAATCAACCCAACAATCCACAAAAAAAATGTGGCAAACTACGTCGTGAAATCGCTGCAAAATCAGTGCTTGCATCTACTCAACCAATCTACAGGTAAAACTATTCTATTCCAATAATCTAATTTAAAAAAGGAGCTTCTTTTAATGTAGTATCAAATACATTCATTAAAATCTCGTCCATTCCACACAAAGCACGTGTCATCCAATCCACACGTCGAATAGCCGCCTATCCACCAATCGACTCATCCATGCCACAAATGCAACCTTTTTATTCTACTCATCTAGTCCACACATCACATGCTCGCCAATCAAGTCAACTATTTCATAAAAAAACGCTGTAAACTGCACTCGTACAATACCTGCAAAATCATTATCCACGTCCAATGAATCAATCCACAAATAAAACCTTTCCATTTCACTCATACAGTCAACACATCAAATGCTCGCCAATCAACCCCACAATCCACAAAAAACCCGTCGTAGATTGCATGGTACAATACCGCAAAATAAGATTGCATCCACTAAACCAATCCACAGGTAAAGCTATTCCATTAATAATCTAATCCAAAAAGGGCTTCTTTCAGTATAGTATCAAACACACACGAAAAAATCTCGTCCAATCCACACAAAGCACATGTCATCCAATCCACACGTCTAATACCCGCCTATCCACCAATCGACTCATCCATGCCACAAATGCAACCGTTTCATTCCACTCTTCCAGTCCACACATCAAATGCTAACCAATCAACCCAACAATCCACAAAAAAAACCCGTCGCAAACTGAACTCGTACAATACCTGCAAAATTATTATCCACTTCAACCCAAACAATTCACAAATACAACCTTTTTATTCCATTCATACAGTCCACACATCAAATGCTCGCCAATCAACCCAACAATCCACAAAAAAAATGTGGCAAACTACGTCGTGAAATCGCTGCAAAATCAGTGCTTGCATCTACTCAACCAATCTACAGGTAAAACTATTCTATTCCAATAATCTAATTTAAAAAAGGAGCTTCTTTTAATGTAGTATCAAATACATTCATTAAAATCTCGTCCAATCCACACAAAGCACGTGTCATCCAATCCACACGTCGAATACCCGCCTATCCACCAATCGACTCATCCATGCCACAAATGCAACCTTTTTATTCTACTCATCTAGTCCACACATCACATGCTCGCCAATCAAGTCAACTATTTCATAAAAAAACGCTGTAAACTGCACTCGTACAATACCTGCAAAATCATTATCCACGTCCAATGAATCAATCCACAAATAAAACCTTTCCATTTCACTCATACAGTCAACACATCAAATGCTCGCCAATCAACCCCACAATCCACAAAAAACCCGTCGTAGATTGCATGGTACAATACCCGCAAAATAAGATTGCATCCACTAAACCAATCCACAGGTAAAGCTATTCCATTCCAATAATCTAATCCAAAAAAGGAGCTTCTTTCAGTATAGTATCAAACACACACGAAAAAATCTCGTCCAATCCACACAAAGCACATGTCATCCAATCCACACGTCTAATACCCGCCTATCCACCAATCGACTCATCCATGCCACAAATGCAACCGTTTCATTCCACTCTTCCAGTCCACACATCAAATGCTAACCAATCAACCCAACAATCCACAAAAAAAACCCGTCGCAAACTGAACTCGTACAATACCTGCAAAATTATTATCCACTTCAACCCAAACAATTCACAAATACAACCTTTTTATTCCATTCATACAGTCCACACATCAAATGCTCGCCAATCAACCCAACAATCCACAAAAAAAATGTGGCAAACTACGTCGTGAAATCGCTGCAAAATCAGTGCTTGCATCTACTCAACCAATCTACAGGTAAAACTATTCTATTCCAATAATCTAATTTAAAAAAGGAGCTTCTTTTAATGTAGTATCAAATACATTCATTAAAATCTCGTCCATTCCACACAAAGCACGTGTCATCCAATCCACACGTCGAATAGCCGCCTATCCACCAATCGACTCATCCATGCCACAAATGCAACCTTTTTATTCTACTCATCTAGTCCACACATCACATGCTCGCCAATCAAGTCAACTATTTCATAAAAAAAACGCTGTAAACTGCACTCATACAATACCTGCAAAATCATTATCGATCCACTGGAAACAATCCCACAAATAAAACCTTTCATTTCACTCATACAGTCAACACATCAAATGCTCGCCAATCAACCCCACATTCCACAAAAAACCCGTCGTAGATTGCATGATTTACAATACCGCAAATAAGATTGCATCCACTAAGCAATCCACAGGTAAGCTATTCCATTAATAATCTAATCCAAAAAGGGCTTCTTTCAGTATAGTATCAAACACACACGAAAAAATCTCGTCCAATCCACACAAAGCACATGTCATCCAATCCACACGTCTAATACCCGCCTATCCACCAATCGACTCATCCATGCCACAAATGCAACCGTTTCATTCCACTCTTCCAGTCCACACATCAAATGTGCGCCAATCAACCCAACAATCCAAAAACCGTCGCAAATTGCACTCGTACAATACCTGCAAAATCATTATCCACTTCAACTCATACAATCCACAAATACAACCTTTTCATTCCTCTCATACAGTCCACACATCAAATGCTCGCCAATCAACCCAACAATCCACAAAAAAATGTGGCAAACTACCGTCGTGAAATCGCTACCAAAATCAATTAGCACATCTACTCAACAATCTGGGTAAAACTATTCTATTCCAATAATCTAATTTAAAGAAGGGCTTCTTTTAATGTAGTATCAAATACATTCATTAAAATCGTTAATCCACAAAGCACGTGTCATCCAATCCACACGTCGAATACCCGCCTATCCATAATCGACTCATCCATACCACAAATACAACCTTTTTATTCTACTCATCTAGTCCACATCACATGCTCGCCAATCAAGTCAACTATTTCGTAAAAAAGCGCTGTAAACTGCACTCATTTTTAATACCTGCAAAATCATTATCCACGTCCACTGAAACAATCCACAAATAAAACCTTTTCCATTTCACTCATACAGTCAACACATCAAATGCTCATAATCAACCCACAATCCACAAAAAACCGTCGTAGATTGCATGGTACAATACTCATAAAATAAGTTGCGTCACTCAACCAATCTACAGGTAAAACTATTCCATTCCAATAATCTAATTTAAAAAAGGAGCTTCTTTTAATATAGTATCAAATACATACGATAAAATCTCGTCCAATCCACACAAAGCACATGTCATCCAATCCACACGTCTAATACCCGCCTATCCACCAATCGACTCATCCATGCCACAAATGCAACCGTTTCATTCCACTCTTCCAGTCCACACATCAAATGTGCGCCAATCAACCCAACAATCCAAAAAAATACATGGCAAACTGCGTCGTGAAATCGCTGCAAAATCAGTGCTTGCATCCACTCAACCAATCTACAGGTAAAACTATTCCATTCCAATAATCTAATTTAAAAAAGGAGCTTCTTTCAGTATAGTATCAAATAAGTACGAAAGAATCTCGTCCAATCCACACAAAGCACATGTCATTCAATCCACACGTCTAATACCCGCCTATCCACCAATCGACTCATCCATGCCACAATACAACCTTTTTATTCCACTCATCTAGTCCACACATCAAATGCTCGCCAATCAACTCAACTATTCCATATATAAGCGCTGCAAACTGCACTCGTACAATACCTGCAAAATCATTATCCACGTCCACTGAAACAATCCACTAATACAACCTTTCCATTCCACTCATACAGTCCACACATCAAATGCTCGCCAATCAACCCCACAATCCACAAAAGACACGTCGTAGACTGAATAGTAAAATACCTGCAATTCATTGAAGTTGTTAACGGCATCCGCACTCTTCCACCACCATTTCCTCGATATCTCTTTTCACCACTTCACCCTTTACAAAATACAGCAAACTGAGCGGTCGCAGTTTCGACGGGACGCAACATGGCTTTGGGATACCTAATTCTGGTTTAGCAACAGCAAAATATCCTTGCAGGAACGCATGATTTACTGGTGATTGCATTAACATTGTGCCGACATTGCATTGCCCTTCACATCGGTATGCTTGGAATGTTTTTGGGTATACTATCCAGTCTTGCCATCCTATTTTTTTGAAGTCAACGTAAAAGGAAACACGTCGGCATGGGTTGTATTTTTCTATGCGTTCATCCAAGCTTTTTATGTCTACGTTAGCCTTCCGTCTGAGTTGTTTCGTGCGCGATCTGTTCTTGCGCTTGCGTGATCTGGGTCTGGTGGAGTCGCTTCGCGATCTTTCGGCTGGTGTGGCATTCGTAATGCCGGACAATGCAGCATCTGTATCCCCTCTTGAAAATACGATCAAAGATACGTCTTCAGAGGTTGAGTTTGTGTATGACATATCCAGTATTGGTTTGTTGTTCAAATTCCATTCATGAATATTTAGGATTTGCTTCGTGACGTCGAGTTTGACTTTATCGTTCTTTCTTTTGCGTCTTCTTGCCACACGGATGGATTGTGTGATCACGCCAGCTTTGATACGCAGCTCTCTGATGTCGTTTGTAAGTAGACGGGCGGCGATTTGTATTTCTGCATAAGAAATTTTTTCACTTGTCGGTACTATCGATGTGTCAAACCGCACATTCCAGACATTTCCATTTTTGTGAGATTCTGCAAGACAAACAATAAATCATTTAATCATATAAATGCTCATATCGGCGTTGTACATCTACGCTACATACTACGATATATCTACGATACGTACTCCAATATTGAACCTCGTTAAGCCTATCTATCCGGACACAATGGCCCATTAAACAATTAGGGTCCTCGCAGTAGGAATGTAGTTGGGGATTAACATAAATTTGTTGTAACAACACTACCCTACCAGTACTACGTACCTGATCACACTAATATGGATACAATCAAATCACCAAATACGCAACACTATCTGCGACCCTGTATCGTACACGGCATTCTATTTTTATGGGAATTTGTTGCTTAGAAACTCCGTAGATAATGCATATCGTGCTCGATTGATAGAGGCTAAGATATATTTATTGTACGTAGGAATATTGGGTGAGGGTGGGTGCCTTAGCCCAGCCAATGCTCGGAATTTCGAACCTGCATAGTCTGACGAATCGAGCTCGAGCATGCGGCTGGCTGTTTTGCATGCATCGCGCCAAACTCACAACTTATATTATTTCTTGTTATTATAAATTGGTAAAATATTTAGTTGCGTTAATAATGACTAATAAAGACTTTGTGCATCGCGACCTGTAAGACATTTCTATACGTAAGGGTGGATTAATGACAGACTTAAAAAAAGGGGCATTAGTACAATCAAATGACACGAGCTTACACGGTTACACATATGCATTCTGATGAAGCGACTATCGAAATATAATATTTTTGGGCTCGCCTAAAAGTTTAATGTGGGCTAATAATTATTAAGGCATACCTAAGCATTTAAGACTTCGAACTGTGTTAGATCGTTTTAAGGCCTTTCTTTCCTTGTTGGTGAGATCGTTGCGTACAGAAGGCCGAACCGTTTGACTGTTGCCCGAAGCACTTGCATGCTTCTCCTGAATGAGCTTCATCATCAACGGATGGACATGATCATCCCAAGACGAAGTCGGAAGATGCAATTGAATTTGATTCATCAAATCTTTAAATTCTGATGCAGGTTGTTGCGGCCGTGATGCATAACTTGCGAAAAACAGCAGTATAATCCAATAGATGAACACCATCCTAGCTTGATGCAATGACTTCCTACAAGATCAGTGCTTGCATCCACTCAACCAATCTACTGGAAAACTATTCCATTCTAATATTCTAATCCAAAAAAACAGCTACTTTCAGTACGAACAAATCTCGTTCAATCCACACAAAGCACATGTCATCCAATCCACACGTCTAATACCCGCCTATCCACCAATCGACTCATCCATGCCACAAAAACAACCTTTTCAATCCACTCTTCCAGTCCACACATCAAATGTGCGCCAATCAACCCAACAATCCACAAAAAAAACGTGGCAAACTGCGTCGTGAAATCGCTGCAAAATCAGTGCTTGCATCCACGCAACCAATCTACAGGTAAAACTATTCCATTCCAATAATCTAATTTAAAAAAGGAGCTTCTTTTAATATAGTATCAAATACATACGATAAAATCTCGTCCAATCCACACAAAGCACATGTCATCCAATCCACACGTCGAATACCCGCCTATCCACCAATCGACTCATCCATGCCACAAATGCAACCTTTTTATTCCACTCATCTAGTCCACACATCACATGCTCGGTAATCAAGTAAACTATTTCATATATAAGCGCTGTAAACTGCACTCGTAAAATACCTGCAAAATCATTATCCACGTCCACTCAAACAATCCACAAAAACAACCTTTCCATTCCACTCATACAGTCCACACATCAAATGCTCGCCAATCAACCCCACAATCCACCAAAAACCCGTCGTAAACTGCATGGTACAATACCCGCAAAATAAGATTGCATCTACTAAACCAATCAACAGGTAAAGCTATTCCATTTCAAAATTTTAATCCAAAAATGGAGCTTATTTCAGTATAGTATCAAACAAACACGAAATATTCTCGTCCAATCATCAAAAAGCGCATATCATCCAATCCACACACGTCTAATACCCGCCTATCCACCAATCGACTCATCCATGCCACAAAAACAACCTTTTCAATCCACTCTTCCAGTCCACACATCAAATGTGCGCCAATCAACCCAACAATCCACAAAAAAAACGTGGCAAACTGCGTCGTGAAATCGCTGCAAAATCAGTGCTTGCATCCACGCAACCAATCTACAGGTAAAACTATTCCATTCCAATAATCTAATTTAAAAAAGGAGCTTCTTTTAATATAGTATCAAATACATACGATAAAATCTCGTCCAATCCACACAAAGCACATGTCATCCAATCCACACGTCGAATACCCGCCTATCCACCAATCGACTCATCCATGCCACAAATGCAACCTTTTTATTCCACTCATCTAGTCCACACATCACATGCTCGCTAATCAAGTCAACTATTTCATATATAAGCGCTGTAAACTGCACTCGTAAAATACCTGCAAAATCATTATCCACGTCCACTCAAACAATCCACAAAAACAACCTTTCCATTCCACTCATACAGTCCACACATCAAATGCTCGCCAATCAACCCCACAATCCACCAAAAACCCGTCGTAAACTGCATGGTACAATACCCGCAAAATAAGATTGCATCTACTAAACCAATCAACAGGTAAAGCTATTCCATTTCAAAATTTTAATCCAAAAATGGAGCTTATTTCAGTATAGTATCAAACAAACACGAAATATTCTCGTCCAATCATCAAAAAGCGCATATCATCCAATCCACACACGTCTAATACCCGCCTATCCACCAATCGACTCATCCATGCCACAAAAACAACCTTTTCAATCCACTCATCTAGTCCACACTTCAAATGCTCGCCAATCAACCCAACAATCCACAAAAAAATGTGGCAAACTGCGTCGTGAAATCGCTGCAAAATCATTGCTTGCATCTACTCAATCAATCTACAGGTAAAAATATTCTATTCCAATAATCTAATTTAAAAAAGGAACTTCTTTTAATGTAGTATCAAATACATACATTAAAATCTCGTCCAATCCACACAAAGCACGTGTCATCCAATCCACACGTCTAATACCTGCCTATCCACCAATCGACTCATCCATGCCACAAATGCAACCGTTTCATTCCACTCATCTAGTCCACACATCAAATGCTCGCCATTCAACTCAACTATTTCATATATAAGCGCCGCAAACTGTATCGTACAACCACTTCCACTCAAACAATCTACAAATACAACCTTTGCATTCCATTCATACAGTCCACACATCAAATGCTCGCCAATCAACCCCACAATCCACAAAAAAACCGTCGTAAACTGCATGGTACAATACCCGCAAAATAAGATGGCATCTACTAAACCAATCCACAGGTAAAGCTATTCCATTCCAATAATCTAATCCAAAAAAGGAGCTTCTTTCAGTATAGTATCAAACACAAACGAAAAAATCTCGTCCAATCCACACAAAGCACATGTCATCCAATCCACACGTCTAATACCTGCCTATCCACCAATCGACTCATCCATGCCACAAATGCAACCGTTTCATTCCACTCATCTAGTCCACACATCAAATGCCCGCCAATCAACTCAACTATTTCATATATAAGCTCTGTAAACTGCACTCGTACAATACCTGCAAAATCATTATCCACGTCCACTCAAACAATCCACAAATACAACCTTTCCATTCCATTCATACACTCCACACATCAAATGCTCGCCAATCAACCCCACAATCCACAAAAAACCCGTCGTAAACTGCATGGTACCATACCCGCAAAATAAGATGGCATCCACTTAACCAATCTACAGGTAAAGCTAATCCATTCCAAATATCTAATCTAAAAAAAGGGCTTTTTTCAGTATAGTATCAAATAAATACGAAAAAATCTCGTCCAATCCACACAAAGCACATGTCATCCAATCCACACGTCTAATACCCGCCTATCCACCAATCGACTCATCCATGCCACAAAAACAACCTTATCAATCCACTCATCTAGTCCACACTTCAAATGCTCGCCAATCAACCCAACAATCCACAAAAAAACCGTCGCAAACTTCATCGTACAATACTTACAAAATCAGTGCTTGCATCCATTCAACCAATCTACAGGTATACCTATTCCATTCTAATAATCTAATCCAAAAAAGGAGCTTCTTTCACTATAGTTTCAAATAATTACAAAAAATTCTCGTCTAATCTACAAAAAGCACATGTCATCCAATCTGCAGGTATAATACCCGCCTATTCAATAATAGACTCATCCATGCCACAAATACAACCTTTGTATTCCACTCATCTAGTCCACATACAAATGCTCGCCAATCAACTCAACTATTCCATATATAATCGCCGCAAACTGTATCGTACAACCACTTCCACTCAAACAATTCACAAATACAACCTATGCATTCCATTCATACAGTCCACACATCAAATGCTCGCCAATCAACCCCACAATCCACAAAAAAAACGTCGTAAACTGCATGGTACAATACCCGCAAAATAAGATGGCATCTACTAAACCAATCCACAGGTAAAGCTATTCCATTCCAATAATCTAATCCAAAAAAGGAGCTTCTTTCAGTATAGTATCAAACACACACGAAAAAATCTCGTCCAATCCACACAAAGCACATGTCATCCAATCCACACGTCTAATACCTGCCTATCCACCAATCGACTCATCCATGCCACAAATACAACCTTTTTATTCCACTCATCTAGTCCACACATCAAATGCTCGCCAATCAACTCAACTATTTCATATAAAAGCGCTGTAAACTGCACTTGTACAATACCTGCAAAATCATTATCCACGTCCACTCAAACAATCCACAAATACAACTTTTCCATTCCACTCATACAGTCCACACATCAAATGCTCGCCAATCAACCCCACAATCCACAAAAAACCCGTCGTAAACTGCATGGTACAATACTCGCAAAATAAGATTGCATCTACTAAACCAATCCACAGGTAAAGCTATTCCATTCCAATAATCTAATCCAAAAAAGGAGCTTCTTTCAGTATAGTATCAAACACACACGAAAAAAATCTCGTCCAATTCACACAAAGCACATGTCATCCAATTCACACGTCTAATACCCGCCAATTCACCAATCGACTCATCCATGCCACAAATGCAACCGTTTCATTCCACTCTTCCAGTCCACACATCAAATGCTCACCAATCAACCCAACAATCCACAAAAAAAACCCGTCGCAAACTGCACCCTAACCCAAACAATTCACAAATACAACCTTTTTATTCCATTCATACAGTCCACACATCAAATGCTCGCCAATCAACCCAGCAATACACAACATATCCTATAAACACTTTCACGCTGTAAACATATCAACCAAAATATTCATGTCGCAACAATACAACGTCAATAATTGATGAAACTGAAACACCGCAAACCATACGACGACATACCTTGATATCGTGATAAACAGTCACAAAATCACGTGACCCAACTTGCCTTTTCGTGTTTCATTTCACAGTCTGTTTAATCGGACGATTTTACCCCTTACCCTAATCATAAATCTAAGGAAAGGACGAAAACACGGTTAACTCAAAAATATCTTTTACAAATAACAATCGCAATATTCATATCGTAACAATACAAAGTCCGACATTCTGGACCAAGCTGAAATACGGCAAATTGCCGTAAACGACCCGTCTCGATAGCCCGACAAAGCAAAAACAACAATCTGAAATCACGTGACTCCACCCACCTTATGAAATCACGTGACTTTTTTGCCATCGTTCTTGGTAATCGGTCCAATTTAAACCCTAACCCTAGCCCTAACTCTGCAAAACGGACGAAATTCTGTTGATAAACATGTAATTATATTCATTGGAATTGCCTGATAAGTACGAAAGTGCGCTAAAAGGAGAAGATTAAAACGTCTTACATCTGTAGATTTGATCAAAACGTGATGAGCGAGGTCGTTACCTCATTTAATACCCCTGTTAATGGATTTGGGATAATTTCTGAACAAGTAATTAAGTTTGTTGTGATTGCCCGAAAAGTACGACAGTACGGTAAAACGAGAAGATTGTACTACCTCTGTAAATTGGATCAATACTTGGAGAGCGAAGTTGCTACCTCATTTAATTCCTCGATGCCACAACGCAATAATCGGACAACAAAAAATAAATCCTGGCAACTATGATCACGTTGTTCTTATTACGACAAGGACCCGCAAAATCAAACAATGCTTTACATTTAAGCAATAATATTGCAAAAACAATCATCCCTTTAACGGACAAAGTTGATATTTCATTATGTAAGAAAGTCTTTAATAATTACAGAACCCGATAATCTTATGGCACTGAAAGGAACGTGCTTTTGCCGACATTCGGCGATTGAAGCATTTTCAGTGAAATCCCAAAATCAGATTGTCGGATGCACTATATTTTATCGGGAGAGCCTCGAACGTTACAGAATTACCCGACCTGAGCGGATACCTTGATGCAGAGGATGTAACTGTTTAAATGAAACGAAAAAGATTTGCATGCACATTCATAAAGACACAGGTGGTACTATTATCCCAGAGAATTTAAGTATGATTTAAAAAATACATTTCGTCATTCACAGGATTTTCATTCTTTCTACAGAGTTAGGGTTAGGGTTTTGGATGAAACTCGACCAATCCACAAGATTTTGAAACGAAACAGTAAAGATGGCAAAAATGTCACGTGTTTTCACAGGGCAAATTGGGTCACGTGATTTCATAACGTTGTTTCGCTTTGTCTGGCCAAAATGACAGGTCGCTAATCGTCAATTTGTAGTATTTCAATTTGATCAAATATGATAGACGTGGTATTGTTACGATATTAACATTAAGATGGATATTTTAAGAGCATAGTTTTGAGTCAACTGTGTTTTCTTCATTTCTGCGTATTTATGGTTAGAGGTAGGTGTAAATTCGTCCGATCAACCAGATTGCAAGATAAAAAAAAAAAAAGGAAAGAAGGGTCACGTAAACACGTGATATTGTTGACTGTTAGTCCCGCCATCAGGATATATCGTTTAGATATCGTCGGAATCACGTCCTTCGTCCGATCCACCAGGCGTCCGATCAACCACTCGTCCATTCGTCCGATCCACCGCTCGTCCGATCGACCGCTCGGACATTCGTCCGATACACCGCTCGTCCGATCCACCGCTCGCCCATTCGTCCGATCCACCGCTCGTCCGATCCACCAATCGTCGATTCGTCCGATCCACCGCTCGTCCGATCCACCGCTCATCGAATCGTCCGATCCACCGCTCGTCCGATCCACCGCTCGCCCATTCGTCCGATCCACCGCTCGTCCGATCCACCGCTCGTCGATTCGTCCGATCCACCACTCGTCCGATCCACCGCTCGCCCATTCGTCCGATCCACCGCTCGTCCGATCCACCGCTCGTCGATTCGTCCGATCCACCGCTCATCCAATCCACCGATGGTCGATTCGTCCGATCCACCGCTCGTCCGATCCACCGATCGCCCATTCGTCCGATCCACCGACCGTGTGGATCGGACGAATTTGTGGCCCGGACTGGTGGATCGGACGAATGGCGTGTGTTTGTGTGTTTGTAACCGAATATTCTAATTTTTTCGAATCTTTTCGAACGCAATTTGCATATTTGAAGTTTTCTCATAAAAGAGCATACAAAATGGTATGCGAACCTCTTTTGTTGCATGGACGAATTCGGTTGCCGGACGAATAGCTCGATTCGTCCACCCATTCGTCCATCCACCATTTGATTTTGCTGGCGGTGGATAAAAAATCGTCCGCAAATTCGTACATCCACAGGCATGCACGCTCACCCTCCCATTTAACCAATGCAAAAATTCGTCCATCAACGGTGGATCACCCTCACCCTAACCCTAACCCTAACCCTAACCCTAACCCTAACCCTAACCCTAACCTAACCCTAACCCTAACCCTAACCCCTAACCCTAACCCTAACCCTAACCCTAACCCTAACCCTAACCCTAACCCTAACGATTGGAGCGCACCAATCAGTAGGTTCATCTACCTTTTCTATGATGCCAAATTTTTCAAGCCTAGTCAACTCTTCGGTGACTTTATCCATCAAGGGAAGTGAAACGTTTCTGGTATTGTTGAAACAAAATGGTTTGGCATTTTCTTTCAACTGGATCAAGTAATCATCCTTCAGTTGGCCTATGCCTTGGAATAAAGATGGAAATGCTTTTTTCACGTCTTCTTTGGTTCTCAAAGAGACCTTTGGAGCATTGCTAACGGATCGTACGGTTGTCCGCAGTCTTGGTGCTGGAGGTATCAATCCGAGTTTATATATTGCTACACTGCTAAGGAGTAGTTTGTTCGCATCCGCGACTATGTAGACTTTCTCAATGAGTGTCTTTGATCCAGCCTGGAGTTTCATGACCACATATCCGAGTGTCTGCAAAGTGTGATTGCCAACTGCGAGCAATTGTGTAGTGACATTTTTTTGCAGCGGTCCATATTCCTTTTTGTACATGTATGCTGGCATGATGGAAACGTCCGCACCAGAATCTAATGTCCAAGACAGTTTGTCGGAAGCAACTTAAAATGTGTATGTGTATGTCACCAGAGATGGATTACTTTTTGAAGTCACGGTTCCACAGAAGAGTGTTCGAGGAGTCGAGTCCTCTTGTGGTTCATCATTAATGTCTATTGCCGGTAAATCTGTCTCAACTGCGCGTACCTGTTTGAATCTGCAAACAGAAGGAAAATGACCCATCATATTGCAAAAGGAGCACCTTTTTTTGAATGCTGGACAGCTTTTCTTGTCATGAGCATGTACTGTCCCACATTTATGGCATTTCTTTTGCTTCTTGTTCGTTTTCTCAGTATAGTCCTTTTTGTGAGAAGATTGCGTTTTCTTAGAAACAGCATCTATGGTAGATGTACCTGATCTTTTCGCAGATTCTTTCTTTCGGTCTTCCCGAAAACTAATGATGTCTATAGTCATCTGCAAGGTGAGGTCATCGAAGTTGATCTCCATGAGTCTGTCTAAGGTATCATCATCTCGACAGTGGCGAATGAGTGTGGTTTGTATACGTGAGTCACGTTCCTGCTCTGGATATTGGCATTTTTGAGCAGCTTTTCTAACATCATCAAGCCATGAATGGAAAGATTGATCTTTTTCACGTACCAGCTCATCAAACTGAATTCTTGCGCGAAGACGTCCATCACGGACTTTAAAGTGTTCGTCTTTACCGCGGGGGGTTGGTGGTGTCAGAAGATAGTTTGCAAATATCGTAATGTAGTTGAACTCCGCGCTGATCTGACTCCAAACTGCGTGTTCGAAACACCCCACGATAAACGCCACGTCAGTGACGTACGCTTCTATAGAGCTCTTCGTACAGCGGTCTGTCTATATAAATACTGTTCTTGCACGAGTCTTAGCTGAGACAGAATTGATGCCGAATTGGTGATTATATTGAACCAATATTCCAAGTCACTTCGATTACACGTTCGTACGATGAAACAATATTAGTAATGCCGAATAGACAAGTCGAATGGTGTATGTTCTATGACTACATGTCTACAGCGCATGTGTGCTCCGTTGCGGCAGACAACCAGATACTGAATGTCGGAATAAAAGAATCCCGATTTCAAATTCAAAACGTGGCGCCAAATGTCATCACGTGGTTCGACCACGGGAAAAAAAACAATCCCAAATTACGTCAGCGAATCATCTTCGCATGGCTTGAAATCCTCCTTGTAATAATAACAGCGGGAGTTTAGCAATACTGTTATGATCGGAACAGCAGGAGTGTATTTTGTTACTACTACAGTGAGTCAATTATCGATTCCATGTGCTATATGAGCTAGTTAATTATATGTCTTGTTTGGTATAACCCACTCATGGATAATACTCTAAGAGAATTTAGGGCATGTCCGAGTGTCCTAGATATGACAGTTGATGTCGCGTATATACATTCAGAAATGTATATGCGACACAGCTCCCCCCTTCATGTGGAGAGAAAGAAACAGGCACGTCTTAACAATTGTGCGGCAATAAGCACATATTGTAAGACGTGTCAATCAAAATAAAAAAACAGCAATACAAGTTACGAAATATGCTAAGCTTTTTTTTTCGCGGCTGGCCAACCGGTATTTTCTCTTAAGGGTGCGTGAAGCAAAATAGTAAGGTGAAAAGTAAGCAAACTTTAAAATGAATTGAAATTAAAAGCAGGCGTTGAAGAAAAATGAGCGATCATTGTGAACCTCAATCTCGCACCTGAATGCAGAAAACTCACAACATTTATCACTCCTATTGGAAGATATATGTTCACCAGATTACCATATGGCCTGAATTCAAGTAGTGAATGCTTTCAAAAAAGGATGGACTCCATACTACGTGACATCCCGTCAGTAATATGCCACGTGGATGACATAATCATATCGACTTCTCCTGAAAAACATGACGAGACACTGAGATTGGTCTTGGAAAGACTGAAAGAGGCAGGCATGACCCTCAACGAGGACAAATGCGTATTCTCCGCAACAAAAATTGAGTACCTCGGACAGATAATCGATAACGGTGGTATCAGCAAAGACCCCAAGAAGGTCCAAGCCATTGTCGAGTATCCAGCTCCTCGGGACCAAACAGAACTGCGAAGATTCCTAGGTATGGCAAATCAGCTTATGAAATTTACACCAAACCTAGCGGAAATAACTAAACCTCTCAGAGACCTCCTCACGAAGAAAAGTAATTGGCTTTGGGGATCTCAACAAGAGAAAGCCTTTCAAAAAGTCAAGCACGATCTTTCGTCAGACGTTGTACTTGCAATGTATGACCCGAAAAGAGAAACACTACTTTCAGCAGACTCCAGCAGCTATGGACTAGGCGCAGTCCTCTTGCAAAAACAAGACGACGAAAAATTTCGACCTGTCGCATATGCTAGTCGATCGATGAATGACACAGAAAGACGCTATGCACAGATTGAGAAGGAAGCCCTAGCACTCACATGGGCTATGGAACGCTGGAAACAACTTTTAATAGGTATGGAAAATCTGAAAGTTGAAATCGATCATAAACCATTAGTTCCTCTATTGTCAACCAAGTCATTAGATGAATTACCTGCCAGAATTCAACGATTCAGAATACGCCTGATGAAGTACAACTTTACTATATCACACACACCAGGCAAATCAATGCATACAGCAGATGCTCTTTCAAGAAGCCCTCTGCCAATGTTTGAAGAAGTAGATGACCTTCGTAATGAAGCGGAATACGGTGTGAACTCTGTCATACTCAATCTACCGGCTTCAAGCAAAAGGATTGAAGAAATTCGACAAGAACTCAAAATGGACGAAACTCTATCCACTGTAATGAAATATGTTCTCACTGGCTGGCCGAAAAACAAAGAAACACTCTTTGGTCCGATTGGAAAGTATTGGAAGGAACGAGCTGTGTTGACAGTACATGATGACTTATTACTGAAAAGCAACAGACTTGTAATACCCAAGACACTACAAAAAGACGTTTTGAAGCACATGCATGATGGACATCTTGGAATTACCAAAACAAGGCAACTTGCTAAACAAGCTTGTTGGTGGCCAGGCCTTTCGACTGATATTGAACCACTTGTTCGAAACTGTAATCGCTGTCAAGAACAGAAGCGAGAACGCGTTGAGCCAATGATCGGAACTCAATTTCCAGTAAGACCTTGGTCTCGAATTGCATCTGATTTTTTTACCCTAAATGGAAACTACTACTTACTGATAGTAGACTATTATTCAAGAGTATTTGAAATCTGTAATGTTGAAAAGACAATTGACTCTAAAGAATTAGTAACAAAATTCAAGAAAGTATTCTCCAGACATGGTATCTGTGACACTATATTTACAGACAATGCTTCTGTATACTCCTCAAGTGAATTTGCACGATTTGGTAATGATTGGAAAATTGAACACATTACTTCTTCTCCTCTTTACTCACAAAGTAATGGATTTGCGAACGATTTTGTCAAGTGGATAAAAATCTCTTGAAGAAATCTGATGACATTTACTTAGCCCTACTGAATTATCGGACTACTCCTCTGCCGAATGGATTCACACCGGCACAATTAAGCATGGGCCGACAACTGAAAACTCTGGTACCTTGCCATCCTGATCAACTTTTGCCAAAATCTATTGACCGCAACACTCTTCAAGAAAGGGAGAGAGAATACAGAAATAAAATGGCTAAAGATTATAACAGACGACATCGTGTTGTTGCGAATGACGACTTTGAAGTTGGCGATCACGTTTACATACCAGACTGTAAGACAAAAGGCACAGTAGAAAAGATACACGAAAACCCTCGATCAATTATTATTCGGACTGACAAAGGAACTTTGAGAAGAAACAGAAGACACCTCAGAAAATACAGGACTCCGGAAAAAGACGTACAAGCTTCTAAACCTGTGAATGAACCTGAACCTGAATTGTTTCAATTTATACCTCAAATGAAAACTCTTCAACAACCTCCCTCTTCAAATAACCTTCCTCGAGAAGACAACTTGAGAAGATCTTCAAGACCGACTCGAAGACTGATTGAACATTGTTGAAATGCATAATTACTCTTAGGAGACAGGTTGACCCAAAGGGGCAGAATAATCCCCAACCTGTTGTGTACCTGGGGCAGTTTACCCCTTGTACTAGTGCATGCTTTAAATAAGTAGCCCTTCTTGCCATTACTGCGCTAGAAGTGTATTCTTCCTTACGTATTAAGTGCTTGTTGCATGTTAGGCTTAGAGCTTGTGGGGAGATGTGGTGATATGCATGACTAAGCATGATCCTTGACCCGATTCCGCTGTTATCGTGCTCGTGATCTTCGAGTGGACTCTTGTTTACGCTCGTATCGCAATACATATGAAAAGAAGCCTAAGCCTTCTTAGCCGTATAGCTAGCCTCATAGACAGAAGAAAGCCTCCGCTCGGCTACAACACTACAACTTTGCAGTATCTAAAAAATATGCTCATCCGTAATAATGTGTGCAGGATACATGCCTATTGTTTCATACCAACCTGTGGGGAAAAGCCTAACATCTAAGACAGTGAGCCACATATCCCTTTTATGTATACACTAAGGATGTGGGTTGCCATAGCACTACTTTCAGAGAAGGTATCTCCATAAAATGTGAACCCAACGAGTTTTCCAGACGTACTATCATAGATAAGACCTTTTTGGATTTGCATCTCATCAAAGGTTAAGAAAACATATCTATCATGTTCTAGCAATGATTTTGACAGTTTCTCAAGTCTTGTAGAAGTCTGAGGCCCAAATCCTATGATGGGTTTGATGGACGTTGCGAGATCTTTACCTGGCCCTAGGCTTGAGATTTATCACAACAGCAGAGTACAGCAGAGTTTTGAGTCTGATTAACAAAAAACACGGCGACAACAACTTAATACAAGGAGACTGAATTACACAAGGCTCTTGGACTGTCCCATAACACCACACACACGGTGAACACGTTCTGACAAGAAGTCTGTTCCAGACTCGACGTCATAAACCACGTGATCCTATGCTATGATCAATCAAGTGGAACATTAAGTATCACAGAACATGAAATGTCAGAATCAACTTAAAACTGAATTAGTCACTTTTAACAGGGTTTTTCTGCATATCTGTCAATGCGGTAGAAATAATATTCTCTCTGGTCAATATTGTTTCATCTCACTAAAGTGAAGGACTTTGTAGGAAAACGCATTGTTACGGAATGCCAAAATACCGGACTTTTTTCCAAAATAAAGAATCCACGTCCATGAGAATGAATGCATTAGCGTTCAAGTAACTGACAGACTAAGTTCGATTATGTCTTATCGCGCTCAAGTTGAGGACTTTGATGAAATCTCATTTTTACGAAATGCCAAAATAACGGACTTTTCACTCAAATAAAGAATCCACTTCAATGAGAATGAATGTATTTGCGTTCAAGTAACTGACTGACTCTTTTCAATATAGTCTTATCGCGCTCACGTCGAATTCTTTGGATGAAATCGCATGGTTACATTATGCGAAAATAACGGACTTCTTTCCGAAATATAGAAGCAACGTCAATGAGAATGATTGCATTAGCGTTTAAGTAACTGACTGACTCTGTTCGATATAGTCTTTTCGCGCTCAAGTTGAGGACTTTGGATGAAATCTCATTTTTACGAAATGCCAAAATAACGGACTTTTCACTCAAATAAAGAATCCACTTCAATGAGAATAAATATATTTGCGTTCAAGTAACGGACTGACTCTTTTTAATATAGTCTTATCGCGCTCACGTCGAATTCTTTGGATGAAATCGCATGGTTACGGTATGCCAAAATAACGGACTTCTTTCCGAAATATAGAAGCAACGTCAATGAGAATGAATGCATTAGCGTTCAAGTAACTGACAGACTCTGTTCGATTATGTCCTATCGCGCTCAAGTTTAGGACTTGGGATGAAATCGCATTGTTACGAAATGCCAAAATAACGGACTTAATTCCAAAATAAAAAAGCCACGTCGGTAAGAATGAATGCATTAGCGTTTAAATAACTGACACACTCTGTTCAATATTGTTTCATCTCACTAAAGTGAAGGACTTTGTAGGAAAACGCATTGTTACGGAATGCCAAAATACCGGACTTTTTTCCAAAATACATAATCCACGTCCATGAGAATGAATGCATTAGCGTTCAAGTAACTGACAGACTAAGTTCGATTATGTCTTATCGCGCTCAATTTTAGGACTTTGGATGTATTCGCATTGTTACGAAATACCAAAATAACGGACTTTTTGCTCAAATAAAGGAGCCACGTCAATTAGAATGAATGCATTAGAGTTCAAGTAACTGACTGACTCTGTTCGATATAGTCCTAATGCGCTCACGTTGAGGACTATGTATCCTAACAGTGGATCTGGATCCAAACGCTCGCGCGTATCCAAACTGTGGATCTGGATCAAGCCTTGGATATTTTAATCCAGATCCAGTGTTGGATCCAAACAGTGGATCTGGATCAAGCTTTGGAAATTTTGATCCAAGTTGTCGCTCGTATCCAAACAGTGGATCTGGATCCAGCTTTGGGTATTTTGATCCAAATGCTCGCGCTTATCCAAACAGTGGATATGGATCAAGCCTTGGACATTTTGATCCAAATTGTAGCTCGTGTCCAAACACTTGATATGGGCCAAGCCTTGGATATTTTGATCCAAACTGTCGCTCGCCGCCAAACAGTGGATATGGGCCAAGCCTTTGATATTTTGATCCAAATGCTAGCGGGTATCCAAACAGTGGACCTGGATCCAGCTCTGGATATTTTGAGCCAAATGCTCGCGCGTATCCAAACAGATGATCTGGATCAATCCTTGGACATTTTGATACAAGTTGAAGCTCGAATCCATACACTTGTTATGGGCCAAGCCTTGGATATTTTGATCCAAACTGTTGCTCGCAGCCAAACAGTGGATATGGATCAAGCATTGAATGTTTTGTTCCAAATTGTCGCTCGTATCCAACCAGTGGATCTGGATCAACCTTTGGATATTTTGATCCTAGGCTCGCTCGTTTCCAAACTGTGGATCTGGATCCAGCTTTGGATATTTTGATGCAAGTTGTCGCTCGTATCCAACCTGTGGATATGGATCAAGCCTTGGATGTTTTGATCCAAATTGTCGCTCGTATCCAACCAGTGGATCTGGATCAACCTTTGGATATTTTGATCCATGGCTCGCTCGTATCCATACTGTGGATCTGGATCCAGCATTGGTCATTTTGATCCAAATGCTCGCGCGTATCCAAACAGTTTACCTATATCAAGCTTATTATATATTGTGTTTACGGATCTGGATCCGAACGACTGCCACTGTGGATGTAGATAAAGATTTGGACAGCTTTATCCTTTTTCGGATACAAGCTGCGAGCAACAAATTCGCAAAAAGTAGCTTGTGACGGGTTAAAGTGTTTCTTTTCGATTTTTAGTCCATTCGCTGAATGTTCGTCGGCTATCCTTCAACAACAGGCTGTCAGTAATTGTAAAGGCGCGGCGTTTTAGTAATGAGTGAACTCATTTCTTCTTTTTTGGGAACCTTAAAAGGGCCGTTACGGAGGCGCTCCTTCTCGCACTTCGTTATTTGCTACTTACCGTACGCATCGAGTTCATATAAAATTAGAATCACGCAGTTTAAGAGTCATGCCAAGGGATCAACGCGGCCGTTATGCATCGAGGAAAGGACACCCCTGTCCTATATGCGGCGTCGAGACGAACTACCAGATGCGCCGACATCTGGTATCCGCGCATAATATGACGCCCGCCCAGGCAACCGAGTTCGTATATCTAAACCATGGTGTTTTGTCTTTATTTCAATCGGATTTTAAAAAACATTTTATTAACAGCCAGATGACAGTGTCTAGACAACCACCGAGTGGCCGTTCGTCCAACTTTGTCAGCTGCGCACTCTGCAAAGTGCAGATGCACCCAAAATCTTGGGCGCGCCACTGGGCTGCAAGGCACCGTTTACAAGTCGTCGAAGCGCTTAGTTTGCCAGTCTGACACGGAAACAGTGCTCGAAAGTGTTAGTACTCTTTTGGTTTTTTTCCGCCCATAACTTAACCTTTTGCAGCTTTTGTTTCTGTTTTTAGTTGATGACGGAGTATATGACTTTGCGGCGTCTACAGCTTCGCAGCGATGCGTCGCAGGCTGCAGAACGAAATCTCATCTCCAAGATTGTGAACGGCACGACACTCGTCGATCCTGTTAAAGCCCGCGACTATCTTGCCTCAAGCGTCCCTGCGACTGGATACAATCAGTTGGTGGCTGCCAAGGGTTTTGTGCATTTCGTAATTGCGAAACGCGAACTGGAGGGGTCACCGACAAAGGAGCAGGCACGCTTACTGTTGGAATCCATTGTCCCGATCCAGCAGCGCCTCAACCAGCAAAAAAAACACGCGGTTGAGGTCAAAGGGGCGAGAGATCTGAACAGGCTGCGGGCGAGCCACGTCGGCATTAAACAGTAAGTGAGAGCCCGCTCATTTGTTTTGCGCTACCAAAGCTTAAAAAATGATTTTTATTGGCAGACTCATGATTTCTCATGGTCACAGAGTCCTGTTGACCAGAGGAGTTACAGATCCCAGGTGGCCGCCTTGCTCCTAGAAATCATAATGCTGACTGCTGGGCGCCCTAATTACATCGAACGGGTCACTCTACGCGAACTTGCAGAGTTTACACCTAGCCTGCAAGGTGACAACAACATCTGCGTGAACGTGGCCCGTTCAAAGCAGGGCTCCCAGACAGCGCAGTTTGTTCTGACAAACCAACAACAGGCTCGTCTGTTAGAGGTAACTGACTTGTTAGACAATGTCCGTCAAAAGTAACAGCTATAAACGATAATGTTTTTTACGCAGCTTTGCAAATTTAACAACGCAGCGTTCGACACGAGTCGAGACGAACCGGCCCTCCGAAACGAACGGGGTCGGCCTGTGTCGAGGGTTTGGAGCTGGGCCAAATCCTACCTGGTCAATAACGGCCTCGAAGGAATCGGGACGACTTTGTGCCGCAAACTAACTGCCACAATGGCCTTTATGTTGGGAGGCGGGGAGCGGGATGCTGTTGCTACCGCCGGCGGCCACAGCCTCCCTGTCACGGGGCGCCATTACGACCTGCTTGGGAAGACGCAACGGGCGTGTCACGGACAGGCTTTAAATCTCGCCTGTGGGACGGCATGCTCACACGTCCTGACGCGCCCTTCGTCGAGGATATGCAGGCAGTTGCACAAGGTAAAAATGTTCACTTTGTATAAACCCGATGCGTTTCCTCAAGTCTCGTTATCTTATCAGGTTTGGGTCCTTCGGGGTCTGCCGCGACCAAACAACACCGGGTTGCGGAGGAAAAGTCAGGCGACGACGGCAAGACGGGTTTGTGTTGGCCCGTGTCCCGATCAGTAAGGCAATATTCACTATATTTCCTTTTTAATCCCTTTAGACACCTCAGCCTCGTCGTCTGACTCTTGTTCGAGTGACGTAGATTCGATGGTATCGAGTCTCTCATATGGTGAGCGTTGTGTTACTGACGACACAGAAGCAGCAATTGCGGTAATTTACGATGTTATATTCCGTTTCAGAAGCTTCGGCCCAGCCTGGAGCGCAAAACTCGAGCCTCTCGGAACTCGAACCGCCTCAAACTCCCGGCGTTGCTGTCATAGGTACTAAAAATTATTGAGCTGTTGCTTGTTTTTGCTATCCTCTTACTTCGCGCAGCGTAGCGAGACATATTATTTTTTGTTCGTTATACGAGTTGTTGTCCGCTGCTTAGCCTTTCGAAACCGCAACATTTTCGAACAAACGATTGATATAAACCCTTACCCAGCAAACACAAGATATGTTTTGCACAAATTTCGGATATCACGAACTTATGCGAGCAAGTCCGAAACATGTCTTGTCATGCAGATATATAACTATGACATCATATTTATATCTTCTCAGACCCGCGAGTTCAGATGATCGAGTCTGTCAGATATAACACAACATGGGCTGGCTAAATTTGAGCGTTTGTGACATAGAATATAGCCTACATGCAGTAGGGCTTATAACGACGAAAATACAGTTGATTATAACTGCATATTGATGATGATCACCACTTCGACATCGCACTGAAGTCAAGAGTTGGCAACGAAAAACTAATTATGTTTAAACGCTGGTTATTATATTATATTGAATGGAAAATCAGAAATTGGTAAATTATTGACAAGTGGATCAGCCTAATTTCGAAATTAACAGCCAGAAATCTCAGAATTGGGCGGCGCCAAATTTTCAGCTCCCCTTGCGTTTGGATTTTACGAGAGTTGAATAAACCTTTACGACGAAATCCGTCAACGAAAACTCTTTGTGTTTTATTCGTGGTTGCGCATTCGCAACGGATCCGAAGCGTGTCTGTTTGGTAAAAAACAAAGGGAAAATGCCGCGGGAATTCAATCACGTGATCTGACCGGCCGTAAAAAATATGAATAATGATCCCGCCATTTGACTGCTAGCGCTCAACGTGTTGGTCGGGAATGTGAAGATGGCTGAGCAGTGGGAAAGACGTAGGAAATATCAAAGAGATTGGGTACGTGCGAAGCGGGCTAGAATTAGGTTAGAGTTTAAGACACAGCAGTCATCAAGTGATGATTATTATTCTGACGGTGGTGGTGATGATGTCCAGCTTCAGCTTCGCGCCGATGTTGAAGACTCAAGTTCCACAGAAGAAGGAAATGTGCGTGATGTTTTGTCCCGATCGTTTCCTGTTAATGGCGAGATTTCATCGCAAATGATAGTGACAGGTTTGCTCCAATCGCCACCCGCCTACGAGGAGAGTCAACAAGCCTTGGACGATGTTGATATGATGCCTGGCAATTGTGATTCTGATGAAGATGTTGCAGGTAAAACTGAGTTATTTAAGACTGGGCTAGCGCATTGGGTATCAATATGCAATCAATATTGATTATTCTATGTATATTTGCAGTTTTGAACAGTAGGCATAACGCATGAGCAATTAAGCATGCTGTTAAGTACTGGTGCAACACCCACAGCGTGCAGTGATTGTAATTATGATGTAATCCAGTTTCTCAGCGATGATCCTACAGTTGCCGTAATACATAAAAGTTGAAAAACTAGAGTGCAAGTGAGAGCCAATATTTTTCTTTTGTGTCACGATGATAACGAATTGTTTCATATATATAAATACACTTTAATGTATAATTCAGGGAATATTGCATTCCTGGTGGCCAAAAAAGGATCCAACAACAAAAGCTAGAAAAATGAAGCCACCAAACTTTAGCAATGGCAAGTGGTCTCTGTATAAAATCCAGATAATCTCGTCGACTGGTGAGTGGAGCTGCGCTCAATTTTCTGATTGAATAACTTGGAAGTGAAAGTCAATTGCATGTACTAGAGCTAGATCGGAAAAATTTCTCATCTCATATTTACACCTTTTGTTGAGGTTGTGTGCCATTTAGATAAATGGACGGAGGCTATGAGTAGTTTGCGACATGCTTCAGAATCTAGTGGCTTACAATCTTCAACGTGTGATGAAGCAGAGGAAAGTTGCAAGAGAAGACGACGGCCCAATAAAAAATTTCTGGATAGTTCAATGTCGAACAATGATCAAGAAGGTATTATACTCCATCTGCTCAGGAAAACACGGCATGTTGAGAGTATTTGCTTGGTTGTAAATGTAAATATGTGTGTAATAGATGAAGAGTCCTCAACATTGAAGAAGAAATGTTCCGAATCCCAAC
This sequence comes from Botrylloides violaceus, assembly GCA_030412335.1. Classification (NCBI taxonomy): domain Eukaryota; kingdom Metazoa; phylum Chordata; class Ascidiacea; order Stolidobranchia; family Styelidae; genus Botrylloides; species Botrylloides violaceus. The sequence goes on along the minus strand of JASFYC010000518.1, from coordinate 23,568 downwards.
GCATGCCTTTACAAGAGGTTCAAGTGCCAAATCGGAGAACTGAGCAATCTCATGATTTTGGTAATGCAAGCTTGCCGGTACTCGGCAATAAATATGCTGAAGAGAGTATTCCACAACTTCAGAACTCTGGTATTGAAGGAAGTAGCCAGTTGCAGTTGCTGGACGATGCCAATATCAGCATGCCCATATCAGATGGTGAGTTTCATATTTTTCGGTAACCAGACACCTGTGTAACGAGTTGAGTGCCAGACGGACTATATATAGTCTTTAGCGATTTCGCGTTGAGTGCCAGACGGACTATATATAGTTCGACTTTCATGATCGTCGGAAAACTACTTCTCGGTCGAATTTTTACATCCCTAAGGTGTCATACGAGAGCTATTAACAAGCTCTTTCATGCGGTACGTTAATTGGAGAGATAGTTGCTGAAATCATTCAACCATGGGGTCTAGTATAAAAGCAAAAATGTCTCGAAAATCGATCCCTTTTTGCACGTGTATTGAGTAAGATGCAGCGCAGATTTAGTCCTCGCCAAGCCTTAGACAGCCTTTTGGTGTCTGATGAGAATGTTATAAGCAGCGGTGAATCGTCAGAGAGTGATTATGACGAGATGTTGGATATTCAATCTGATGGGGGTGGTTCAGAAGTACCCTCTGATGATGAAAACAACAATAACGGAGGCAATGTTATTTTACAGGTACCGTTGAGAAACCGTTCAACGTATGTGTGGAGAGATTCTACAAGAGTACCAGATGTGCCAGATTTTGAAGGACCTATGCAAGGATGTAGCGAAGAAGTTTCAATTGATGACAACAACAAATCTGATCCAATTGCATACTTCCGATTGATTTTCAATGACGAGCTGTTGGAGCATGTTGTCACTGAAACAAACAGGTATTATAACCAAACGATGTCGAACTTGCATTTAGCTGGAACGCCTCTTTCCCCAGAATCAAGATCGATGAATTGGAAGGATATATCAAAGGAGGAGCTGGAGAGGTATTTGGGTTTGGTTATGTTGATGGGCCTTATTTCAAGAAGAGGCCCTGTAGCGGAATATTGGTCCACTGATGTATCCCTTAGAACCCCTTTCTTCGGAGAGGTTATGGCCAGAAATAGGTTCCAGCAAATTAGCTTTTACCTCCATTTCAATAACGATAGGGCGAAACCTCCCAATTGCCAGGACCGGTTGTACAAAGTCAGACCAATATATGACCTGCTGACACCAAAGTGGAAGGCATTGTACAATTTGGGTCAAAATTTATCCATCGATGAGGGAATGCTGAAATGGAGAGGTAGGCTCTCATTTCGGGTATATCAGAAGGACAAGCCTACAAAGTATGGTATCAAATCTTATATACTCGCCGATTCAATCACCAAATATTGTTATGCAATAGATACCTATTGTTGTGAGAAAAAGTCAATCAAGGAGACTGTACAAAGGTTGCTGACGCCGGAATGTTATGGTAAGTGGCACCATCTTTACATGGATAATTTGTATAACAGCGTCGAACTGTTTGAAATATTGTTGGACAAAAAGATTCATGCAGCTGGAACATTACGCTGCCACCGAGGTGAGCCAAATGAAATTCGTAATCCCGCTAACATGAGTAGATTTGATGTTATTGCCAAAGACAATGGTAAAGTTTTCGTATATGCATGGAAGGATAAGAGAGTTGTCAAAGCAATAAGTACTATGCATACTGGAGATGGATTTGTGGAAGTCGAAAGAAGGAAGAAAAAGAGTGCAGAAATGGAAAAGGTCAAAAAGCCCACGGTAATTTATGATTATAACAAATATATGGGTGGATGTGATGGCTTAGATCAAGCAATAGCATACTACCCGAGCACAAGAAAATCATTGAAATGGCCAAGAAAGGTTTTCCTGTATTTGATGGATATATCAATACACAATTCCCATGTATTATATAAGAATAAGTCCCCAAATAACAAAATAACGCTCCGAGAATATCGGATTTCTTTGCTCAAGTCTCTTTGCAGTTCGGCTTTCAACAAGAAGAGAAGTTCTGATGACGTACCACCAACAATGTGCAAGAGAGTAAGAACTCTTCCCCCCCCTTGCCGTCTCAGGGGAGGGTTTGGCGTACATAAACTTTCATTACTTCCTAAAACAGATAAAACTGCGGCTCCTCAACGGTTATGTCAAGTGTGCGCGAAGAATCCTTCAGAAAAAAAGCGAAAGACCAGATATTTTTGTGTGGCATGCCAGATACCGCTTTGTGTTATTGATTGTTTTTCTTTATATCACACAGCTAACTACCAACCAGGGACGGACACACCATCGACTTCAAATGGCTGATTGTCTTTTATTTCAAAAATTTTCATGTTTTGTAAAAATTTTTTTGGTGGGGGTGGGGAGGGCGGATTATTTAACATGGGAGGGGGTTTACTTTGGTCTACTTATCACTTTGTATGCTCTAAAAATTGTTTCGAATACATAATTTGACTATAAATGGCTATTGCACGCTTGATCGATTCACAGGTATGAGAAAATAGGCGTGGTTAGGGGGAGTGTTCGATAATTGAATTAGCTAAAAAAACCACTTTTTTCAAATTTTTTTTTATTTTTTTTTGTGGGATCATGTGCGCTATGCCTAAAACACTGTTGTAGGAACATTTTTAGGCAGATTTGTGAATAGCGCCAAATCACCGTTACCCGGCCTGTGAAAAATTTACCATTCCAAAGACGGCGGCAGCAGATCTGGTAATGTAGCCTAGTCAGTCATTTTATGTTTAGATGTTTGTGTTATGTCAACTCCAGCAAATTCAGTCAAAGCAAAGAATATTGAACTTCAGAACTCTGGTATTGAAGGAAGTAGCCAGTTGCAGTTGCTGGACGATGCCAATATCAGCATGCCCATATCAGATGGTGAGTTTCATATTTTTCGGTAACCAGACACCTGTGTAATGTAGCCTAGTCAGTCATTTTATGTTTAGATGTTTGTGTTATGTCAACTCCAGCAAATTCAGTCAAAGCAAAGAATATTGTTAAGCGTAGAAATACACAAGTAGAGCCGATAACAGTGCAAATTGAGCCCCAATTGCTGGATCTTCTCCAAAACACGCATGGTCTTGTCCAAAAAATACACGATCTTGTTCAAAGTGGTGGCAGTAAAAGATGTGGCGAAACCAGCTCTATTGTTGTGGAAGATCTTATAGAGAACCCCTTTCAATCAGTTGCAGAGCTAGACAATTTTGAAAATGCACTAAAATATGGGAAGTCTGAACTGGTGAGTCTGATCGATATCTTAATTTTCAATTATATCTGTCAGGGCGGGGTGGTGTGGTAGGTTTATTTTTTGCCACTGAGCTAATGAATGCACTCCGTCAAATTTTTCAATAAAAGACGGCTAGCTTTTACAGATATCTGCTTTGAAAAAACTTCAAGGAATCACACCGTCCCATACTGTCAGAAAGATGATGTCTGCAGTAGCTACTAGTGAAGTGTGGCAATCATTCAGTTTCAAAGGGCAAACGGGCAAAAATGGTAGAAAAAGGTGCTTCAAACAATTGGCTCTGTACAAGACTATCCGCCGTAAGTTGATTATTTTATATCTAGGCTAAACTATTAAGAATAATGGTAGAGTGGCCAACTTGTGGGCAATGCTATTAACAGTGTTTCTAAATCTATATTTACTGTTTCAGGAGCATGCGTGAATGTTCACATAGGTCAAAAAGGTATAGACGAAATCGTTCAACGTCGCATTGGGCGCTTTCTGACTGTTGTCGGATCTAAAATCAAGGTAATCTAATAACAGTATGGTGTAGAGTGCACTGTGTGGCGTTGGTGTATTCAGAGACGAGGTTTTGGGTCAGCTCCTTCTATATAAAACAGCATACTGTCATGTCTATAACTCTGAATGTGCAAGGGATTGGGTGTCCCAAACCGAACCCTCCATGTAAAATGTCCATGGCGCAGCACGTTCACCAAGGCGCAGTATGCTGACCACACATACAATTTTGCTAATGCTTTGATTAGTCTGGAGTTACATTATACATATATGCTCTTGTCCTGTTTCAGTGTTCCGAAAAGAAGGATAACGAAGGGATCAGCAATAATACAGCCCAGGAAAAGCCTACTGATTCTGATTCTGATTCTGATTCTGATGCTTGACTGCTGGTGGCATTTCTATTTTTGTATCTCCATGCCACAACATTGTACAATTTCTTGCCAAATTCATGTTTGATGGTACGTACTATTTTTGACGCAATGTTCTGATTACGGTTTACCGAATCTTCATTATGATATTTATTAATCGTTCGCCATCTGCTCCACTGACGGTTCGCCATCTGCTCGCTCCACTGACCTTTATATTCTTCAACGTATTTTTCTGTTTGGCTTTTGCCTGGTTCTATACACCAACAATTATACTAATTCGAAAGCTTTGAAAAATAGTGAATAGTGTAATTTGGTGATTGTATATTTTTACATTTATGCATTAGACTGCCTCAATCCATGTGCAAATTCGAAAGCTTCTAAAATAGTGAATAGTGTAATTTGGTTATTGTATTTTTTCAACTTTCTGCATCGGACTGCCTCAAACCATGTGCAAATCTACTGTATTCCACAAATTGTGTTCAATTCTTACCTCATTTCAACTCCGTCTGTAACTTGCCTCCGTCTGTAACTTGCATTTTTTCAATATACAACAAAATTGTGTTATATATGGCTATTATTCAAAACGCGGGGGTCGGAGCCGCAGCCGCAGTCAGTCGGGACTAGTCACGAACGTATCACAAACTAGTTACGAACGTATCACAAACTAGTCACGAACGTATCACCAACTAGTCACGAACGTATCACAAACTAGTCACGAACGTATCACGGGTGATGTCACAAAACATATAATAATGATGTCATTTTGAGTCGACATATATATATATATTAGATATTTTTTGGCTATATCTTTCGGCGTTGTTTGTGAGATCATTATTATATCTTAGTTATATCATGTGTTTGCTGGGTAGATGACATCGAATAGTTGTCCGCGTTCCGCGTAGCACTCAAGCCTTTGCGGAACGGGTCAAACTAAAACCCCCGCTTTTGTAATCACCGGCTGGGGTTATATATAAGACATCGCGTTAGCGTGCCCACTCTCAGTCTTTTGGGTTTGCCGCTGCTATCAACATGGCTCAGCAAATGCTTAACGAAAGGTTGCATTCTTGTCCAGTTTGTTCGCTGGTGCATATGCACCCCCAGGCTGTTGATGTCCTGTCCGTAGGTGAGAGAGGGGATGTGTGTCTGAAATTTCGTTGAAAGTTTATATATGTTATTTAAAACGCTGATGCTGTTTTTTTAACAGAGTCGCCACGATCTTATTCCCCGCCGGTCGGTGATGTCTTGGTTTCGGAAGGTTAGAACGTATTTACGATGTGAACGTTATCGTTTCTTGTTAACTATTGTTTGATAGATCCTAAATTGACAGTGTCTACGTGGTTTAGACATTGAACAATTTCTAACGAATTGTTGCCCGTTTTTGACTCTTTTGAAGAGTCAAACGTTTGCGCCAGTTTCTTTATTGTCGTACTGTGGTTGTATATAGGACATTTATTTCGCGTGGCAACTCTCTCAGTTTTGGTTGCTTCGAGGTTGCTTACGTGCTTGCCGAGCAAACGCTCAGTCATGGATAACACTCAAGGATAGTTTGTTTGCTGTACCATGTGCCCCCTGCTGCAAACGACCTGTTTTCCATGGGTCAGAGAGGGAAGGTTTTTCCCAATGAAGCCAAAAACGTTACAACTGTTATGTAACACGCTTCTGTTTGTTCTATTATAGAGGCGCCACGACCTCCTAGCTCGCCTGAAGGAGCCCTCTTGGATGTAGAAGGTTAGAGGACATTGAAACCTGCTGCATAGAAGTTGCTTATTATTTCTAACATGACAAAGCCGATATCTGAAATGCCTACTTTGTTTGACAAATTAGCAGCGTCTAACCCTAATTCCTTTCGCTTGCCAGGCGGTGCCTGGACGTAAAAACGGACTAAACAAATATACCTGATGTTGACTTCATCATCGACAAAAACATACCTTTTCTTTCTCAGTTGCAGATAATTCTTCCGATTACCTTTACATTTGCTGTTTAATTTCCAGTCGCAATGTCTGCCCAGCTCAACGACTATGCACCCTCAATCCGTTTGGGCAAGCTGAAACATGGCCAACCAAATCCCGATCGTGGGGGTTTCGTTGTGAAGAAGAGCTTGTAGAACGAGAGCTAGACAAGGGCAAATATTTGGTGAAAATCTTTACGGGGCTCTTAACATGTTTGCCCCAGTCTTCGGAGACCAGGCGTTTAGCCTTCGGGATCGTTCTACTTGTTAAAAGTGCTGCAGCCCGCCCCTCAAGCGTCTTATTGGCAAAAAGGCAAAGTTTTTTTAGATGAAGCCGACGTGAAAGTGGTAGATGACGCTGTTGCACCACTGTCGAGGACAACAATAGGCTACATAAACATGATGTTTATGGAAGACTCAGATAGGATGCCACCGTTCTTGCAGTCTTTCATAGGAGGGATGAGATGCGTGAGTAACGATAAGCTAAACAACATCGTCGGTGCCGGTTATGTTAAGTTCCGTAACTGCAAACCATCAATTGGAGACTGCCGACGACAACTAATGACAAAAATTGCACTTATAGTACCAGAGTCAATCGTCAGACGGACTTACGCCAACTGGCCTCTAACCGTTCGAATGGACGAACTCGTCGCTATGGAGCGATACGTCGCAATCGAAGATAGACTGGGAGCCCACGAGGAAAGTGACGAATTGCAGTATATAAATTGTCCGATTGTTAATAACGAAACTCCGATAAGTAATGGTTAATAATTTTGGCGTCAGTTCTTTCTGCCCCTGGCACGGTACTAACCCCAGGACCATACATATTGAAAAATTTAGCAAAATCTCATCGATCGGATATACAGCTGTAATTGCGCACGCCGAACCTACCAATATTACAGACATGTTGTAATGGCGACTGACCGTCGTACCGGACGTTCGCGGCCGATGGCGGGGCTATGAAATTTGCGTCGAATGATGGATTTTTCGCCGAGAGGACCAAACTCTGCTTGTCGCTTTAAAAGAAGCCTTGTGCTACTCGGAATACAAATATGTACGACTGATCCTGTTACGACGCGCACAAATACATGAATTTTGGGGGTAAATTGGTAAAAAAATCATTAGATGAGTCATACACCTCAAAGCGGGTTGCCAGATTTCTAACCCTTGATCGGATCAAAATGCATCAAGACAGACGTATTCGCGATATGAAGCGTGTTTATATAGTTCAATATTGCTACTTAATGCAGTTACGCAATACTGATGAATTCGTGAACGTTCGCATTATCCACGGCGAGACGTATATGAAAAGGACGCGCGCCGTTTCACTGAACGTTACTGGCAAGACGCCTGACGTTACGCCTGACTTATTCGCGACAACAACGAATGGTTGGACATATCAGCTGTTTTAGCTCAGTGTGGTCCGGGCTAATAGGGGCTGTTGTGGTCTGATGGAGGGTGCAGAGTGTTTGGAGACCTTGGAATCAAGTAAGATTTGTTCATTATAGGTCAATAACTTGTGAATAATAGATAGCATATGGATGTAGACGTATATATATTCTGGTATTTTGATTACGGTGTGGCTACACAATGCAGTTGTAGGAAAGGTTTTTGTGCCTTGCAATCTGAACTATGGAAGTAGGCCTAATGGTGAATTGCATAAATATATCTTTAATGGTATCACGAATCTACCATGGCCTGCAGCTTCCTTTTTCCATCCATGTTAATGGCACAATTATCTGTTTTACAGGGCCAGTTTGCTGTTTGCACAATCCAAGGTATGATGGATTAAAAAAGATTGTGCCCTTTGTTTTAAGCACACTTTCTAAATGCCATTCTGTGCTAGAGATTCGCCGAGCTTGCAATCTGGCCATTGGCACTTTCACCCTCCCTGATGCTGTGGATGCATTACATTTTCACAAAATCGGGCCATCAAAATGCATAATTTGCAGCTCAAGTATGCCCTTTGAGCAAGCATCACGGGAAGCAAGGAAAAGACATGCCGGTTTAAAAGAAGCAACTTGGGATTTTGCTTTACGCTTGCGTCAATAAATCAAAATTGCTGAGAAAAAGCGTTTACCTCAAAACGTTCAAGTGTCAGACTTGTTGAGAGGTGAAGTCGATGTGCCAGAGTGGCTTCAACCGTTTTTCAACTTTCTGATAATCGGCCCTGACATGGGGCAATGGAAAGTATCCGAGAAAGAAAACGGAGTGACGTCAATTTGCCAGGACACCATATTTTCAACAATGGCTGGACGCTACAAACCAAGCAAACATTTAGTACTCGGGATAACACTCGAGAGTATGACAGGTAGCAAAAAATTTTTACAAATCCTAAACCGTCTTGGTCATTGTGCTGACTACCATACACTAGAGTGTATTGAGACAGAATTGGCCTTTGAAGCAAAGAAAAGTGGCTACATGACACCGTATGGCATGAAACATGGTCCTTCTTCTGGTACTGGTGTAGCTTGGGACAATTTTAATCGGTTTGTTGATACTGCCAGTGGCAAGATTACTTTACATGATACTGTGGGGATAGCTTATCAATTGTTTGAACCGGAAACTCCTTCGTTGATAACAGAAGATACAGGGTCAGATGAAGATGATCACGATATTCCTTCAACATCCTCCATAACAGCTGCAGCAAGGAGACAACGCAGTTATGTATCATCTCCACTGCACTTGGAACCTTATACCAAAAAAGGGAAAATGGAAGCTTCAGTGGATATTTCATTAGTATTGCAATATCCACTTACAGAGCATCCATTGGCCCTTTGTCACCTTAATGGCACAATGCAGAAACACCCAAGGCCAAGTTGACGAAGTTTCTTGAAGCGAAATCTCCAAGCACACCCCCACAAACTGTTGATGTAATCATAATCGATGCCTCATTTTTTTCATTGTCACCAGAATACCCCAGGTTTAACCTTTGGTGACCTGGCAAATTTTTTTCTGCGGCTCATTGTAAGATCAGGAGGTAGAACCTTCCACTTTGTAACGGACAAATGGGTGAACCCATCAATTAAGGATTCTGAAAGAGCTTCCTGAATGTGTGAAAGCTCAAGTTTCTGGATTACTGGTCCATCCTAAAGGTGCCCACACGATTGAAGCAAAGCGTCAAGAAATGCTTTCTTTCAAGAAATCACTTGTTCAATTCCTAATCAATGAGTGGGGACAACAGCAATATGCAACAGCTCTTGGAGATAAAGTTCTTTATGCCAATGTGGAGGATTTGTGTTACAAGTACAGTGTGAAAGATGGTGGCATGGCCAAGGAAGAGGAGGCTGATAGCAGAATGTTTTTTCATTTGCTGCACGTGAAAGACTGCTCACCAAATGTAGTGATTCGTACCGGTACTTCCGATGCCGATTATTATAGTTGCTTAGAGCTGCAAGCATTTTACCTTTCAACTAAAAACGTTTGGTTGGATTATGGAGTTGACAACAACAGAAGATACATAAATATCAATGAAATGCACGAGAAATTAGGGCAAACTTTGTGCCAGGCCTTGCCCATGTTTCATGCGCTTACAGGCTCGGATTACACCTCATGGTTTTGCAGAAAAGGCAAGATAAGACCCTTGCAAATACTGCAAAGAAATCTTGAGTTGCAAATGGCATTTGGAGCATTGATTAACTGTAGTGATATTTCCGAAACAATGATTGCAATAATAGAAAAATACGTCTGTGAGATTTATGGCATGAAAAACGTGAATAAAGTTGATGAGCTGAGAGTGAGTGGGACGAGGAGAACTAGAGCAAGTGTCAGAAAATATTGTTGTTAGATTTTGCGCAATGCTCAAATTCAAGCTTTTCTTTTCAGCTACTTCTGATTTGTTTCGTTCAACATATATATATGTATATATTTTTGATAACCATATCCTTCGCCATAGATTTAATGTGTCTCTGTGTTTATTTCAAAAAGCTTTCGTCGTGGAGGAAGGTGGAAAGAGGCAATTCGATTTTCATTATACCCAGTTGATCATTGAATCCGTGCTGAAACAGTAATGTGCTACTCATTCATCAACCCTGTTGCATTAATTCTGTACCTCGCTTCTTACCTCACGTTGTCGTTCCTGCTACGTACTTATACTGTCTATCCTGACACTTGCCGTTAGCCAATGTTTCTCAAACTTATCCTGCAGCTTTCTTGAAGTATTTGTTTCAGTTTTGAATTTCTGGTTTTCGGGATTTGCTATTGTGTACATAAAGGCATAATTTTTCAAGTAAATGTTGTACATGGAAGTTGCCGTTATGATTTGGCGAGGGTGATCAAGGTTATTATTATTTCAAGAACACTGGCTGAGATAGCACCAGAACAGCTGCTATACCGTTCCTGCTTTCGCGATCAAATCAGGCGTAACGTCAGGCGTCTTGCCAGTAACGTTCACTGAAAAGGCGCGGGTCCTCTTCATATACGTCTCGCCGTGGATAATGCGAACGTTCACGAATTAATCAGTATTGCGTAACTGCATTAAGTAGCAATATTGAACTATATAAACACGCTTCATATCGCGAATACGTCTGTCTTGACGCATTTTGATCCGATCAATGGTTAGAAATCTGGCAACACGCTTTGAGATGTATGACTCATCTACTGATTTTCTTACCAATTTACCCCAAAAATTCATGTATTTGTGCGCGTCGTAACAGGATCAGTCGTACATATTTGTATTCCGAGTAACACAAGGCTTCTTTTAAAGCGACAAGCAGAGTTTGGTCCGCTCGGCGAAAAATCCATCATTCGACGCAAATTTCATAGCCCCGCCATCACCCGCGAACGTCCGGTACGACGGTCAGTCGCCACTACAACATGTCTGTAATATTGGTAGGTTCGGCGTGCGCAATTACAGCTGTATATCCGATCGATGAGATTTTGCTAAATTTTTCAATATGTATGGTCCTGGGGTTAGTACCGTGCCAGGGGCAGAAAGAACTGACGCCAAAATTATTAACCACTAGCGGAGAACCCGGTTTCACACGGGAGGAAATGTAATGAAAGTATAGCCTACTGTAATTGCCGAAATACTGAAAGTGTATAAATGCACAGCAGCAGATCAACTGAAAAATTAAACCAAAGAAAAGAAGTTATTAAGCTAGAAACATTAGTAAACACCAAACCACATCACAAAACTTCATGGAACGCTACAAAAATGAATAACTTAGCAACCGTGAAACAGCTTAGCACATAAAAACAAAGAAAAGAGCTAGAAACATGAGTGGAAAACATTACATTACAAATACTCTTTGTATACAATGTTTTTAGTGTAACCTGGAACCTTGGCATGAATGAACAGATGTTGTTCGCAAGAAACTCTTGAGTATCCGACATAAAATTGGCCATGAGAGAAGCAATGATCACTCAACTCAAGCCCCAAATAACTCATCGTTTGGCCTTGACTTTTATTTATTGTCATTGCATAACAACTATGCAAAGGGAATTGCAGGCGCTTGAACTTAAAAGGCAAATGGTTTTTTGATGAAATGAGTGGAATTCTTGGCACAAACACATTTTTCCCCTTTAGAGGTTCCAGTAATAATGACACACTTAATAACATTGTGGTGCAAGTTCATAATAACTAATTGTGTTCCATTACAAAGTTTTGGCGGGTCAAAATTGCACAGAAGTATCACTGGACTACCCTGCTTGAGACGAAGTGTGTGCGCTGGCATTCCAGGTGGGTTTAATGAATTCAAAAACTCAACTGGGTAATGGACAGCTTCGTTTTGATCAAGTGTCGAATCGATGGAGGAGTACACCTTTTCATCTGCAGGTATTCGGTCAAGAATATCCAGATTATTTCTGTTTACAGCATCATTCCTCGGTGCTAAGATAGCTCTCTCACATAGCCAGTCGCGATTGTTAAATTTTGTAGAAAATTTGGATAAACCTTATCAATGAGCTCAATGGCAGAAGCCACCATAATTCGAACAGTTATATGATGCAACTGTTGTTCGGTATCCAGTGGTAAATTTCCATTACCTATTTCGAGAAGTTTGCTTGCAAATCTGCCCGCTTCTGCGTCTCCATGTAGGTGCACGCGCATGTTTGTTGTCAGTTTCAAACACTGAATGTCTTGCCACAGCACAGAGTTCTTCAGGCAAGCACTCATTTCATCAGCCATTGTTCCCCTCGGTACGACAGGCAATATCTGCCTGAAATCACCGGCAAGCAAAACCGTCACCCCTCCCATAACCCGATCATTCTTATGCAAATCGCGTAAGGTTTTATCCACAGCTTCGAAGGCGCCTTTGTGAGACATGGTGCATTCATCCCAAACAATCAACTTTGTAGACTGTAGCAGCTTTCCTCGTTCACTTTCCTTGTTGATATTGCAAGTTGGGCAATCTGTTTTTGCAAGATCTAATGGCAACTGAAATGCGGAGTGTGCTGTTCTTCCATGATAGAGTAAAGTAGAGGCAATTACTGAGCTAGCAACAGCAATGGCTGTAATTTCAAGTGTTTGAACTTTCGCCAGAAGCAGGTTGAGAAGATACGTTTTGCCCGTTCCTCCTGGACTATCCACGAAAAAAATTCCTTCCATTCCCGATATGACACTTTGTAAAACTTTGTCATATACTTGTTGTTGTTGTAGCAGTAGTGAAGGGAGATTTTCATTCACGTACCTTTGCATGTCATCCCCTGACTGAGCCAAAGGGAATGCATTGATCGTTGTGTTACGGTCAGGCATAGGTGAGTCTGTGGTGATTCCGCAGCCCTGTTTGCAGCTGTTCTTGCTGCAACAGTTTGAAGACGCGTTTGATGAGTCTTCGGTGATTTCGCAGCCCTGGTGGCAGCATCAGTTTGAAGACGCGTTTGATGAGTCTGCGGTGATTCCGCAGCACTGTTTGCAACTGTTCTTGCTGCAAGAGTTTGAAGATGCGTTTGACGGGTTTCAAGCGACTCTCGGCGTCTGGAAACTGTTCTCGCTTCAGCATCAGCAAGACGACGGTTTTGACGGGAACGTGGGGACTCTGCAGCCCTGGATAGTGCCCTTCGTGCAGCATCATTTTGACGACGAAGTTGTCTCGTTCGCGGAGATTCTGCAACCCAAGCAATTGCCATTCTTTGAGCACTACTCTGACTCGAACTACTGTGGGGGTGTATGTCTTGAGCCACCCAACTGGCCTCCTGAGTTTGGGAAGGCATGTTACTGTCAAAGTATTCCTGATCCTGAATATAATGAGAGGCATTGGTAGCAGTCCTACGTCTCTTGCCATGGGAAAAAAGGCGCCTCCGCGCTTTTCTTGGGCCAGTCATGAACGCTAATGACTACCGTATCATGCATATATAATGAAAGCATCTTAACAATGACAAATGGTTACAATTTTGACATAACAATATATAGTATAGGCCATAGGGCCACTATTCCTACACACGACAATGCAGCTTCTTGACAGACAGCACTAAAGTAATTTAACTAACGAAATAATTCCGAGTCTGTTACTGTCCTGACCACATTCTGCGTACCGGAAAGTGGAATTTAAAATTTTGTCACCGGTACTGTCCTGGAGTATTCCTACACACGAAAACGCGGCTTCTTGAGAATGAGCACTAAAGTAATTTCATAAACGGAAAAATTCCGAGTCTGTTACTGTTCTGGAAATAACAGCATTGGGCGATGTATAACTCAGGAAATACACAATGGAAGCACCTGCTCGCACGCAGATCACGTTAAACCGTAGATGAAAGGTAACCGTTGAGAGATATCATGCGAGCAGCAGTGATGAAGAAATAGTTCCGCTAGATAGCAGAAGCGATCTAAAAAGTGCATCTATAATTTCTGCGTGGCGAAAAGTGGAAGTAGCACCATTTGGCGATGTATAACTTAAGAAATACATGTCGGAAGCGCTGAAAAACCACCTGGTCGCACGCATAACGTCCGTCCCTACATCTCTGTGAAATCTTATGGCGGTAGCTTCCGTAATAAAGAAGTTTATTCGTGCACAGACAGACAAACAGGCTCTTTTATTTATATAGATTACTTATCGAAGTTTCGTTATTAACAATCGGACAATTTATATCCTGCAATTCGTCACTTTCCTCGTGGGCTCCCAGACTAAGAGGAGTCGATGACACCTTCGATGGGAAAAAAAGTTGTCCGCTTGATATTTCAAAAATCTTTTTCCGGAGCAGAATACAATACTGATCTCCCTATATCGCGCGACGAATTCGTCACAGCCCTGTTATGTGCTGCTGTTGAAGGGTTAGGGTTACTGATCTCCCTATATCGCGCGACGAATTCGTCACAGCCCTGTTATGTGCTGCTGTTGAAGGAGGTTCGTCTGGGCACGCCGAAATCAACTGGGGATGCAGATTTGCGCCCCATATAATCCTTTGTGGTAAGCCGGATTGCGGCAAAACACTTCTGCTCAACATAATGTTTCCACGAGATGTGACAGCATCGGCTCCAACAGACGCAAGGGGTGTAGGCGTCATGGAGATGCCCCCTGGAATAAGCATAATAACTTTTGACGACGTGGGCGAGTCTTTCTTTTCAAATGTTGGCGTTACTGGAACCCTGAAAAATATGTTTCATCAGCACTGGTTTGCGAAGGTGCATTCAACAAAAGACTGTAATGTCCCGACTTGTGCGATTATAACAACAAATTTCTCAGATCCAATTGCAGAGCTCATGCGTCACGACCGCACCGACGAAAAGGGAGCGTGGGCCAAACGTTTCGTCATCGGGCGTTTCGACCATACATTGGTACTGCCAATATCTTACCAAGACATCGACGGGGACACGTCTTACGCTGTTTTTAAAAGGATGGTAACCGGCGTAAGTCTTCTCAATACCGAAGGATGGAACGACGACATTAAAATAATGCACGGACGTGTCTCGCGTCTAAACGACATCTTGCTGGACAAAATCCCAGGTGCCAACATGTGCAGGGCGTCTGTTTCGCAACTGAGCACCTGCTAGTCAGATGTAGTTACTGAGCGCGACTCGGAAGACGAGCAACTGGAAGCCCTTTTCGACGGCAGTCAACCTTAGTTTTGTTTTGACCCTTTCAAGTCTTTCTCTTGCTATTCTCTGCGCTTGACAATAGACCGTTGCTCTCTTCAAACGGCACAAGTATCCATGTTTATTGGCTAAGCGACAGGCAGGTCGCTAGGCGAGCAAATGCAAATGTAGCTTAGATATCTATATAGGTTGATAAGTAACTGCTAGAAAGATCGAACAAATAAAGAAACTCGCTGATGTTAGGCTTGCCTAAAAAGACTTCCCGTTGGTCAATACAATAAGGCATTTACAAAAACAGTCTGTTACACGACAAACCCTCGAGCCAGCTCGACAACAAACTGGAACTGGAACACACTGGCTTCGAACGGCAAAACAACGCGCACTCATCACCCCTGTTGAACCTACAGCTCTCCGTGTTGTCTCGTTAACATGACAGCGCTGGAAATAAACCGGCAAACCCTGCGTAGATAAACTGGGGCGGCATTATGAACTTTTCCTCGCTCGTTAAGTTAACGTGCTCGCTAGCCGTTTCGCTACCGAGCGATTTACGAGCGAGGAACTCGGTAAGGATTCTGGTATTACGAAGTAACCTCGTAAACAACTCGTAGACATCTTACGCAAATCCGAGAGAATGCGTCAAAACGTTCACGTAACGTGCCGTTTACTCAGCAAAGTCGAGGTTTTTGCGATGTCATAGCTTTAGGTGCCGTGCCGTTTAGCACAGTGCCGCGTTGCAGTTTGTTGCAGGAGTCGTTTCTTGTTTATTTTGTGATGGTTTATGCAAGAAGAGATGAATGCTCTTGTAACTGGCGTAGAGCAACATCGAAAATATATATTAGGCTCTTTTTCGTCAGAAGTAGCCGGGTTGCGGCAGGCTGCGTGGAAGAAAGTGACAACACAGGTAATATGGCAAAGTTTATACCTGCTTGCTACGGCACCTAGGATACATCAGCTAGACAGCTACAGTAGGGTAATGTTACTGATAGAGCTGCCCACGTCCTCTACGGATCCGACTCATTTTCAACAGTACCGGTACTACCAATAGCTTGGCCTATGGTTTAGCGATAACTTTGCATTATCAAGGTAAATTCCGTCAACATATCGCGAGTGACCCAGTTGGTGGAACAAGTGGTGGGATTTGCAGAGTGCAGCCAAAAAAAATGTTGCAGAATGGAAAAAAGAGATGACAAAACCGGTGGTGGAAGCAATACCTCCTAGTCATAGCAGTTCAAAAGTTCACTGATATTTGTTTGCATTGTGCATGGCTGATTCTGCCTGCTTGCAAGTTTACATGTTCATTTTCACTTATGGTGTTACTTTGCATATACACTGTTTTTATGAAATCACATTTTGTTTCTCCTTCGTTTTGTAATAGAAATTGCAAACAGGTAGGCCTACACAGTATAAAATGCACATTATTCCAGAAACCAAGGTCTTTCGTGCTATAAAGACTTGCTCCTCTACAGTCAGAGCTCTTTTGCTGGCACTGTTTGGTTGCAAATAATCCTCGCGCAATAGCTTACATAACTCCAATATTACGAGTTTCGGCAAACGGTATTCGGCAATAAGTTCTCGATCGGTCAATTGCAATGGATTAAGGCGATTACTGTGCCGCTTTCTGCTTTGCCGCACTGCCAGAATCGCAGCCATCATCAGCGGGTCTTCCAAAAACACGCATAGCGAGCAGTCACAGGTGCTCGTAAATTAACGAGGGAGTCTGCGAGGTTCGGCTACCGAGAGCGTAGTTCATAATACCAAATTTCGAGTTACCGAGCTCGTGCGTCAATAGCGAGCTCGTTAACGTTTGCGAGGAGTGTTCATAATGCCGCCCTGGTTCGGGTTTATCAAATACGGTTTGTATGTATTCAAAGATCAGACATGTTTAAAAGAGCGTTAAAAATTGAAGCAAGATAACCAACAGAACTAGAAATCGTATCAACCCTTTAAATCTCAAAAAGCTTTGATTAAAAAACAACCTCACCAAGACATACAAGGATAGATTTAAGACTAAAGTAACGTCTTTTTCGTGAAGACACGACCACGTTGCGGTAAGGATGACACAAACAGACGACCCGGATTAACGTAAATACCGGCTTGTCCCGCAACAATTTGTGAAACGTTCAAACAACAAACAGTCTCGACAACAGACTCTCAGCATACGCGAGGCTGCGCGACTTGCAATTATCAATCAAGCTCAACCAGTCGGTTACATTACAGCGCTAGAAATAAACCGACCGACACTGCTGTGTTATAATGGTCCGATTTTATCATCAGCGGCGTAAATGTTTTTAAAAAACAGACATGTTTAAAAGGTCGTTTGATATTTAAGCAAGATTGCCAACGGGAAGACGTAATGTAATAAAATCGAATAATCTAAACATGCGGTTGATACTAAAGGCAATACTACGGTTGAAACGGATATAATAATGATTCAGATGACGTTGTGGCGCTAACACGTACAAAGAAGATAACTGGTTCCTTTGGTAATAAGTAATAACACAAGCGTTGCAATCGGTTACTCGTATGGAGCGTAACAGTGGCACCACGAGAAGGTTTGCAACATGCCACCTCCTAGCCTACCAAAATATGCCGAAACAAACGAAAAATGAGGAGACTCACACAAACACACAACGACAAACTCTTAACGTGTCTTGGCTGGCGATCATTGTATTCTGCTCCGGAAAAAGATTTTTGAAATAACAAGCGGACAACTTTTTTTCCCATCGAAGGTGTCATCGACTCCTCTTCGATTGCGACGTATCGCTCCATAGCGACGAGTTCGTCCATTCGAACGGTTAGAGGCCAGTTGGCGTAAGTCCGTCTGACGATTGACTCTGGTACTATAAGTGCAATTTTTGTCATTAGGTGTCGTCGGCAGTCTCCAATTGATGGTTTGCAGTTACGGAATTTAACATAACCGGCACCGACGATGTTGTTTAGCTTATCGTTACTCACGCATCTCATCCCTCCTATGAAAGACTGCAAGAACGGTGGCATCCTCTCTGAGTCTTCCATAAACATCATGTTTATGTAACCTATTGTTATCCTCGACAGTGGTGCAACAGCGTCATCTACCGCTTTCACGTCGGCTTCATCTAAAAAAACTTTGCCTTTTTGCCACTAAGACGCTTGAGGGGCGGGCTGCAGCACTTTTAACAAGTAGAACGATCCCGAAGGCTAAACGCCTGGTCTCCGAAGACTGGGGCAAACATGTTAAGAGCCCCGTAAAGATTTTCACCAAATATTTGCCCTTGTCTAGCTCTCGTTCTACAAGCTCTTCTTCACAACGAAACCCCCACGATCGGGATTTGGTTGGCCATGTTTCAGCTTGCCCAAACGGATTGAGGGTGCATAGTCGTTGAGCTGGGCAGACATTGCGACTGGAAATTTAACAGCAAATGTAAAGGTAATCGGAAGAATTATCTGCAACTGAGAAAGAAAAGGTATGTTTTTGTCGATGATGAAGTCAACAGGTATGTTTGTTTAGTCCGTTTTTACGTCCAGGCACCGCCTGGCAAGCGAAAGGAATTAGGGTTAGACGCTGCTAATTTGTCAAACAAAGTAGGCATTTCAGATATCGGCTTTGTCATGTTAGAAATAATAAGCAACTTCTATGCAGCAGGTTTCAATGTCCTCTAACCTTCTACATCCAAGAGGGCTCCTTCAGGCGAGCTAGGAGGTCGTGGCGCCTCTATAATAGAACAAACAGAAGCGTGTTACATAACAGTTGTAACGTTTTTGGCTTCATTGGGAAAAACCTTCCCTCTCTGACCCATGGAAAACAGGTCGTTTGCAGCAGGGGGCACATGGTACAGCAAACAAACTATCCCTGAGTGTTATCCATGACTGAGCGTTTGCTCGGCAAGCACGTAAGCAACCTCGAAGCAACCAATACTGAGAGAGTTGCCACGCGAACAAAATGTCCTATATACAACCACAGTACGACAATAAAGAAACTGGCGCAAACGTTTGACTCTTCAAAAGAGTCAAAAACGGGCAACAATTCGTTAGAAATTGTTCAATGTCTAAACCACGTAGACACTGTCAATTTAGGATCTATCAAACAATAGTTAACAAGAAACGATAACGTTCACATCGTAAATACGTTCTAACCTTCCGAAACCAAGACATCACCGACCGGCGGGGAATCAGATCGTGGCGACTCAGTTAAAAAAACAGCATCAGCGTTTTAAATAACATATATAAACTTTCAACGAAATTTCAGACACACATCCCCTCTCTCACCTACGGACAGGACATCAACAGCCTGGGGGTGCATATGCACCAGCGAACAAACTGGACAAGAATGCAACCTTTCGTTAAGCATTTGCTGAGCCATGTTGATAGCAGCGGCAAACCCAAAAGACTGAGAGTGGGCACGCTAACGCGATGTCTTATATATAACCCCAGCCGGTGATTACAAAAGCGGGGGTTTTAGTTTGACCCGTTCCGCAAAGGCTTGAGTGCTACGCGGAACGCGGACAACTATTCGATGTCATCTAAGGGTTTATATCAATCGTTTGTTCGAAAATGTTGCGGTTTCGAAAGGCTAAGCAGCGGACAACAACTCGTATAACGAACAAAAAATAATATGTCTCGCTACGCTGCGCGAAGTAAGAGGATAGCAAAAACAAGCAACAGCTCAATAATTTTTAGTACCTATGACAGCAACGCCGGGAGTTTGAGGCGGTTCGAGTTCCGAGAGGCTCGAGTTTTGCGCTCCAGGCTGGGCCGAAGCTTCTGAAACGGAATATAACATCGTAAATTACCGCAATTGCTGCTTCTGTGTCGTCAGTAACACAACGCTCACCATATGAGAGACTCGATACCATCGAATCTACGTCACTCGAACAAGAGTCAGACGACGAGGCTGAGGTGTCTAAAGGGATTAAAAAGGAAATATAGTGAATATTGCCTTACTGATCGGGACACGGGCCAACACAAACCCGTCTTGCCGTCGTCGCCTGACTTTTCCTCCGCAACCCGGTGTTGTTTGGTCGCGGCAGACCCCGAAGGACCCAAACCTGATAAGATAACGAGACTTGAGGAAACGCATCGGGTTTATACAAAGTGAACATTTTTACCTTGTGCAACTGCCTGCATATCCTCGACGAAGGGCGCGTCAGGACGTGTGAGCATGCCGTCCCACAGGCGAGATTTAAAGCCTGTCCGTGACACGCCCGTTGCGTCTTCCCAAGCAGGTCGTAATGGCGCCCCGTGACAGGGAGGCTGTGGCCGCCGGCGGTAGCAACAGCATCCCGCTCCCCGCCTCCCAACATAAAGGCCATTGTGGCAGTTAGTTTGCGGCACAAAGTCGTTCCGATTCCTTCGAGGCCGTTATTGACCAGGTAGGATTTGGCCCAGCTCCAAACCCTCGACACAGGCCGACCCCGTTCGTTTCGGAGGGCCGGTTCGTCTCGACTCGTGTCGAACGCTGCGTTGTTAAATTTGCAAAGCTGCGTAAAAAACATTATCGTTTATAGCTGTTACTTTTGACGGACATTGTCTAACAAGTCAGTTACCTCTAACAGACGAGCCTGTTGTTGGTTTGTCAGAACAAACTGCGCTGTCTGGGAGCCCTGCTTTGAACGGGCCACGTTCACGCAGATGTTGTTGTCACCTTGCAGGCTAGGTGTAAACTCTGCAAGTTCGCGTAGAGTGACCCGTTCGATGTAATTAGGGCGCCCAGCAGTCAGCATTATGATTTCTAGGAGCAAGGCGGCCACCTGGGATCTGTAACTCCTCTGGTCAACAGGACTCTGTGACCATGAGAAATCATGAGTCTGCCAATAAAAATCATTTTTTAAGCTTTGGTAGCGCAAAACAAATGAGCGGGCTCTCACTTACTGTTTAATGCCGACGTGGCTCGCCCGCAGCCTGTTCAGATCTCTCGCCCCTTTGACCTCAACCGCGTGTTTTTTTTGCTGGTTGAGGCGCTGCTGGATCGGGACAATGGATTCCAACAGTAAGCGTGCCTGCTCCTTTGTCGGTGACCCCTCCAGTTCGCGTTTCGCAATTACGAAATGCACAAAACCCTTGGCAGCCACCAACTGATTGTATCCAGTCGCAGGGACGCTTGAGGCAAGATAGTCGCGGGCTTTAACAGGATCGACGAGTGTCGTGCCGTTCACAATCTTGGAGATGAGATTTCGTTCTGCAGCCTGCGACGCATCGCTGCGAAGCTGTAGACGCCGCAAAGTCATATACTCCGTCATCAACTAAAAACAGAAACAAAAGCTGCAAAAGGTTAAGTTATGGGCGGAAAAAAACCAAAAGAGTACTAACACTTTCGAGCACTGTTTCCGTGTCAGACTGGCAAACTAAGCGCTTCGACGACTTGTAAACGGTGCCTTGCAGCCCAGTGGCGCGCCCAAGATTTTGGGTGCATCTGCACTTTGCAGAGTGCGCAGCTGACAAAGTTGGACGAACGGCCACTCGGTGGTTGTCTAGACACTGTCATCTGGCTGTTAATAAAATGTTTTTTAAAATCCGATTGAAATAAAGACAAAACACCATGGTTTAGATATACGAACTCGGTTGCCTGGGCGGACGTCATATTATGCGCGGATACCAGATGTCGGCGCATCTGGTAGTTCGTCTCGACGCCGCATATAGGACAGGGGTGTCCTTTCCTCGATGCATAACGGCCGCGTTGATCCCTTGGCATGACTCTTAAACTGCGTGATTCTAATTTTATATGAACTCGATGCGTACGGTAAGTAGCAAATAACGAAGTGCGAGAAGGAGCGCCTCCGTAACGGCCCTTTTAAGGTTCCCAAAAAAGAAGAAATGAGTTCACTCATTACTAAAACGCCGCGCCTTTACAATTACTGACAGCCTGTTGTTGAAGGATAGCCGACGAACATTCAGCGAATGGACTAAAAATCGAAAAGAAACACTTTAACCCGTCACAAGCTACTTTTTGCGAATTTGTTGCTCGCAGCTTGTATCCGAAAAAGGATAAAGCTGTCCAAATCTTTATCTACATCCACAGTGGCAGTCGTTCGGATCCAGATCCGTAAACACAATATATAATAAGCTTGATATAGGTAAACTGTTTGGATACGCGCGAGCATTTGGATCAAAATGACCAATGCTGGATCCAGATCCACAGTATGGATACGAGCGAGCCATGGATCAAAATATCCAAAGGTTGATCCAGATCCACTGGTTGGATACGAGCGACAATTTGGATCAAAACATCCAAGGCTTGATCCATATCCACAGGTTGGATACGAGCGACAACTTGCATCAAAATATCCAAAGCTGGATCCAGATCCACAGTTTGGAAACGAGCGAGCCTAGGATCAAAATATCCAAAGGTTGATCCAGATCCACTGGTTGGATACGAGCGACAATTTGGAACAAAACATTCAATGCTTGATCCATATCCACTGTTAGATACGAGCGACAATTTGGATCAAAATATCCAAAGCTGGATCCAGATCCACTGTTTGGATACGAGCGAGCATTTGGATCAAAATATCCAACGCTTGATCCGTAGCCACTGTTTGGATACGAGCGACAATTTGGATCAAAATATCCAAAGCTGTATCCAGATCCACTGTTTGGATACGAGCGAGCCTTTGGATCAAAATATCCAGAGGTTGATCCAGATCCACTGTTTGGATACGAGCGACAAATTGGATCAGAATATCCAAAGCTTGATCCAGATCCACAGTTTGGATACGCGCGAGCATTTGGATCCAAATATCCAAAGCTTGATCCAGATCCACTGTTTGGCTGCGAGCAACAGTTTGGATCAAAATATCCAAGGCTTGGCCCATAACAAGTGTATGGATACGAGCTACAACTTGTATCAAAATGTCCAAGGATTGATCCAGATCATCTGTTTGGATACGCGCGAGCATTTGGCTCAAAATATCCAAAGCTGGATCCAGATCCACTGTTTGGATACCCGCTAGCATTTGGATCAAAATATCAAAGGCTCTCCCCATATCCACTGTTTGGCTGCGAGCGACAGTTTGGATCAAAATATCCAAGGCTTGGCCCATATCAAGTGTTTGGACACGAGCTACAATTTGGATCAAAATGTCCAAGGATTGATCCATATCCACTGTTTGGATAAGCGCGAGCATTTGGATCAAAATACCCAAAGCTGGATCCAGATCCACTGTTTGGATACGAGCGACAACTTGGATCAAAATTTCCAAAGCTTGATCCAGATCCACTGATTAAATCCAACACTGGATCTGGATCAAAATATCCAAGGCTTGATCCAGATCCACAGTTTGGATACGCGCGAGCGCCATCCAGATCCACTGTTAGGATCCATAGTCCTCAACGTGAGCGCGTTAGGACTATATCGAACAGAGTCAGTCAGTTACTTGAACTCTAATGCATTCATTCTAATTGACGTGGCTACTTTATTTGAGCAAAAAGTCCGTTATTTTGGTATTTCGTAACAATGCGAATACATCCAAAGTCCTAAAATTGAGCGCGATAAGACATAATCGAACTTAGTCTGTCAGTTACTTGAACGCTAATGCATTCATTCTCATTGGACGG